>OLKM01000445.1:145000-190000 GCA_900291075.1 Melanogrammus aeglefinus
TATGGAGCAAAAGTAAAAAGCAAAAAATGTTTTGCTATTTTGACACATTGGTTGCGAATTCTATTTGGCATAACAAAATAAAAGGTTTCAGCCGGGCCAGTAAGATTACCTTAATTTCTTGTCAACAACTGACAAGACATGCTCCTTTCAATATCCTTTCGTTTTCAGAAACATGTATTTAATCGATACCCCAGTCGTACAAGGGAGAGGAGCGTAATAAGAGTACAAAGACGTCTGAAAAGGAGTGCACTGTGCCTCCCCGTTGATCATTTCTGTTCAAACACGTCACGTACCGTTCCCCATCGCGTAATGGCCTCACCGCTGCAGACTGTCTAAAGGCCCTTTCTATGGGAGAGTGGAGTTCAGCACGACCGCGCACGACGCAGAGCTAAGTGTGCTGAAAGCATTAGCAGACGGACATTGGGCTGACAGCCAGCTGTACAATGGTGAGCTAAGTGAAGAGGAAGGACGACAGAGCGACACAGAGGTAGATATGTATGTATATATAGTATATATAGTATATATATATATAGATATATATAGTATAGTATAATATATATATATATAGTATATATAGTAGATATATATAGTATATATAGAGATACATATATATAGAGAACATAGAGAGAGAAGAGAGAAGAGAGAGAGAGAGAGAGAGAGAGAGAGAGAGAGAGAGAGAGAGAGAGAGAGAGAGAGAGAGGAGAGAGAGAGAGAGAGAGAGAGAGAGAGAGAGAGAGAGGACGCCACATATATAGAGAGCGAGAGCAAGAGAGAGAGAGAGAGCGAGAGAGCGAGAGAGCGAGAGAGCGAGAGCGAGAGAGAGAGAGAGAGAGAGAGAGGAAAGAGAGGGAGAAAGAGAGGGAGAAAGAGAGAGGGAAAGAGAGAGAGAGACTGAGAGACACACACACACACACACATACAGAGGCTGAGACAGCTGAACGCAGCAGTGGGGGAAGAGAGATTGACAACTAAGAGGGAGAGATGTTGAGAGAAAATGGCACAAAGAGAAAATAAAACTGAGGGGTAGAGAGTGAAGGAGGAAGGGGAGAAGAGAGAGTATAAAATAAATGTAAGAGAAAGATGAAGAGAGAGACATGGATAGATAGTGCGGTGGATGGAGAGATAGGAGGTGGTGGAAAAAACAGATAGTGAGAGATCAAATGAGAGATAGTGAGATAGACAGACAGAGAGTGTTAGAGATGGAGGGATGAATAGGAGGAGGTGGAGACAGATCCACATAGAGGAATGTTGTTCTAGCCCCTACAGGTCAGGTCACGCTCAAGATTCAGATTTTCTGGCATCGGAGGGAGGGGAACACTGGTAGCTTAGGCAAGCTCCAGTTGTGGACTGTCCATCTGGCATACCGGGCATCGTCCCGGTGGGCCGTTGACCCAATGTGGGCCGGTCCGGTCCGCTATGTTGTTTTTTTTCACCCTCTCTAAATTCCCTCCAATTGGCTTTATGCACAGCTCCACGACTTCCTGAAATAAGCCAGCTCGTTTATTTCCTGTCTTACATTATTGGACCAACTGATTAATCCAGGTGTGTCTGACCTCACAACAATGGTCAGGCACACCTGGATTAATCAGTTGGCCCAATAATGTAAGACAGGAAATAAACGAGCTGGCTTATTTCAGGAAGTCGTGGAGCTGTGCATAAAGCCAATTGGGCCAGCCAATTGGCTACAGAGGGCTAGCAGTGTGTTGCCAGCATCTACACATATTATTGATCTATGTTTGTCATTGTCAATCAGTCATGGGCTGACAGGTTCAGAGAGCCCTGACAGAGCTGTCAATCACAACAGAAACCAGGGTGGATAAGCGTAAGAAACGCCCGGATGTCGCTGAAAAACTGCGACTTAGAAAAGCTGAAGTCTCTGGAGGTGGAAGCTGCTAAATGTTCAAAATTGGCCGACCTATTTGGTGCCGGGGTTACCATCCCAGCAGGTGCCCCTGTGCCGGGAGACGAGTGAGTGGAGGCATATATGCTAATTAACTGCATACTTGTGAAAACATATTACAGTCCCTCCAGAAAAATGCGATTATACGTTCGCGTATTTCAACGCATAATCAGCCAAAGTCCGCATATGCATGCGGGGGCCGCATTTTTTCAAATATGCCGCACTTTCACCGCATAAATTGCAGATTTCTGCGCAAAATATGCGGGGCTTGCATGATTTCATAATCCCTGCAATTTCGTCGCAAAAAAGACACATATACCTTAGCAGAAAGTTGAAAAATGTTGCGTTTACTAGCAGAAAGTTGAAAAATGTTCCATTTACCTCACACGAGCAGCAATTTCCCCCAGTTGCCATGGGAACGTTATGAAGGGACATAATTACACAACGTGAACGTCATCGAAAAGCTCCATTTTTCGCAAGTTCCTGCATTTTTTTCATAAATATGCCGCATATTACATCACATTTTTTAAGAAAACGTGCCGCATAATCAAGGATTTGTGGCCGCAACAATCACAAAAAACACCCCATTTTTCTGGAGGAACTGATATTAGCCTAGAGTTGAAGGGCTGTTACTGTTGGTAATTGTGGTTGATTTCGTTTAAATATGCCCAATTGTTATATTTTGGCTTATAATTGTTGAGATGATTTAGCTAAGATAGCTAACAGCGCGTCAGCAGTATCTTGTTGCCATAGCAACAGTAAACATTGACATGGACTAATGGGCTGTAAATGGAGATGCTGAATCAAGCTGTATTGTAAACACAGATGAGATACTTTGAATTTTAATTAGTTTAATTTACAATATTTGCCATTGATTTTATTGTAATCTTTCAATTCATTTATTGTTTACTGAGGTGATAACTTCGTAGGTATAATTTGTGTGTAACTTTAATTTCTGTGTAAATGTGTTGATGGCTGTGTAGCCCATAGTGCTGTCTTGAGCATTTTCAGGTATTGTCACAAAGATCAGACTTTTTTGCATTGGAAAACACTAGTGTCATAATCAAAACATGACAAAGCCATTAGTGTTGTTACGCTCGTGAAAGTTTAGCTCAATATCACCTAATCTTTTATCTTGTACATTATTCTGTGGTTTTGAGTTATTTCACCATCCAATGATAAATGCTTTCCCTATGTCCAGCCCAGACAGGTTCAGGGCAAGTCCAGCTGGTCAGTTCAGGGAGAGAGCCACGCAGACCAATGCAGGCAGCCCAAAGGCTGCACCACCTGAGAGGGAAAAGGCTGTAGAGCGGGAGGAGTGTGTCAGCCTTCACTGCACTAAAGTTTGGCTGTTGAGTGTCCTCTAGTATGGTGAGTTCATCCTTTTTTATGTTTTATGGAATCATGCTTAATTTGTGATGATTAGAGACTTAAAATGTAAAATGTATCCATGTTGCTCTCAGGTTGAAAACTTGACATGTGAGAGCCTGAGGAGTTTTTGCCCCTCCGTCCATTTTCAAGGACTTGCTCTCTTACTGCCTCCAATTCACCACTTTTTGGCTACTGAGACGTCTCTGATTTGTTCAGTATGTCATGTGTCGTGTAATGTTACATGAATTCATACCCAATTTGTGATGACGACTTAGTTTCCATGTCTCTTTTAGGTTGACCACCCTATATATGAGAGCCTAAGGAGTTGTTTTCCCTCTGTCCCCTTTTGAGGATCTGATTTGTCTCCTCCATCATTCATTGGGCCACTTTTGGGTTCCCTTGAGCTTATTTCATGTGGTGAGAGGAATGCAACATGTGTATGTTTAAAGGTTTATGTGAAGAAACATACTATATGTGGGATAAAATGACAATTGGTTATTCATAAATGTATCTTTATATTTCTCTGCTACCATCATCTCCTGTCAAACAGGTTTTCCTGACCTGCTAGAAGTTCTTCTATGATGCTTGAGAGAGAGAGAGAGAGAGAGAGAGAGAGAGAGAGAGAGAGAGAGAGAGAGAGAGAGAGAGAGAGAGAGAGAGAGAGAGAGAGAGAGAGAGAGAGAGAGAGAGAGAGAGAGAGAGAGAGAGAGAGAGAGAGAGAGAGAGAGAGAGAGAGAGAGAGAGAGAGAGCGAGAGAGAGAGAGAGAGAGAGAGAGCGCTTCATCTTTACTTTGTGAGTTTATTATGCAACTTGTTTTGTCTCTATCTTTAAGTTCAATTAACTGTGATGCAGGTAGGCCAGATACGTACAAGTTCTGTTTGCTGTTTCTTGCAGGTAATGAATTTGGTGAGGAGTTTAGCTGGCTGGCTGCGGACGGAGAAGTAGGGCAATATATACATGTGCACATACACGTATATGAGAATGCATATCTATTCAGACCTGTAATTCATGTCTTAGACTTTTTTCACACAGCTATAGATAATTATTATTTTTTCAATTCTCTATTTATGGTTTCATAATGCCTGAGTCACCGTTAAAACAAATGAGTTTCTGCTCTAATGCTGCTACTGTCTGTAATATGTTTCTATTTAGATTATTTGTCCCACCCCTAGTCATGACATAACTTCTGTTGTGATGTGACTATAATGAATAAAGACTGATTGATTGATTGCTATAGCTGTCAATTTTAGTCCTTGGGCCCTATCTTGCATCCGGCACAATTTACTTTCTCACTGGCGCATGTGTCGTTGCTAGTTTGCAACTGGCGCAGAGCGTTCATTTCCCTCTTGCGCCACGAGATCTTGCGCCCCAATGGGCGGTTCGGCGAAAGGAGGAGGCGTGTTCTGGCGCAAACGTTCCCTGGTGCTATTTTGCAGTTTCAGAAATCACTTGCGCCACAAACCAAGTCAGGTTTAAAGTCAGTGGCGCATTGTTCAGATGCTATTTTAAGGGCGCATGCATAATGTCGCTTGTGAATCTCGCGCATACACTTTTCTTCTCTTGTCTACCCAGCCACACATTCTTGGTAAATTATTTGGGAAACAGCTGATACAGCGGTAATAAGTTGTACTTTTAAATCAATGCATCTGCAAACACTGTACAGCAAACACATATTTTCTTGACACAGACATCGTGTACATGCCCATAATTTTTAGGATTGATGAGTATTTGATCATGAGAAAACATTGTTTTACCGCGAGTGAGTGTTAAAAAGAATGAATAAATGTGGGCGCACGTGCGCCCATCTGTTTAAACACACGCAAACTAAACACGTAACGCATAATACAGTCCATGGCAATGTATATTAACACATGCATGCATATTACAAGTCGATAACAATAATGCATACAATACTGATAAGAAACAATGTTTATAATGTATTACGTTTTTACGTACTAACATGCCTTTTTAACTTCTCCTTTATTTTCTATTTTTCTTTGCATATGTTTTCTTTTACTTATCTATTATTTAATTTTATTGTATGACAATGTTTATGTGTGAAGCACTTTGAGTCTGCCTTGTGTATGAAAAGTGCTATATAAATAAAGTTGCCTTGCCTTGCCTTGCCTACGTATATCATTAAATAGAACCACAGTTACCGCATATCATGTGTGTTTGCTTTGCCAAAATTTATTTGAAGACTCGGTAGTGGTGGTGGAAGAAAACCTTATTCCATATGTGAATTAGGCCATATTATTTGGCCATAAACTGAGCCATTTAAAGTTTGAAATTCATCATTCGTCTCATCGGAGACTGCAGACGTGCTGTCAAAATATCAACTAGTCAGATTCAAATGCGCTCATGGCTCTTAAAGGGGATGGGAGCTGGAACTCTCATTGGTTTATTGCACTTTACGCCCAAACCACACCTACGGGTAATAAGGCTACTTCAGACCAACCCTTTTTAGATTTGCTCCGGTAAAATAGCAACATCGCCATAGAACCGTCCACAAAGCTACTTGCGCTTGGCGCTTCTCACTTGCATTTTAGACCGTTAAAATAGGGCCCCTTGAGTTCATAGTTACGTGTTTTATTTGTTAACTGCTATCAAGGAATATGACTCTCCTTTGTAGTATGCATGAGAGAGATGCTGCGAGATTTGTGGACTATGTAGTGTCTGCTGATGTAGTGGGCTGGTCTGGAAAGAAAATGCCAGGGCTGATTTTTTGTCCCAGTCCTACCCAGGCAAGCTCACACATGTCTTCCACACACAGGTGCATACAATGGCGCAATATAACTTCAGGTTGGGCCAAAACACACACACACACACACACACACACACACACACACACACACACACACACACACACACACACACACACACACACACACACACACACACACACACACACACACACACACACACACACACAGTCAGGACCACTTGGCTCGAGTAAAGCTGACATAACACAGGGAGGCCACGCTGATTATAAAGATGGAACACACACAGACACAAGACATGCCATCTCTCGTTCATCCATCACGTTGTGTCAAGAAACCATCTTCTCCTTTCCTATAATTTGAGACTTATTATTTTCTACTTTGTGCTTGCTAACTATCGCTTGGTACCAGGGACGATCTGTGTACTCCCATGTGTGTGTTGCTGAAAGGTCCTTGAGCCCACTGTTTTTTGTGTTTCCTACTAGGAGTTGGCCTTTATCTTCCTCCACCAAACTAATGCACTGTGACTATCGCTGCACTGGATGGCAGAGCAAATTATTGCATTGCGCAAAACTGCTCAGCCATTGAAAAAAGGTCAACGAATGAACTTGTGCCTGTCTGAGCCTGTGTGTGTGTGTGTGTGTGTGTGTGTGTGTGTGTGTGTGTGTGTGTGTGTGTGTGTGTGTGTGTGTGTGTGTGTGTGTGTGTGTGTGTGTGTGTGTGTGTAAGTTGAAGTAAGTTTCTGTTGTCTTAAATGAATAGCCTTCTATGTGAGAGTGGGTGTGCCTAATGTCTGTGTGTGTGTGTGTGTGTGTGTGTGTGTGTGTGTGTGTGTGTGTGTGTGTGTGTGTGTGTGTGTGTGTGTGTGTGTGTGTGTGTGTGTGTGTGTGTGTGTAAGTTGAAGTAAGTTTCTGTTGTCTTAAATGAATAGCCTTCTATGTGAGAGTGGGTGTGCCTAATGTCTGTGTGTGTGTGTGTGTGTGTGTGTGTGTGTGTGTGTGTGTGTGTGTGTGTGTGTGTGTGTGTGTGTGTGTGTGTGTGTGTGTGTGTGTGTGTGTGTGTGTGTGTGTGTGTGTGTGTGTGTGTATGTGGGGGTGTGGTAGTTGAAAGCATAGACGTGTTACTGCATTTAAAGTGGCAGTGAACTCATTTATTCTGTGTTGGTGTGTCTTCCACGATTTTTAACAAAGAAATCCATGCCATTGGGTCGCTGCTATTAAAATAATTTCATCATTTTGAAAATCTGGTGTAACATCCAATATATTTGCAGACCAGTGTATGGACGATTCGCTCTGCTCTAAACTCAAGTACCGTTCTTTAAGGTCCACGAACGCCGAGAGGGGCAGTTGTTGCATCCGAGGACATTGCCTCAAAATAAGTACCATAAAGTTGCCCTAGGTCGTAACCATGGAGATAACACCTAATCCCTGCTCTCCCCCCAAAAAGTTTCGATTTTTTACCTCATAGGGCCCTATCTTGCATCCGGCGCAATTGACTTAATCACTGGTGCATGTGTCGTTGCTAGTTGGCAACTGGCGCAGAGTGTTCTTTTCCATCCTGCGCCACGCGTCCGTAAATTAGGGAATGATCTTGCGCCCTAAGGGGTGGCTCGGCGAAAGGAGGAGGCGTGTTCTGGCGCAAACGTTCCCTCTGTGGAGAGCTCCACACAGTGTTATCAGAGGTGTGGTGAGCTGATGGAAGGGGTCTTGATGGTCATGTCCTCAAATTACTGGTTAATGATTACATAATTTAAAAGGAAGTCCAGAAGGAGGTCCAGGAATAATGTGCAATGCTTAACTAACTCTTCTTGGCCAAGCCCAAAACAAACTAAATTATAATAGAGATCATATGATAACGATTATCTAAAAACTTGTTTGTCTGTCCCCGCCATCCAGGGTACAAAGGAAGATTGACACATATGTTGATATTGTGTGTACCCCTTTATATGTGTGTTGTTATTATGTGTATCACTGTATATGTGTTTTGTTGTTGCGTGAATCCTTGTATATGTGTTTTGTGATTGTGTTTATCCTTTTATACGTGTTTTGTTATTGTGTGTATCCCTGTATATGTGTTTTGATATTGTGTGTATCCCTGTATTCGGTGTTGTTGTCGTGTGTATTCCTGTATACATGTTTGTGTTGTTACTGCGTGTATCCCTGTATACATGTTTGTGTTGTTATTGTGTGTATCCCAGTGTATGTGTGTGATTCTATTGTGTGATTCCCTGGAAATTTGTGTTGTTATTGAGTGTTATCTGTGTCAAGGTGTGATATTATATTATTGAGTGTGACCCTGTATATGTGTGTTACGCATTGTTTCCCTGTAAAGTTTTGTTTTTATTGTGTGTATCCTTCGTATGTGTTTGTGTTGTTGAGATACTTGATTATATTTGGGATTCCAAACAACACCTTGTTAAGACTTGGAATATACCATAATATAATAATAGCTTTCTTTCACAACGTCTGGTGCTGAGGACGAGCCATGGAGGTGGTAGGGGAGATATAGACGCAGACAGCAACAGGGAATGGCTCTGGGCAGGGCGGGGGGGGGGGGGGGGGGGGGGTCCAAAGCGCTTTCCTGACAGTGATTCCGGAGGGTACCCCCAGAGGAGCTGCTCTCACACACGCACACAAACACTCTGAAAAAAAAGCCTTAGCACAAATAGCCCCAACCTGGTAGCTCAGTTGACCTGCTCCACCTGCATACATAAACACAAGGGAGCACATTTCCACCTCAAACACACCGCAGCGTCTCCTCGACGGCCTGCCATTAATCTTTCCTTCAGCAGACAGCCCGTGAGCTAAGACCACGTGCTAAATGCCATCGGGAGTCGACATGGCACCGGCAATTATCAACCCAGCTCTGCTAGATTTAGCGTGGAAGAATGATGTAAGTTGTGTGTGTGTGTGTGTGTGTGTGTGTGTGTGTGTGTGTGTGTGTGTGTGTGTGTGTGTGTGTGTGTGTGTGTGTGTGTGTGTGTGTGTGTGTGTGTGTGTGTGTGTGTGTGTGTGTGTGTGTGTGTGTGTGTGTGTGTGTGCATGCTGTGTGTGTGTGTGTGTGTGTGTGTGTGTGTGCGTGTTTGTGTATGCGTGCGAGCGTGTGTGCGTGTGTTTAAAGCAGGACTGTAGGTTTTCATTAAACTAGAAGGGCCTCCGGAGCAGGGCTCCAGTGTTGTGCTTCATGCCACGGACCCTCTGCACAGCCTCCCCCCCAATCAGGGACCTCAACCCGGGGAAGATTGAGAGCAACGGGGCAGGTAAACAGGGCCGAGTGGCTGTAAGAGAGAGATATGTCGATGGATGGAGAGATGGCGAGGAGAAGATGGATAAAAATGTATATCACTCGACAGAGAAGGACGGATAGAGAAAGAGACCGATGGATGGAGACAGAGAGAGACAGCCAGATAGATAGAGAAACAGTGAGAGAGCTATACAGACATACTTGGATGCATGTGAGTTCATTCGACATGATTACATTCTCCTTAATTTCTGAAGTAGGCAGCACAGTTCAGTGCTCGCTAACATACTGTAACGTAGTGGACGGGGAAATAACAAACCATTAAGCGAGGTCCATTAGGTCCTTATAACCTCCATCTAATACCCTGCTGCAGCCCGCTGTTATCAGGACAAGACGAACGCTGACGTTCTTGTTCTGCTAACGGTGAATCTTCTGGTCTTCTAGCGCGCTTAATGGACAATCAAGCCACAGCCGAGCCTGTTTTGTTATTAAGTGCACTTCCTTCGCAATGTAGTAGATGTACATCTATTATTTCTTCAGACAATGCCAACTCCAAGACTACTTTCCTCCAATAACCTATTTCTGCCTCTTCCCTGTGTGATGATTACCCACATGTGCACTGAAAGTTAAAGTAAAAAAAATATATACACTTTGCCCTACAAACATGAGGGGAACTAGGGCTGGTTGGATGGACAAGGTGGGGGACGGGGGATCCACTGTTAGTGCAGATTAAAACCCTTACTGAAGCTCGCAAGGCAATGCTATAAATAAACCAATGGTGTGATGAGAAGAGCTACTGGGTAAGTTGGAAAATAGTCCCCCCCCCCCCCCACATCCTCAGTCCTTAAAAAGGAGTATCCCGCTGACACTTACTGATAATAACTCTCATAATTACAATTGGTTCCAGCGAATGTTATCTCTACTCCTGCTTTTGATCAAGATTGCCAAGCAGGATACTACTGACTGAACTCAAGTATGTTCCGCTATTTACCAGAGTATATCTTCTTCAAGGTAAATGGACTGCATTCATAGAGCGCTTTTCTAACCTGTGGCCACTCAAAGCACTTTACAATTATTGCCTGATATTAACCCATTCCTACACACAATCACACATGATCGATGGGGGTGATAGCCATGCCAGGCGACAGCCAGCTCGTCGGGATCAGATAGGGTTAGGGCTTTGCTCAGGGATACCTCGACACTAGGAGGAGCCGGGGATCAAACTAGCAACCTTCCGATTATAGGTCGACCTCTCAAAGAATTACAATTCGGGCAATAAATAAGGAGGAAGAATCCATGTTACCAGGCTCCCAGGACATCTTTCTAACCTCACACAGGGAACAGGTGAGTCAGGCCATGTGGAGGCTACAACAAGCCCCTGAGACCATTGAACGAGATCAATCAACAGCGAGCGTCATCCAATCAGGCATTAGCCATCAAACCACACTGGACGTGTGGACCCAAACAAAGCCATCAGAACAGCCCTACTGCTCTGGCTTAAAATGAGTGAATTCGGCAATCAAGGACATGATATCTTTTGTTGACGTTCCATCTTGCTGGAAGAGAAGGTTTTAGTGAACCCAATGTCTCCTAGGGAACTAGGCGTTAGAGTTTCAATGTGTGCTTTGGCTAATATTGCCTGTTTATTCATGAGGCTACGTGTTTGTTAATATCTCCTTAAGTCACATGTGTTGTAGGAAACACACTAAAACACACACGTGTTGTAGGATCTGGCCATATTAATGAAATTGTCAAAGGTACTCATTGTACATTATTACTCATTGATTAATTAATTCCCAAAAGGATATACCTTATTTCAAATTCTCAATCAAATTGTACCAAAACTAGATAACTAGGATAAAGCTCCTAAACACGCTACAGAATATTGTTAACGTACAGACATAGCCCAAAGATGTCTACAATTCTTTATACTAAAAGGATCCTCTCACATTAACACTCACTCTAGCATAATACCAGAACCAGTAGTTCATGAGCAGCCTGTTTGCCTGATTAACGAGACGTGACCACCAGGACCCCAGGTCAGCAGCAGGGAGCCAGACCAGCCTGGCAGACAGAGGAGCGGATACTCCTGCTCCGCACTCGAGTTCATAGTCCCAGCAGGGAAGGAAGGACACCTTGTTTAACACCACCGACTCCATTGTCAAAGTCAGTGAACGGGAAGTTCAGTATTTTAAAGAAGACAAACAGGCCACCGAGCTTCCCGGACTTGAGGACTTGGGAAGTGAGTCAGGAGGACGGCACTGGTGCGGCGCTGTGTTCTGTGTTTGTGTGTCTGGCACAAGGGGTTGGATCGCTGTGGGTTGAAATGCTGCTCATCTGAAGAGTAGAGGTTCAGAGCAAGCACCGTTCTAACGTTCACCGGGTACAGGATGCAAAAAGGTAGGTGGCAGATACAAATATACCCATTACCCGAAGCAGAGAACTTCTATTGAAGTGGAACTATGCTATAAGTGCACTGATAAGGCTACATTGACGACCACACACACATGCTAAATATCATGTTGGTCATAATATCTTTTTGTGTAAATCAATGATCAAAGAAGTAACATTGCTTGAAGATGATGTCTGAAGATCAATACCTTCTTATTCATAGTCAAAATCATTTGGCAGATTGATCTACATTATTTTGTCAGTAATGTTGTGCCATTTCTGCAGATTTTTCAATAACATCAACTGTTGAACTGTCATGATGGTTTATGCGAATCAGTAAGGAGATAATTGTTGGTGATTATAATGAGAACAATGTGGTTTTGAGGAAGTTATCTTGGCAAACAATGCAGTATTGTAATTGATAACAGCAATCATTGCAGCAATGATTTATTAAGACACTGATTTGCAGAATATTTATTTAACAGACAGAATTCATTCAAGAAAACCCGAAAAGGCCAAAGTAGAATGAAAAATGTCAGCATTTATTTTTTTCTATTTTGCTTGAAGAAACAAGGCCTGGGGACAACTTTTGAAATACAGGTCTTTCTTTTTGTAATTCTCTTTATTCCTCTCTATGACCTTTAAACTACTCTCAAAGTTTACCTGGCAGAGCTTTATTAAACCCTGCAGCCACACTGAGAGAAACTGGATTAAAATGGCATTTCTGTTGACTCAGACCAAACGACAAATAGCAACCTCCTGATACCAAAGCAATACACGTTATCTGAATACACTGGCTGCAGAGCAGAACTTGTTAGAAGTTTAATTACCAGTGGTATTTGGCCAAGGCTTTTCAGCTACCAACAATAGACTGCTACCAAGGTGTGGAGCGAGTATCAGTGTTATTCAGACTACACCACGACAGCCTATCAGGGAAGGGGGACATTGCGTAATCAGGCTGTAGTGGAAAGCCCATGCTGCAGCCAGCATGCTCGGACAGGAAGAGGAAAGCCGGTGCAGTAAACTTGGAATGTGAAGTCAAGCTCACCTATGACCTTACGCTGCCTGCTCTGCGTTTTTAGGTGTAAACATGGATACTTGCTTCTCAGATTACCCGAACCAGGTAGACCAATAAAATACCTTTGCGTTGTCTGATGAATATGTCGTATTTTGGCAATAGTAGGAGCAAAAGACACGGGACACTTCTGCTATTGTTGTGCAATGTTGTTGCTGCATTTCTGTGTTGGGTGTTTTGGTTTTTTCGCTATCAGCAGTTGTACCATTACAAATTGTGGTTGCTTCCAAGTTTTATGCTGTTCTGAGCTTTTTTCTGAAAATCATTGTCCAACTCCTTGTTAGCACACACACCTTAAAACACCAGCATACACACACACACACACACACACACACACACACACACACACACACACACACACACACACACACACACACACACACACACACACACACACACACACACACACACACACACACACACACACACACACACACACACACACACACACACACAATGGCTTTATGATCAAATTAACTACCTTGTCTTTCAAGAACATTTGGTCTAGCTGTTGCACAATGTAATTGGAGCTGTTATATAAAGAACATATCTCTTCCCTATTGTCGCATAAGATTGGTCTGCTCCGAGATAGAAACTGGTCAGGGCGTAAAGTACAGCTGAGAAAGTTAAAGAATAACCACAGATATGAGTCAAATGTTATCGGATGCACTTTGAAGTCAGGAAGAATGTGTGCAGAGAAAGTGAAGCATTGTGACGCATGAAGTGTGTATATGGGTATATGAATGTGAGTGCATGTGAGTGTCTCAAGGCCCCCTTCTTCCCTGTGTGTGCGTGTCTCGCTGATGTGGGTTCATGACTAGGGGAAAAACCCCAACAACAATAACCTTGTACCCCCTGTTGAAAATACACGAGCAGAACTTCATAGCTTTTAACTGTGACACAGTTTGGTTATAGAGCTCAACGACTAAAACAATAGAACAACAAAACCTATGAGGACCATCCATTTTGACTGGAAGTTTCTACCTGCCGAAGCTGTACGTGGCTGAGGAACCAATCATTCCACTTTCTGTGTTCAGTGCTAACTCTTAAACTTGATGGATCAAAACGATTCTGTGATTGCGTCTTCAGGTAAAACAGGATAAACATTCCAGCGAACAGCAGTCTGAATACTACGCGGCAGACAGTGTAGTTATTCCTAATATCAAATGCCAAGTCACGTCACGTTCCCTCCTTCAGTTTGTCCTGCCATGACACCCCGTCCTACTTGGCCATACGTCACAGTATACGGACACGAGGAATACTCTCAGTGGCCTCTCGTTGTGTATTTCAAGTGTAAATGACAGTGTGTGTCACGGGTGGAAAAGAAAAAACAGGAGGGAGACAGGAAAAGTTCATTACCCTTTTTTGTTCTGCTAGGTCACATTCCCCCCACTCCTCGTCTCCCTCTATCTATGAACTCCCCCAGGGACGAGACCCTCCCTCAGCCCCCGCCCCCTCCAGCAAAACTGAGTCCTATCTGCGTGTCAGCCATGTTTGCTCCTGCAGGCGGTCTGCCTGGGCTGAACTGTGTAACGGGAGTCGACACATGTTGGCTCCAACCTGCACTCTGGTGAAATGTCAGCGGGGCCCTTGGGGTCAGCATAGCGGCGGGGGGGAAGCTCTCTTTGTGAGCTGACAACTCGGGGCTCAGGGCCGCTCTCTGAGCGATGTGAGCACGTTCCTGAGGGCAGCCGGGTGATTGGTTTCAATAGCCATGTGGGTGGTTGGCGGGAGTGCACAGGTTTGTTATTCCTGACACTCTGGTGGTTAAGTGGCTGCCAAACGATGGCCGTTACAACTGCAAAGCCATTATCTGCTCAGGCTCTGCTGTTAAATTCGATTTTGTTTGTTGTTTTAATTAGAAAGACAATAACATTCGATTTCGGTCTGATCAAATAGAGTGCCGTGTGACTTCAGCTCTTGATATTTTGCCCAGAGTGGTTGTTGTTTCACATGAAAACCGAGTGTTTATCTACTTTACTTCCAACCTTACGACCCCACGTCCCCCCCACTGCTTTCCCCCGTCTCACATTTTGAGTAAGCATGCACCAAAGGTCAGTACACATGCACACACACGTGCACGCACGTATGGCAGCATACCGGGAAACAGTGGCATAAATCACTTGTTCTCTTATTTCAAATCTGTCTTCCTCAGCTCTTCATAATCAGATGATGATCACAGGAAGTGGAAAGGAGAACGATGGCTGCTGCTGATAGACCATGCTCACAGATGGCCGTCACTCCCGCAATATGTCAGCTCAACAGCCAATCAGCAGACAGATAGACATTAGATAGAGCTGCCAACCAAGTGGAGGCGGGCCCTTCTGACCATTCAAAGACCACATCAGCACATCATTCATGGTGGACTACACAGACTCGGCATTGACTCCAGCTAACACGGAAATGTCAAACTTCAGAGTCATGTGAATTAGGGGAAGGAGGTCAGTGGTTTGCATCCCCAAATGTTTTGGTATGGTAATCTTTGTGTGTTTACTTCATTTACATTTAACAGCAGCACCGTTGACTGTTTGATAATGCCGATGACTGTCAGTTTATACTCGCGTTTCATAGAAGAACACGTAAAAAAATACAGAGTAGCTCATCCTGTTCAACTTTTGTTTCATCTGCTTGGACGCAAAACAAAATGATCCACCTGGCGCCTGCTATTCACATGGATTGACTGCATGGTAACCAGAGCATCCCAATAGCTTCAACTCAGTGTTCTAGCTTCAGCAGGTTACTATCCTGTATGACTTTCCTGCGTGACTTCCTACTTTCACAACACCTTTGATAACCTGCCACAGACATCTCATGCTTATATACCTTACCTTATATGAATTACACACTCACTTGTGTATTTGGTTGTCGCCAATCCTGGCCAGTGTTGCATGTTGGGATACGGTGCTTCTACCAATAGTTTTATCAACCCCCTCCTGCCCCTACACCCCAGGTATCGACAAAATGGGCATCGTTGAAGGTCTTGTTTTCAGCATTTAGAGCTGAGAACAAATAAATGGTTAAGTTAAAAGGTTTTTTGGGGACTCAGTCAAAGAGCTACAAACACTATAAGTTGTGGATGTATGTTGACACACCAAACAGTGCTGCACACTCAAGGAATTGGCTTTGTGGAGATTTCCACCATAAACCCAGTCTGTTGCAAGTAATGTCGAGGCTCACCCATGCGCAGTATAGAATTAGAGTTTTGGGGGTGAGTGCTGGCCGGAGACCGTCCCAGACCTCCTGATAGAGGAAGCAGCCAGAGAGGTATCGCTCAGGGCAACAAATGCTTTCTGATGCACGTGCAGGAGGAGGACATCAGAACCGCTGTGTTGCTGTCCTGTAATTACCGTGGTGATTTTCGTTTTCGATTTTCATAATTAGGCATACAACGGCCCCTTTAAATGGGAAGCTGTCGCTCCTTACACATGCTTTTGCTGTAAAGTAGATATCCAAGTACTGCTAATCACGCATAGAGTCACACAAGATTAGGCAGCATTTAATCATGTAATTTTCTCAAAAACCTCACAGGCTATAATTGTATGCAGGAGTCGAGCCAGATCTCCCTGTGGACCCACAGTATTGCCGTTGATTCACACCTCACACTTGTATCTAGCCTGCGCAACGCAGGCGAGAGACAGATGTTACTAATCCTTTTGCATTAGCAAACATTGGCATGTAGAGCGAGCCTGGGTACAAATCTGCCAACAGGGTAGCCTAGCTCTGAGCCAGATTAGTTTCTGGATTCTGCACAGAAAATAACATGTCTATGATCTCCTTACAGCAGGTTCTGCTGGGCTGGGGGGGGGGGGGGGGGGGATAAACCTGCTGCTCAAACATTGATCTGAGCTGTGGCTGTGGTCCACGAGCAAAAGCCCACAGGAGGTGTGGAATATGTAGTCTGAACACCTCAACGCGCTTACTGTCAAACATAGAGGACAACACGGACACCCAGATGGGTTTCCCCACAGAGTTTACAGGGGGATTATAGGAAGGAAGGTAATGCTAGTCACGTTAGGAAACCTTTTTCAACCCAGCGTACCTGGAGCTATCCTGCTAGCGGGAGCAGCAGTCACTAAGCCAAATAGTCTTACTATTATTATTACTACTACTATACCTGCGGGAGTCTGTAATGACTTCCTCAACGGATGACGTGAAACTAGAGTTTGGCAGTGTTGAAGTGAACTGAATAGTAGATGTTAGGTCTGTTGGGACGACTTTTTGGTATTAATTAACTTATTAATAATGATTAGCATAATATATATTGTTTGCCATCCAGTATATCATACTTGGCAGGATATTACACACTGAGCTGGAAATTAAACAATTCATCATTCATGGCTCTCAATTTGGCCTGCATGGTTGCATCTGATGATTCTGCTGATTATCTCTGCCACTGATTAAATCAATCAAGATAATTTGAGCGATCAACAGGTGCCACTATTGACTGAACTGGGATCATGAACACTCTGTGCTAGCAGTGGAAGTTGATTGCACACCACAGCTTGGTGTAAATGGATTTGGGATATGTTTTGTATGATAACGAGTTGGAACTTTCGTTTTTGAGCACAAAAAACGCATATAGACGCATTCTTCAGTTGGTTGTTTTTAGTCGATTCTATCAAAATAAATTAATTTGGAAAGATTGGGGCATGTGTTATGGTAAAAACAAAATCTGTATTTTAAACCACTTAAAAGGCTAGAAGTAGCCCGACACTTCTTTGGTAGTATAATAAGGGTCTTAACATATAAAATAAGGCATTGATAACTTTGTAAGTGTACAGATTGTTTATTAAAAAGGACATTTTCATAAAGGCCATGTGCACCAGGGTGTACATTTAAAGGTTGTATCAGCGATGTTGGGTGACATCACTTTTGTTGGCCTTTGAAGCTCCCAACCATCCGTGTTTCGTGCATCCAGAAAAAACAATCATGAACGCAACGCAAAACCAGATAAACACCCACTCCTCGTCTGTGATTGGTTGGAATACTATTTATTTCGGATCAGATGAATGTCATTGTTTATGTTTCTGCCTAGAATCGCTGATACAACCTTTAATACCTGGGTTTGTGCTCACTGGAATTTGGGGTTGTTTGCGGAATCGATATTCAATCGAAGGCTTAATTAAACGTATTGTAATTCCATAACCAAGTTCCTCTTTCACTTCCCCACTCAGCATCCATGTCTTTACCAGACACTAATTCACTCCCTAAGTGTTACCATCTTCATATATACTGTATATATATTATATTATATATATATATATATATATATATATATATATATATATATATATATATATATATATATATATATATATATATATATATATAAAAATAACATCCGAGTCCCATCTCACTGTGCCCCACCGGCTAAATGCCCTTCCCATAATCGGCTTGGAAAGGTCACAGTGCGTAATGGCAGCATAGCGTTAATGGGCAGCACCGGATGGGGTCAGCGCTTTTCATGAGCGCGGAAAAGCTTCTTGATTAGCCTACGAGTGTGAGTCATGAACTTGTCGGACGGAGATGTCCTCTGGAGATTAGTGGCCGCTGGAGGGGGTCCGCAGAGGGGCATGACGGGTCCAGACACCCATAGACACGGGGAGCAGATGAGCGTGTCGGTGCGTTCGATAGCCGGCAGGGCTATCAGCAGTAAATCTACAATGCACTCAGTGGATAAATAGAATTAGATGTCTTTCAAAGAAAATAAGATAATTTATTTCCTTATTAATCATTCAGTCTCTTCTGCCCATGATGGCTGCCACTTGGTTATGCGTCAAGTTTTAGTGATTACAGGATTATACACAATAAATGGATTCACTATCTTGGGATAGTGAATCTGTATTGAAACTTGTATTGAAACCCAAATAAATGGTCAAGTGAAATTTTTTTTGGGGGTCCTAGTCAAAGAGATACATCCAATATACAGATGGATGTACCCACACCAAACAGTGCTACACACTCAACGAATTTGCCCTTGGGGGGATTCCACCAAAACCCAAGCAGTGCCATGGGTCTTTGTTGAAGCTCACCCATGCGCAGTAGAGAACAAGCTCTGGGCTGGGCTAGCATGAATAGGCCTCAGTACCCTCTCTTTGGTTTCCCATGTCAATGGCAGAGAACTGCCGTGACTACACAAACACAATAGGGAACTGATGGGAATACAAATGCCCTAATATCTATTCCTGTCACTCTCACTTCACTTTTACAGCTGAAGAACAAAAATGTACTGAAGCCGTTTTATTTTAAAGATTTAAAAAACAGAGGGATAATTTGGGACACACCAACACCTGGGTGGGAGCTCTACTCACATGCTACCAGTAGTAGGGTGTTAAACGAAACCACTGATTAAAACTGGTTTCCAGAGAACATTATAATCACCCTGGGGTTGTACTTTTTAATGGCTGTGGGAGCACATGGCATACATTACATTACGGTAGCAATAGCAATCTAGGGCTCCTAGAAATTGAAGAAGCGGTTCTTGAACAGGGTGCTGAAGGACGGCGTATGATTTTTGGCAAGAGAGAGATAAAGTTATGTTGACAGACAGGAATTAACACACAAAACAATCGTAGGGCTGCAGGTTGTACTACTTGTTTGCAAACGTGTGTGTAGGTGTGTATCGTGCCTGCGTGGATGTTAAGAGACCACGTGACATTGGCCTGGTGAACTGCTGACAAAGCAAAGCATCCTAGAAACAGATTGAAGTTGTTTCCATGATAGATAAGAAGTTGTTTCAGGTACTCATGAACCTGAAATAAAATGGCCACACCTAGTACATTAGAAAGTTTAGTTCTCCACAAATCATTTCCATTTTAGTGTCAACAGTGAGCCAAACTGTGGCACTCAAAGAATCCAGGACAAGAATACACAGCGACAACACTGTCGATAGTAGTGAGTCATACATAGATGACGAATGTGTCATTTTAGTTGTAATAGGCTCACTTGTCATGGTCGTCATACAACTTTCATTATGGCAGGACATTAACGATCAATGTGACCTTACTGCAAGCAATGCATGGGAACTGTGCAGCGACTGGGAATGTCCCATTGATAGATCAGACATGGCTGCAGACTACGCCTCCCCCACATCAATCACCAAAGTCAAACAAGGCCTGCACTTGTTGCAACATCCATAACACCACAAACTGATCACTTGCGGTTTCAATATCTTTCAATCTTTGTTTCTCATTCTCTAGTTTCCTCCCACGCCTCCTTTCTCTTCTGACTCACCCTCTCCTCGTTCCCTGATTTGTAGGGAGGAGGAACTAAAAGGCACTCAGACTCTTGGGGACGGCCGACACTGGGAAAGAGCTAAGAGAGATCGAGAAAGAGAATAGTGCTTAAGAACTCCAGCTGCCAAGTACCAGTGTTTCACACAGGTAAGATCTGAGCAACATTATGTTAATTCAAGCCTCAGGTGTTTGGGAATGCACGGCAAAAAATATCAGCGCAATCCTTAAGCTTGTGTGTCTTAAAAATAACTACAAAAAACGGACATACTCTCTTGCACACAAACAGCCAGACTTGACCACTTCATTCTAAATATCATGTTTTTTTCCATGTTTCAGAGGAAGTCGAATATGGCGGTCAAAGATATGCTTTTTCACCTTTGGGTGCTCAGTGCTGCTGTGCAGATAAGACAAGGTATGTACATGACAAGTTGAAACTCATGTTGAATCATGTTTGTGTGCTCTCGAGTGAAAGAGGTGAAGAGCTTCTAACCTTGAGGAGTAATGTGCAATAAATCAATACAAAGACAAAAGATTTCCATTCTTACACAGCAAAGCATTTTTGGAAATTGGACCTACACTTCCATATTCAAACCAGGATAGGCCTTTAGTTTGTTCTCTTTTGCCCCGACCAAAATAAAATGTTTATTTTTTGGTTTGGTGCGGTTCCATTTCACGTTGCAATTTTCCCAGAATATGTCAACAAACCCACATGTCTGCAAAGATCGTTCAATCATTGGTCAAAAAGCTCGGCGGTAAAGAAAAAAAAGGGTGGCAAGAGCCTGGAAATCTTCTGCAAAGCCACACAATTGTTTGGTACGTCTTTTTATGTTGCTCTGTAGGACAGTGGCATATTGCAGGTTTAACTCCTTTTGTTCCTCAGCTTCTACAGGCTTGTCGGTGAGTCCCAATGTCACGGCAACATGTGGTCAGGCCGTCACGCTTCAATGCAATGTCTCCTCGAATCAAGGGACGGTCTACTACCTGTCCTGGATCAAAAACACCACCACCCTGTGCAGGGTCGAGAAAGACCACCTGGTCGACGACGAGCAGCCAACCAGCGACGTAGAGTGTCACTACGCTAACAAAAGCTTGATTGTCACCTTTCGGCAAACCTCAAAAGAGCAGCAAGAACGCGCTTTGGATGAATACATCTGCAAACTGCGCTCCTATAAGGGACCTGCCTTGAAGAAGACATGGGTGGAGTTGAAAGGTCAGAGACCAGTAGGTGAGGGGCAAAGAAGCACTTTGCCTTATCTTTCCATTGCTGGTCATTCAAATAATATGAATACGCAAGTCTTATAATGAATGACTCTGCAATGTGTAATAGATAGGTAGTATCTTCAAAAAGGAAGATGGAAATATCTGTAGTCAGTCCTGATCGATGATATAAAAAAAATTGCTGGCCAGTAGAAGTAACAGTATGTCTCTGTTTAAACATACTGTTGACACTCACCTAAAACCTCACACCTCTCACTCCCATAAGCGCTGGGTGAGAGACAGTGGGAGAGACAGTTTCACAGACAGTGGACAGAGAGCAGACAGTGACTAACTTGGAGGGGCTCAATTTTACACAATACAACTTTAATAATGAATTCCATCACATAAGTTAATCATCTAATAATGTTTCCGGGATGTTATTTCTGCATTTCCGGGATCTTATTTCTGCATTTCACTCCATAAAATTAAATATAAATGAATTAAATCAGATTTTCTGAAGTCCCAAAACAAATCCCAAAACATTCAGAACATCTACCACGTTGTCTTGTTTTCCAGAGTGTATCCAGCGTCTAGATCCAAACAAGACGGCCGAGGGTCCCAGGTGCAGCTTCACGGGGGTCCGTGGCGACGGAGACGTGCACTGGTACCAGGAGGACAACAGGCTGACGGAGGACGATGCCGTGATTGAGAAAAAGGAGAGTGTGGACAAGGAATGCTGCCTGACCATCATTGGCTCTCTGAAGCCGAAAAAGAATCCTATGGGGCCCTACACCTGCGCCCTGTGGAACACCCAATCCCAAAATTACACCGCAAGCCATACATTCCAGCATCGGCAAAATCTAAGAATAACCACGTCTGGATCAGGGATGCTCCATGCTCGGTGGAATATTGGGAATTGTTTAATTATATCCGTGCTACTGATTGTCCTTGTAGACACACACACAGATTCCATGTTTTAGTCCAAAGTGCCTGGAGCAGAACCGAAACGGATATGGCGACACTGACAGGGTAGGTTTACAGTGCAAATGTCAAGAAACCTTTGGACATCTTTTTGGGAGATAAAGGTATGCTATTCAAAGATGAACTTTGGAAAAGATAAGCGCTGACTGGAGGACAATGGAAAATCATTATGCTGTAATAACAAAGCCTGTAGCGCTCTTTGTGGGTTGCAACAGGTATTTTGGTTAATGGGCAGGGGGGGGGGGGGGTTGCAGCTGAATAGCCTAGAGAGTCAACTTGGAGTTGTAGGGCTTCAGTTTAAACTCATCCACTTTACATTAAAGTTGAACACCACTATAGCAGTGCCACTTATATTCCTGCTGTAGGTTAAAGGGCAGAGACTGTAATCTCTATGGCCGCATGTGTGAGTACCACAGGCAGTACTCCGGCAATACTTAGTGATTACTTGCTGCCATCTAGAGGAGAAGTTGAGGTTAGTTTATTTGATTGCTAAAAATGCTACATTGAATGTATCCTGATAAAATGAAACACTTCCACTCCTTTTCTTAATGCATGTGTGTTGGATCTGTGTTTAATTATGAGACCATGCATCTTTATGTACCAGGGCAATTAACTAAACTAGTAACTAACTAACTAACTACACATAAATGAAACACCATCAAACCTAGCCCATGCTAGGGACTATATTCATGCTAGCTGTGTTTTTGCTGCAAGGACAGCTCTTTGAAAGGACCATGGTGCATGGCTTTGCGGGTTAAGTCTACTAACCGTGCCCTGGTACATGAAAGGAGCAGACCTGTTGTGTTTTACCTATGCTGACACCTCTGTGGAAAGGTCAAAGTGCAGACCTTGCTTATTATTTTGAAGATTGCTTGGTTTAGGCAGTGGGGGGGTGGGATGAATGTGTCATTGGTGTCCGGATGGGAGCCGGAGAGGAGGGCACCTTGAGGATTGTCCCATGGATGTTGGAGGTTCCTGCACTGATGATGGGTCACTCTGGATGGAGCCCAAACACAACCCTTATCATATGGCTATGTCGTATCAGTACGTATTTTGTAGATTTGAGGAGGTTATTTTTTTAGCTTTTGTTATTTGATACTGCAAACTACATGTTGGTACTGATGTGTATATAAAAAATATAAATGACTGGAAACGTGTGGACTGGACTAATCCGTTTGTATAATTGGATAAGCTGCAATTATCAGATGAAATTATGATTGTTTTAGCGTTTTTTTACAATGCATATAACATATATTCATTTTAATCTTTATCGTGTTTGATTTTTTTAATAAAAGAATTTATTCAAAACTACTGTACATCAATGGTCCTTTATTGGAAATATGAATTATTAAATTGCAGGTCTTGTGTTTCTCCTATCAACATTATTCTTTTTGACAGAGTGAACCACCTCAAGTATATTTAATCCACAACCTTTTATTATTGATTTTTTAAATATGAAATAGCTTCAAAGAATTTGCAAAGGATAGGACTACAGGACACTGCGAATCACAAGAGAAAAACCAAAGACCAAAGAGAAGAAATAAATAAGGATTACAGTCAATTTCAAAGTGAAATATATGAGGATAACTTAAAGGGATGACATTTTGCCACCAGGTGTGAGTGTGATTAGTCATTACAAGCCATTTGAAAATCTGAAATTCCCTGTGTTCAAAATAGTCAAAATAGTGTCAACCTAGATTTATGATGGACATACAGTATCAGTCTACCAGCCTACCGAGTGGACTGTAGGTAGCTAATGTTGCTTATCTTTCTATCATACATAGTTGGGCGCTCCAAATTGTGACGTCACTAAAACACATGTAGAGGCAGATTTTCAAATGCCTTGTTATGGCTTATCACACACACACACACACACACACACACACACACACACACACACACACACACACACACACACACACACACACACACACACACACACACACACACACACACACACACACACACACACACACACACACACACACACACACACACACACACACACACACACACACACACACACACACACACACACACACACACACACACACACACACATGGTAGCACCCCTTTAATTTGCTGTGATGGCAATTTATTTGACCCCAACAACAACACTAATCTCACTATGTAAACATTTATTTGCAATAGCCTCGCATCACCACAAGATAGAGCAAGTTAGCCAGCTTCAGGCTTGGGATATGAGCAGCAATTTCCTTTTGCATCTGCCAATGCAAACACAGTGGACCCATTGAACAGCCTTCATAACGGAGGCACAATAGAAGTAGTGTAAACAAGTGAGGCTCATTAAATAAATGATGGGTCCGTAGGCATACCAGTGCATATAATTACATCATGAGATACACCTTTGTTCCCCCCTACTCATAAGTCTCTGTTATATGTTATTATAGGCCAGGTTAAAACATGGATGAGCGCCCTCGTTTTTCACCATATCCAATCGTATTTGCCTGAGTTAGGATCCAAACTGGCGAAACTGTCTACACTAGGTCTGCACCCCCCCCAACTGTGATTGGCTCCAGGACTCTCTGACTGGCAGGCCCTGTCAGGATTGGAAATAGGACTTCAGCCATTATCATCACAAACATCGGCACGCCACAGGGCTGCGTGCTCAGCCCCATCCTCTACACCCTGTTCACTCATGACTGTGTCCCCTCCCACATAGACAACACCATCCTGAAGTTTGCAGTGCAATGCAGTGATACACCGCAGTGATATAGGACGCATCTCAGGGGGGGGGGACGAAGAGGCCTACAGGAGGGAGGTGGTCAGTCTGGCGTCATGGTGTGAGGGCAATAACCTCACCCTCAACACGGACAAGACCAAGGAGATGGTAGTGGACATGAGGAAGAAAAGGAGCCCTCATCGGCCACTGTTCATCGGGGAGCTTGAAGTAGAGAGGGTGAGCAGCTTGGAGTACCTCGGCGTCCACATCAGCGACGACCTCACTTGGACACTCAGCACCACAAACGCTGGTTAAGAAATCACATCAGCGGCTGTACTTCCTGAGGAGGCTGAGGAAGTTTGGCATGTCGCCTGAGATCCTCAGAAACTTCTACAGCTGCTTTGTTGAGAGAATCTTGACCGGCTGTATCATGTCTGGTACAGCAGCACTTCTGCTTTGGACGGCAGACGACTGCAGAGAGTGGTAAAGACTGCAGAGAAGATCATCAGAAAGAATGCCACTGCCCTCTCTGCAGAGCATCCAACACCCCAAAGTCCACAGGAGAGCTGCCCCCATACTCAAGGACCTCACCCACCCCCCCAAGCATGTTTACACTTCTACCCTCAGGACGGAGGTACAGAAGTATGAAGTCCAAAAACAACCAGACTAAAGAACTCTTTCTTCCCCACTGCCCTCGGACTCCTTAATAACAGATAGGAGTCTGTTGTTATTGTTATTGTTCTACCTCAGGACTGCCGCCACTGTTTTTTGCTCATGCACTACGGCACACTTTCTTGGATTTGCACCATTCCGTTTTATTTATTTTAACTTAAATGTATTATTTTATCTTATTGTTGCTCTTCTATCTACCTTGTAAATTGTATATTCTATATTGTTGCTGCTTTCTTCTATTTTATTTGTATATTGTGTATTGCAATTTTTTTATATTTCTTTCTTGGCATTCAGTCGGTGGAAAACAAAGGAAGAATTCCATTGTATGACTGAGAACATGTTTATTATTGCGCATATGACAATAAACACTTTGAATCTTGAACCTTGATGAATCTTGTTGAATTGATTATTTTGTATTTCAGAAATGGATGCAGCATGAGGTCAAAACTGTGTTTGCATATTTGCTTGTAAAAGGTACTTTAGGTTGCTACTTTTGTTATGACGTTATAAAGGGCTCACCTGTCTGTTTTCTCGTCTTAGCAACAAAGCACCAATGCAAGGGGTCCGTTACCTCTGGAAACAGAATGTGGTTATGTCAGCACCCACGGTTTGAAGTCTGCCCTCTTCTGAACAAAGCTCAGCCAGGAAAAGTGCATAGCATGACACACACACACACACACACACAACACACACACACACACACACACACACAACACACACACACACACACACACACACCACACACACACACACACACACACACACACACACACACACTCAATCATATCCACTTTCAAGCCTGCACACACAGACACACAGACACACACACACACACACACACACACACACACACACACACACACACACACAACACACACACACACACACACACACACACACACACACACACACACACACACACACACACACACACACACAGTAAGTCTCCATGGCAACTGCTCTTTGCTACATTCATCTGCTGTGACTGAGTGAAAGTGTGAGCGAGTGAGAGAGTAAATGGATAAATGATTAAGTGATCAAGTGTATGTGTGTGTGGTTTGATATACATGTGTGCCCCTGGTTGTCATGGACATTGCGTGCTCATTAGTATTAGATGCTTAAGGGCAGCAGCGGTAATGGTGGTGGTAAGGGTGTTTGACTCTCAACCATACGTTTTGAGTCAGGCATCCTTGAGCAAGAAGTATCACTCCCAAATCATCATTAACGGCATACTTCTAAATGAAGGTGTGTGTGTGTGTGGGGGGGGGGGGGGGGTGCATGGTTGTTCATATGTGTGTGGAAAATCATCTCTGTACTTAAATATCTTCTAGAGTCAACTCTGTGGGTTATTATCTCGAATAGTTAACTCTTCATTTCTGTAGGTTATTATCTCCTATAGTTAACTCTTCATCTCTGTTATCTACAATAGTCAACTCTTCACCTCTGTGGGTTATCTTGAATAGTTAACTCTTCATCTCTGTAGGTTATTATCGCCTATAGTCAACTCTTCATCTCTGTAGGTTATTATCTCCTATAGAGTCAACTCTTCATCTCTGTTATCTCCAATAGTCAACTCTTCACCTCTGTGGGTTATCTTGAATAGTTAACTCTTCATCTCTGTAGGTTATTTTCTTGAATAGTTAACTCTTCACCTCTGTAGGTTATTATCTCCTACAGTCAACTCTTTATTGCCACCCTAACAATGTCATGCAGATTGGTCAGGGAATCTGATCTTCCATACATCCTTTCGACAGAAAAAGAGACACAGACAGAATGAGTGAGTGAGTGAGTGAGTGAGTGAGTGAGTGAGTGAGTGAGTGAGTGAGTGAGTGAGTGAGTGAGTGAGTGAGTGAGTGTGTGAGTGAGTGAGTGAGATGCCGGCAAACAAGAAGGAGGGAAGAGCAGGGACAATAGAAACCAAAGATGGAGCGAGAATACGTCAAGTGACTTACGTAATTGAAACTAGGTTGAAAATATAGCTAATTTTCAACAAACACCTCAGCGTTATGTACTGCTTATAATGGGAAGAATGCAAGGTTCTGAATTGTACTTTCACATTAAAGTCTACACCACGCACACCCTTAACTACAGGACACACCCCCTTCACTACAGGACACACCCCCTTCACTACAGGACACTCCCCCTTCACTACAGGACACACCCCCTTCACTACAGGACACTCCCCCTTCACTACAGGACACACCCCCTCCACTACAGGACACACCCCCTTCACTACAGGACACCCCCCCCTTCACTACAGGACACACCCCCTTCCACTACAGGACACACCCCCTTCACACAGGACACACACCCCCTTCACTACAGGACACACCCCCTTCACTACAGGACACACCCCCTTCACTACAGGACACACCCCCTTCACTACAGGACACTCCCCCTTCACTACAGGACACACCCCCTTAGCTACAGGGCACACCCCCTTCACTAAAACAAATAGGATTATTAAAACACTTCAGCATCCGGTATTGCAAGAACATCCCTTTGGACGTAGGATCTGCAAAGTGGGTGTGTCCTTTTGTAGGCGTGTCCTGCAGCACCGTGAACCCGTAGATAGACCTATTGGCCATTTCAATCAGCCTCCACTGCACATACACACACCCCTACACAGCCCCCTGCACAAACAACCCCCCTGCACATAATCCTTCCCCTAAACATAAAACCCCTCTGCACATACACACACACACCCCTCTGCCACACACCACCCCCCTGCACCCCCCCCCCCCCCACCTGTAAATACACACACCCCTGCAAATAACACCCTCCCCCCCCCCTGCTGCACATACACACTCCCACGCACATACACACACACCGGCACCTATACACACCGGCACCTATACACACACACCCCTGCACATACATCCCCCCCTCCCCCTCCCTCTCACACATTAAACCCCAGTGAACATACACACACCCTCCCCAACACTTATAGTTTCTTTCCTGTTTATGTTCCCCAGTTTTTGTTGTTTGATGTGTGTGAGTGTGTGAGTGTCTGTGTCTCTGTGTGCCAAATGTTTAACCTCTAAACCACATAACAAAAGGAGGAGATACAGCCTATATCATTGCCCTGCAAAATTGAGGCGTGAGCCATGGTTCCTATGCCCTGGGGTTGTTATCTGGTTAGTGTCAGGTTGTATAAGACACATTATCTACAAAGCTCAAGACAAAATGTGTCCTTCTCCACGTCCCTTTAGGCAATGGCGCCCTGAAGAAAAGGCCTTTTCTTTTGGTGGCAGGAGCAAATATACACAGGAGAAAAAAAATCTCTCTCTCTCTCTCTCTCTCTCTCTCTCTCTCTCTCTCTCTCTCTCTCTCTCTCTCTCTCTCTCTCTCTCTCTCTCTCTCTCTCTCTCTCTCTCTCTCTCTCTCTCTCTCCCCCCCCTCCTCTCCCCCTCTCTCTCTCTCTCTCTCTCTCTCTCTCTCTCTCTCTCTCTCTCTCTCTCTCTCTCTCTCTCTCTCTCTCTCTCTCTCTCTCTCTCTCTAATGAGGGGGAAAGCAGTGATATCTATGGCAACCAAACAAACATCTCACAGTGGTGCCTGGATGCATTGTTGTGAGTTCATCGTGAGACGGAAACGAAAAAAGGTTTACTAACCAAACCTCACATATCAGTCGGTTTCTTCCATTATTTCTGTTAGATGTTTTATTCTTTATTCTAAGAGCTCTAACAAAATTGATATAATGGCTTTTTCTCTGAGGATTATAAAATGTAATTGGGAAAGGGCACAAAACAGCACTTTGAAAACAGGATGCCTAGCACTAAACTTAGTGCTGGGGCACAAAAGGAGGTAGATTACCATTTTGTTTGGTTTGCTCAAAATAATCTCTAGTGCATGAGGCAAATAAATGGCTCTGCCGTGGAGGCTAGTTGGTTTCCCGAGAGCCGCCATTGGGCACAATGATGGAAAGTAACTGAAGCCATAGTGCAGTCAATTCATTTAATGATATTTGATGGATCCAAGTAAACAACATAAAACAACAATGCTAGGACTGCATTACATAATTGGAGCAGTAGCCTCTCTTAATAAGTAAACTCTGTACTAGTTATAACGAAATGCATAAGAAATCATCCAGCCTTTCAAGACAAAATGCCTATGGAAATTCAATAAGGCAATAAATCAAGTACTGCTCAATTTGAGTATGGAAGGAAAGGACAATAGACACAGACAATATGAAATAAAAAATTCATGTTAAAAATGGTCACTGTTGGAAGTGTCGCTGTCTCCTTAATCCAAATAGTTTTCAGTTGCAACGCACTTTTATTGACACACACACACACACACACACACACACACACACACACACACACACACACACACACACACACACACACACACACACACACACACACACACACACACACACACACACACACACACACAACACACACACACACACACACACACACACCACACACAAACACACACACAACACACACACACACACACACACAACCCCTCGGGCCAGCGCTCAAGAGGGACCCCGCACACACCGACGACGTTGACAGGCGAGGAACGCACCGCCGTAACGGGAGCTCCAGACGGGAGCAACCTCCCTCTTCAGGGACGAGACCGGCCTAGCCGGAGAGACAATAGCGCTGACTCTTCCGTGGCTCACGGAGCCATAAGCATTATTTTCGTTTTCTCCGCGTTAGGCACAGACCCACGCGTTTTCCGCTGTTCATTGAATAAATTGGTGATTCCAGAGTGACACAGACATTCCTGGGGCCGGGTCGCCACCTATGGCGGAGAATGCAGGTAGCCTGACCATGCTACGGACCACTTAGGATTACCGACCCACCCGCCAATGCAGACGCGTAGGGACCGACGAGGACCGAATCCCTTGCCACCATCACCCACACCGAGGCTGCCGACCCTCCTCCCAGGAGCCTCGAGAGGATACACGGTGCTTTAGCTCCGGTCAGACGGACAACTAGCCCGGCAGTGTCTCGGAAACCAGGACGTATCCATGCCTTCGGCCTTCGCCGATGAGGGACGGTCAGGACCGTGTCTCCTGTCCACCTGTTGGGCTCATCAGAAGCCCGGGGCCCCAACATTCCCAGTGCGGGTAGGGAATAAGGAAACCCAGGCCCTCCTGCATACCGGCGGTATCGTGACCCTCCTGCGCCCCGATCTAGCCGGGGGACGGCGGGGGGAGCCCATAGAGGTCGCCTTTGTGCACGGGGACACCTGCAAGTATGAGACCTGCATGGGGTCGTGTGGACCCCCCTGAGGGGTGTTTACGGCACGGGCCGGGATCGTGCCCCACCTCTCCGTACCCCTACTCATTGGGAGGTACTGCCCAATATTCCAAAGACTGTGGGACCCCGAACCGGGTTCCCGACCACTGCCGGACCCGCCACGATGGCATGAACGAACAGGCCGAGCCGCGTATGGGGCTGGGGTGGTCCACTTAACCCCATCAGAATCGTCTGCAGAGCACGACGGGCCCGAGGGGGATGGCCCCACCCCACACGGGTACCCCAACCCACTCGACGGGAGGATCCCACAAGCGGGACCTACAGGGCCACCCCTGGACACCCGGGATACCCTGACGGCTACCGAGCAGACCGGCCCACCCGGAGAACCCAGAACCGATCGCCCCGGACAGCCTAAGGAGTCACCACTGCTTGCACTAACACTCAAACCCCAAGAAACTTCTCTTCACACAAACCCAGTGGATGTGCATCCAGTGAACACTTCCTGCTCTCCATCTCATGTTTGGGTGCAGTCATACAATGTTTCAGGTCAGGAAGATGTTAATCTTATTGTTTAACTGTTGACAGGTTATATGTTGCAAACAAGACATTCCAGTTCAACGACATTTGCTGCAGAATTACTTCCTGGGTGCTTAAATGAGGAACTCACACGATAAAGGCGACCATCGAAGCCTGATAGCTATATCTATTAGGATTTAAATACAGTAATGCAACAGAAAATAATCATATAGCCAAAGAAGTAAGCCTCATCTGTCAGTGTGTGACCAATTGGGTTTATTGCAACACACTTCATCATACATACGAAGAGGCAAATTGAATAACGTTTTTGGTGGCTGAATGAAAAAAAACCTCCCCCGCATATTTCTGTTGACAATCAGCTTCTTAAATTACTGTCACTGCCTACACGCCCCATGTTTGCTGTGCATTGAAAGAGGAAACGGAAAATCTTATTTGGGAGGGATTTCACCTAAATACACATTCTGGTGGCACTGGCAACGGGACAGCAATGAATCAGAAGCATCAACGGTGTCCCTGACCGACCCATGTGGTCTGTAAGTGCTGCTCTGTAACACACTGATGTAACTCAGGCCATGCAGCCACTGCCAAGTTTGAATTCATGTGACAGGTGGTAAGAGAGAGTTAGTGAGTGAGTGAGTGCGTGAGTGAGTGAGTGAGTGAGTGAGTGAGTGAGTGAGTGAGTGAGTGAGTGAGTGAGTGAGTGAGTGAGTGAGTGAGTGAGTGAGTGAGTGAGTGAGTGAGTGAGTGTGTGTGTGTGTGTGTGTGTGCCTGGGAGTGAGTTTGTGTGTGTGTGTGTGTGTGTGTGTGCGTGTGCGTGCGTGTGTGTGTGTGTCCAACCAAATCTCATCTTTGAGATTTCCAAAACGACCTCAAGGTCAGCAGTGGATCTAATGGGAGAACTACAACTCCCACACCTCTCTTGGGCCCTCTCTGGCAGCCATCTGACTGCGCCTCTCCAGAGGTCATCTGCAGAAGCAGAATAAAATATGCTTATGTGGGCGTATCAGCAGAAAGTTGTCCATACAGTAATGTAAAAAATATGTTTCTTATGCTTTTTAACATTATTCACAAACAACATGTGGCTACAACAGAATAAATCAATGGACAGAATCATAACCATATTTCCCCTCTGATGTTGGTTCTCTGCAATATATTAGGCATAACCAATTTAACGATTCCGGGAAAAACAGAATCAATATCTCCATGTTCCTTGAATCCACTTAGTGTGAACGATTGGTTTTGATGAATAGCCCTTCTGCCACGACTCTGAGCTCAGGCAATTCACTACATGTCATATAAACACTGCAAACCAAGCTTCATGTCGAGTTAGAACCATCGAGGCCGGATGGAGAGGGCTTCCTGGGGGGTAATTGCAGCGAGGAGCTTATAAATTGTACACGGATCAATAAGGTCATATAGACAGACAAGAACACCCCCCCCCCACACACACACACACACACGCACACACCTCAAAGTTTGCACATCCGCCGGCTTGTGATGATCCCCTAACCAAACTGCCAGCTGCTTGCTCTGCTTAGAAACCTCCACTCCCCCCATTAGTCTGCTTCTCCTTCCTGCCTTCGCAGCGCTGCAAGGAAGAAAGCCGCCTGAGATGGAGAGAGACAGGTTTGCCACCGCCGTCTCGGCCCTGATTGGAGCAGAGCTGGTCCCTGTACCGAGCCAGACGCTGGGTCCCAGGTGCCCCCTCCTTCTCCACAACACAACACACACACACACACACACACACACACCAACCACACCACACACACACACAACACAACACAACACACACACACACTAAATTCCCCCCCCCCTCCCCCACACCACACTACAACCACACCACACACACACACACACAACACCAAAAACACACACACACCACACACACAAACACAACACACACACACAACACAACACACACACCACACCCACATAATCCACACCCATCCCCCCCCCCCACACCATGTTATTCTTTGGTGTGCTTGCAGCTGAAAGTCTATGCATTCGATTTTTCACAGTTGATGTGTTTATGTAGCCAGCCACAAGTAATGAGGTGTATTCAGCAAGAGAGCATAAACAAATGAAATTGAGTGATGTTCTTGCCTTAATGAGCGATGGCCATCCCACCTTTCACAATGGTGTGTATCCAAAATCTATCACCAGTAATACAACGAAAGGCAGTGTGGTAAATCAGATCTGCTGCTGAAGCATACACATAGATAACATCATCGTTATCAAACGCGATTTTCCTGATGCCTTAGGATAAAAAGAATAAATTATTACAAAAAATGTTGACGTTCCCACAACGTCTGAAACGTCTGAAAAGGTTTTAAAACATTATAACGATAATATAACGAGCTAAAAAACATAAAGTATTACGGCTGTATGTTCCCAGGAAGCCGATTTGAATGGCTTCAAGTGTAGTGTGGTCTTTCCTGAAGTCTTCATGTACAACAGAGATTCCCATCTATGAATGAATAGCATGTTGACTAGAGATGTCTATCCCACTTTGTCATTCACCTACAAGTCACATTTGCGCTCTGAACATAAGAAATACACATTTAGATAGATGAAACAATTTCTGTATCATCAGTACATACTGTGTTGTGTTTGGCTATTTTATTCTGTATCGATTTAGGGTCCCAGCGATGGGTTTTATAATCTGTACAACAACTTTTAAAAACTGTTAAAACTAAAGTCAAAGCCAAGGAGTAGAGCTCCATAATACATACATACATACAATTTCAATTTCTACTCTACATGTAACCAGGATGTTGGTTAGCGTTTGCATCTTGAGATACCGCCGAAACAATATCTTTTCCCCTCTGGGCTTACAGGTAAGGTGACTGGAAGTGATAACACGTCTGTTGGTGGTCTCCCACTGCTGCTGTGGCTGCAGCCTTGATGAGAGACGTGTTGGCTGAGATTAAGCGGACCCCCGCTGTCCCCCGGTCCCCCCGCTGACTCCCTCTTCTCTCCCATTCCTCTCTACACGTATACAGGCAGAGAGCGGTCTTTACAACCAATACCAGCAGAAAGAGTTTAAGACCTACGTCTGTCTTATACATACTGTATATCTTTATGCGTCTGAAAGAGCATGTGCTTCAGAATATAAGGCTTCAGTCAATGATCAATTAGTTTGCTGTGTACATTGAGAACGTGCCCAAATGAAGGTGGATTTGACCCCGTAATGTAAATGTTGCCTCCGGTTCAGCACGCTAACCCCCTCTACTCTAATCTCTAACCATCTGATACAATTGTGCATATGTGTGGTGGGGAGTTACTTAATGACAAGAATGCACACGGCCCTGTGACAATCACAATCACACAATAACTTTGCACAACATTCTTGTGAAACAGGCAAGTGCGGATAAACAGAAACAGAGAGGGTGGGAAGATCTTTTCATTAGACACCCTCAGGTGAACCTGTGTTTGCAGGTCTGCCTTCAATAGGGCTCATTTACTCTTTCACAAAGGAAATACCAACATATTTGCCGTCTCCATTGAAGAGGATGTACCTTTGTGTGTGTGTGTGTGTGTGTGTGTGTGTGTGTGTGTGTGTGTGTGTGTGTGTGTGTGTGTGTGTGTGTGTGTGTGTGTGAGTCTGGATGGGAACAATCTATGCGACTTTTGCCATATGCAATATAGAAGCATTAGAAGTGTTAGGTGATTTGTGTCACGATCCTACTGTTGGGTAAATGTTAAGCTGGTGGGTAACTGGTTGTCATGCTAACTGTGGGAGTGGCTCCCTTGATTGGCCTTGATTATGGTCACCTGAGGGATCCAAGATGGCGGACAGAAGCAAGATTGTGGCTGTTTCCCAATGTCAAGGAAGCATGCTCAACGAGCGTCCTTTTAAGGACGCTACGTCATAGAACGCCGACAAGCACTGTTCCAATGTTGAGGACACTCGAAATTGACGCCATTTTTGCGTCCTTCTTTTTTGAGAATTCCGCGATTTTTCAAGGATGCATCGATGCATCCTAGATGAGCCCAAACTACCCACAATCCTGTGCGTTCACTGCGCGGGATCTTGAAAATGGCAGAGCAGTACACGTTCAAATGTAAGTGAAGTTATATTAGTTTTCAGAAATATTTTGTGCCGTATTGCTTTTTATAGATTCATCGTGTTAATGCAAATAATCAAGCTTAAAGACTTGTGCCACTTTTCAAACGTTTTTGCAACTTAATGATACCGTACGTTGCTGTATATATATATATATATATATATATATATATACATCATTGCTTCCATGTTGTATTCAGAAGTGCACATGTGTTTACAAGCGGAAACGCAGTATTAAAAAGCGAAAGCGGAAGCGCATCCACACTAGCAAGTCGTTCCAAAGTCCGAACAAGGAAGCACTCGAGCTAGCACTCTCCATAGGACGCGACTAGCAAGGACGCGTCCTAGCAAGGCTGCAGCCTTCACATTGGGAAACAGCCAGTGTCTGGATAGACAGAATGGTGCCCAGACTTGGTTGCACTCAGAAACCACAAGACTTTGTATAACCTATTTACCCTTATACAAGGACAGTACCAGGATTAGGGATTCCCTCAGGGAACGTGGCCATTCCTTTGTCGTGTAAGTGTGTGGCTATGTTATATGTCAAACAATAACCCAACGGGACAGGCTACCGTTTACCCCAACGCTTGGGCTATCCCTCAACAAGAGAGAGAAGGACCAGAGCTCGCCAGGAACCCAGGTGAGTCACTGCACACGTGGCCGGAAGCTAGTTGCCTGCCAGCTGTGGTTTGTTACCACACTCCTGTGTCTTGACTCCAGTGGGGTTGTGACAATTTGCAACTTAAAGATATGCAGGAGCAGGAGCGAAAAGTGGATGGGCCGGTTGCAACCTAGCCCTCCTTGTTCCAGTGCCCCTGTAAGCTGGAGCATGCAGGTAAGGGCTCAGTTATGGATCCACGTTTAAGCAAATGCACTAACCACGCAGACGCTTCAACACAGTTGTGAACCTGTTTTGGTTCTGCGTCAGGTTTTAGTGAGCGGATTAATCACAGCTATCGCGTTGACGCAAGGTCAACATTTTTGGGAGTCACACTTTAAGCCCTTGCAGTGGACGCAAGGAGGATCCGCAAGAACGTATTGGGTCCGTAAACCCCGTTGCGTCGACGTAGAACCATGACTAAGCTTTTAGAGGCTGCTCACGCAGACCCGCTCGTCAATCAGTGATCCACAGTGACGTCTAGTTGCAGTCATGCCCCTTGATTTGAGTGACATGTGGCTCAGCAACCATGTTGCTGTGTCTCATTGATGGTGCACACACCTGGGAGCCACACACCTGGGGCCAATCATGAGGTTTGCCTCATTCCTTGATACTACAAAGGAAAAGTAATACAAAGTCGCGAAAGTGATGAAAAATATGATTGCTCCAATTACATTTGGGAAACAGGTTGCCCCCGCAAATTCTGTTATAATGCTGACCTGTTCAACTGTAGAAAACAGGAAACAAAATGTTCTGCGGCATCGAGCGAGTAACGCCATATCTAACACTCAGCCCTACACAGGGCTGAGGGTTAGAGATGGGTGGACTGGATTTGCACATTCCCAACTGGTCTGTTATTTCCATGGCATGTAAGGTGTAAAGTGCCTTGATCTTTACTGCTGCTGTGCCTGGTAATAAATATATCCCTTGGATCTGAAGAGCCGTCACTTGACCCTACAGTCTCTTGGCCCCTCAGCAATACACACAGGTGAGGTTGATGGGAGGAACGTTTGAAAGACATACATACAGAGACACCTTCCTTCATGTTTAGGATAGTCCGAGGTCTTTCTACATGCACAACTCTCTCGGCTCTTTCACTCACAATTTCACACTGGCTTCCAACTACTGCAAAAAAATGCTTCATTCTTCTCACCCTACCAAGGATGATTTAGGCTCAGGTGCATCTAAAGATGTGTATTTTCACCCCACAGGTTTCTTTTATATACATCTGGCATTCTGCGTGCAAACAAGAATAACGTTGTTACCAAGGGCAATTCTCTGCATCGGAGCGTTGAATCGTCTGGCCTCATGCTGTGTCTGAGACACACTATTTAACCATAAAACAGGAATTGTGTTAAGGGAAATGTACTGAAATTGTATTCAAGTTTAGATCACAGATGCAAAATAGATGTAAAAATAGACAAGTGCACTGTATTGAGATCAAAAAAAGCAGACAGGACGCCTTTAAACATTACCTTGACAACCCTTATCCAATCTAATCGTCGTGACAACCTAGCAATGATTAAACAGGACCCTTCTCTCTAACAGCTTAGAAACACATTATGTGCCATTTGTCCAATGGATTGCATGACTGAGTGGTGCACAATGAGCAGGGTTCACAATGAGGGCGATGCATTGTTTCATGCCTGCAGAGAGCTGTGAAGAGGTCGAAAGCTCTGTTGAAGTTTCCTTTCTTCTAAGCACCTGTGTCAGTTGTTCCCTTATTTGGCCTCAAATGGAGATCTCATTCCCTCCTCTTCCTCCACCCACAAGTCATCTGTGGTGCTCTGAAAAAATGTAAGTGTCTGAATTCTCCATCAATGGCAAAGACAAGTTACAGCATGCCCTTTTTGGTTATTTATCTGTGTCACTCAGACATTTCAGACAAATCTGAACAGGGATGAGATAAAGGAGTTCCAAAAGCCTGACGCAGACACACGGTCATAAAATGGACGGTCATCGAGAAGAGTGGTTAAACTAGGATTAACCACCACTCCATAGAGGACATGGTGATGGTTACCTGTCTCTCTGCGCGTGTGGGTATAGTAGAGAAGGTACAAAACGATACATAGCGTATATATTCAGTTTTGTACCTTCCCAACCACTTGTGCCTGCGTGTGTGTGTGCCTGCGCGCATGCGTGTGTATGGATATTGAGGAGGATTTCAGATTATTTTCTTGGCAATAAGAAGGTTTTTTGTCTTGCATTCTAAATAATAAATATTGCCGCAAGCAGTGATTAACGGGGTCCGAGCTAAATTAAAAGTCAGGAACACACTAATGAAAGATGTATAAATATGACAAATGATTATGAAGGTGACTATTATGACTGTGCCTCGGCTTTCAGGTGAGCTGCAAAGGATCAACTGTACAAGGCATTATCCCTTTGAGCCACTGATAAACCTGAACTGCAGCCTCATGCACATGGTCAAAATGTCTATTGATAAGCATACACCATCCAGAAACCTCCAAGCACACATATCTCAAGTGAAATAAGGGCTTTCTTAAAAGCATATACCTGAAAGATATTTTAAATTCTGGGGAAATTAAACCTTTGTAGTCAAGAAAACTAACGGAAAAAATATAAATATGAAGCCACTGACATTCCTGAACTGCATGAAGCCTCATTCACATGGTGAAAATGTCGATTGATAAGCACACATCAAGAATACTCCAAGCACACATATCTCAAGAGAATTAAGGGCTTTCTTAAAGTACAGATCTGAAAATTTGCACTGTTAATGGTGTCCACCTAATACATATGGTAGTTATACAATAACAAAATGGTCATATAGGCAAAATGGGTTGAGACTGTGGACGTTTGGCTTTTCTATGAAATTGTTGGAAAAGTAAAAATTTTTAGAGTTGAAGATCCGCTCTAAAAATCTTGTAAGGAGAAATAAGGCTAGTTCATATATTTTTTTAAATAGCGCCACCTTTGGGTGCAAGGTATTGGGTGCAAGGTATTGGTATCCACCTAATAATAGTCGTATGTTTTTTTATACAATAACAAAATTGTCGCATAAAAAAAATGGGCTAACTGCTCCAACTTTATCGGCCAATATTTCTCAACTGGATCTAAGTAAAACTAATTCTGTTGGGTGATTTTTGTGAGGCTTGGTCTAAAGATTTTATGTGGCGATTTTGGTGAATTTTTGATTATTTTTGTAACCTGTGAATCTTTTTATCATGTTTAGCTTTAATATGAAATTGTGGGGAAAGTATATATTTTTAAGGCAATAAGACCTGCAGTTTTATAAATGCTTCTGATTCTGGAGATTAATATTCTGAAAGAATTTTGAGTCCAGGTCAATCTGGTGAGGAGAAATTCATGATTTCTTACAATAGCGCCACCTTTGAGTGCAGTACCACACAGGGTTTATGGGTAGAGGGGGTTATTGGTAAACATACCTGAAAATTTCACAAGTTTTTGACTTATGGTATAGGCTGCAGTATGACTAGTGAACTAGTGATTATCCATAGCAGGGGTCGGCAACCCTAGGCACGCGTGCCACCACTGGCGCGGGGCAGCAGAATCATTGGCACGCTTAAAAAAAAAACTAAAATAAAACTTTTTTCCTTTTTAATTATTATTTAAAAAATGCACACCACAATGCGGCAGCATAATCATTACTACCGATTTTTTTTGCCTCTTATTCTGTTCTGGGCATTTCCTCCCAGTGCAAATATGTTTAAATTAGTTAAATTAGTGTTCTGAAATGGGATCAATTAATAGTTTTTAAACCTATGTTGTGAGTAATAGAGAAGAAAATATTTAAAATATTGTTGCAAGTGGCCTGTATGCATCGTCTTCAAATGTTATTGCATAGCTGTACATGTCTTAAAGATATTGATGTGGATGGTTCCAACATTCTCATATATTGTTTTTTTACATTTCTCACAGAGCAAATATGTTTTTGAATGAATTTCTGAAAATTGTGTTTTAAGATGGGACATATGTAATTATAATTTGTACCCCATGTAGCAAATATAACAACCAAAAAAACATTAAAATTTTAATGCATGATTGTGGACTATATGGAAATAGTACAATTCCAGGTATTCTGGAAATATTTTTGGTCGCTGTGTCATAATTCATCTTAATTTTTAATATAGTGTTGCTTAAGGCACACTCATTAACGAGAAAATGTCTAACTGGCACTGCATGTTGAAAAGGTTGTTGACCCCTGCTCTATAGTATAGGTTATCAGATAAGAAATGCCAAAGCGCGCACAGTATTGGCTCATTCCATGCCATGGCTTCCAGAAATATGTAGAGATTTCCAAAAAATGTGATAATGAGGAAGTGTAGTTTGTAAATCTGAGCAATCGCTGTTTAAGTAGTTTGTTTACCATCTTTACGTCCGTCCCTCCAACACACTGTGCTGATTCGCTAGCATACAACCGATCAGTGTATCCAATGGCTCAAATCCTCAGGCCGCCACATGCCCTCAGGGTGGGCAATCAGCTTTTCCGAAATGGTTGATACATTTGGGAATGGAAGGTGCACAAGGTTACTATGGGAACAGAGTCGAGTGTTACTTACAGTTCTCTCAGTATTGGCACAAACAGCCTCAGCGGCAGAGATGCTGACCCTACCTCTGGCTGGGGGGCTCTTACTAGTCATTTGTGCTGAGACACAGCATGGCACTAAGACAGACATTTTTATCGAAAGTAGAAAAAAATGCGCTCCGTGTGTACCACCAGTGGTACGCGAGGGTACTGCAGTGTGAATTTATTCTAGAAACAGACAATTTCTTGGAAGAGATTAAATAATATGAGTCATTGAGAGAAATATATTATAAATATTGTTGCATAAATATTGTATTATGGGTGTCCCTTTATTCAATCAATCATATCTTGTCAGTTGTATTGTTTTCCAGTGATTTTCTGTATTACTTTGGGTTTGCTAAATAAGCACAGAGCAGCCTTGCTTATATGAATTTCCCCACTGGTTCCCAACAGCCATGGCCTTCTTGCAGGGATTATTTTGCAGAAAGGGCACATGACACTATTTGCTCAGCCAATGCATGTGCATTAAAGAATTTGTTATTGTTTGATACCTCAGGTCAAAGGTTAGGAACCCCTGCTCTCCAGGGGTTAAGGTGAATTGTTCCGACCCTGTAACTGCAAGGAGAAAGCAAGCTTTGCTGTTTTATACCATAAAATACTGATGATATCTACATTTAATTTGAGAAGCATAGCCTCAAAATGACCATTCACTTGTAAATTTACTCTTAGAAAAGGTGTTTAAAAGATTCCTGATTAAATGATCATTAGTTATTAATTTAACAGCAATTCAATCCATCGCTAGATTTTCTTCGCGCCCCCATTGCTCTTTAAACTTGTTCGACTGCGGTGTTCCTCATCATAAATTGCCACACCCTTCCCCGATAGTTGATTGGTGCTGGCGTTTTGCAATATTTGGAAAAGGCTTTCAAAGGGTCGAAGCTCGAACCCGCGAGATCAGGATGAACTCACAACATTTAGTATTGCAGCATCAGCATCAAATATAATAAGTGACATCTGCAAGGTGTTTTGAGCCATTACAGGAAAACTGTCACCAATGTGTTGGAAGCAGGCACATCGCACAGCATGGAAGCATACATAATAATAGCAGTAGCCATAGTCTTTATATCTGTAGAAGAGAGACAAGGAGCCAGAAGGAAAGAGAGAACGAGACATGGAGAGAGAGACAGGGAGAGCACACAGCATTCTGCACGGCTGTTGTTTTGTCTTTGCATTGAATAAAAGAGTTATATTGTTACAGACAAGCCATTACAGATCACCACTTTATTCAACTCTAAGGATAGGTTAACTCGGGTCCTACATTTGTTATTTCGTTATTTTCTCATCTTGCTTGATGGGCTATGAAGTGGGATGTGACAATGCTGGGGCAAATGGGGTAAATAAGTTTCACCCCCCATGTGACCCGGGTGGAAGTTTGGGGAAGATCCCTATTTATCTATCGGGAGAGAACAGGAGAGGAGAAATTGCTTGCTCCGACATCGGGTATTGCGATGGCCCAACCTACCTCCAGTCACTAACCGGAGGACAATGTAGAACTTTTGTAGATAAACAACTTGAAACCAACGAAGCTGCATGCATTTAATACTGATGACCACCCTCTCCCGCAACCAACGAACACCACCGTTCCCGTCGCCGATGTGGTGGGCGTCGGAGCAATCGAAACTGTGCCAGGGGGGGTGGTATCGATTTCTGTCACCGCTTCCATTTTGTGGTTCATGTTAGCAAGCCGTGTTCAATTTAGTCGTCCACTATACTGGGTCGTCAGGCTAGAGGGGGGTTTGTGACAGAATCCTGTGATGCAGGAGGCTTGTTATCCCTCTGCCCAGTATATAGTGACAATATATAGCTAGACTGTTCTTGGCCTAGTGACACCGGCAAATTCCATCGCTATTGAAACCTGGCGAACATCTGGTTGATAGGCCAAGGAAAAGTGAATGATTTTCATATCTGTATGAGAATGTACAGGAATAACTTCATTACTAAACTTCCACTTCATTGTCACATACGGTTGCTTTGTTGCAGTTTTGTTTTTTTATTTTTAAGGGTTCACTAAACTACTGAAAACCAGTCTGTCCAGGATATTGGCGTCCCGGAAAGTGTGCCCCTGCTGTGGTCCCGCTCTGTCTGCAGTGTCGACTGAACATCCACTGAACGGCATCAATCAAAAGCAATCTATTCATTGTATCTGTCTGCCAACGGAATCATTCCAATTACCAACGCAAAAAATTAAGTGCTTCTTCCCGATAAAATTCGAGGAAATTCCCATTTAGAGCGCCTAATGTTCGGAAGCACATAGTGGCCGTTTTAGAGGCTACCACAGTGTGCCTCTGTAAAGTGTTTACTTATTTCACCTGAATGCCCAAGGCGGCCATTAAAGCTCTGTAGAACGGCTTTACTACTGCAGTTTTCCCCAAGCTGACCTCCCCTCCACAGCTACTAGACCCCCACATGCCGGCCGACCGGCATGTTAGCCGCTGTACTTCCCAGCTATCACACGCACACACATGCACTGTATATGAGTGTTGAGGTGTCCCAAAACACCTTACCCTCACTGCTCCTGACGAATCGCCTGGTCGAATGGTCGACACGGCCATCGGTGTATGTTTAACAATGGTTGTAAGTCGCTTTGTTGGTAATACAAATAAAAGCGGTATGCGGTATGCGGTATACTTTTATCCAAAGGGTCTTATAATATCTTGAGGACGTTTGAGTGTTTGTAGCATGGAAAGGCCCAGGTGGACGATGATATATCAAACAAACTGCAAATCAAGAAAACACAATTTACGGAAAACACAAACCCACAGCCCCCAACAGCCAACACACAACGCAAAAGTCACAACGCAATCGCAAAAGTCAAATAACAAATACAACAGCCACACACACATACACTGAGTGCCTATAGAGAAATGCATACATTCTTAAAATCACAAATTGATGTATGCACACAAAGCCACACACAAACACACACACACGTACAAGAACAAAGATGCACAGACATAAACAGACAATGCTCATGAATAAAAACAAAGATTCATACAGACTGACCCATGGGCGTATGCGAGTAATGAACACAATCTCATACACACACACCGCAAACAGTGTACACACATTGTGGACACCTTGTGGACTTATTGAAACATAATATAGAGAACCATTTTTGATGAGGTTGAACCTTTGTGAGCAACACGGCATGATTGAAACGATATGCTTAAAGTAAAAGATGAGTGAAAGACAGCCTCCACAATAAGGCCTACTGGGAGGAGGAGTTGGATCCAGACATCCAGAGGCTTCTCTTCATCAGTCTGCCATTTATGAGTCCTGGGCTGCAGGCAGTTTGACACATGTACTCCTCACAGTATTCATTTGTTTAAGGGCTCCTGTATTGGTCATATGGGGCTTGGTGAAAATAAAGGAGGCTTCATAGTGCAGACATGCCTTTATATGGTCAACAACAATACCTTCACCCTGTTAAACATGTTTTATGATGTAAGAACGGTATTACTGCGAGCCATCTGAGGGGCCAGATCTGCATAACCAGAGAGTCTCTGTAGAGGCTCTGGCACAAACTGCATTTACTTCTCTGCCAAAGACTGCTTTAGACATGTGCTTACTAGTTATAGAGGAGAGGAGGCGAGGACAGAGTTCTTAGTTCCTGACCTCCTCCTACAGCCGTCAGGAGGACAGAAGGAGAAGGGGGTCAGGAAGGAGGACGTGACTCATGTGGACAACATCTCACCTATCACCCATCACTGATCGTAATACATGGACCCAACACACAGATCCCATATATTGACCCAACACACATACCCAATACAAAGACGCTAAAATAGAATCGCAAATACATCATCCAAAATACATAGAAGCAAATGCACAATTATGTAAATGAGCGGATGGATAGATGGGTGGATGGATAATAGTTATGCTGCAGTATAATTATTTTAGCTGTAAGCTCTGACTGTTTCCAGACTTACTTGTTAATCACCTTAGATAAACGCATCTGCTAATTGACTAAATGCAATGTAAACAATGTTATGGTTGGATAAACATATAATGGTAGAGAGGTTAGACTGACCAGAGAAGGATGTTTGTGTAGGGATGAAATAATGATGGGATGGACAGATTATGGATAGGTGAATAGGCAAAAATGGGTAAACAGGCGACGGGCAGCACTAAAAAATCAACTAAATGGATGGGTGAGTTTATGGTGGGCTGAGACAGGAATACCCAGATGGAAGTCCCAGACCAGGGCAGATGCTCCGTGGAAAATCCCTGTGCACAGCTCACCAATTTTATGGCAAATGCTTCTGGACCATCTCTAAAAGATCTCATTTGAATTTGGAGGTGAAGACTGCAGGAAATGTTCCTTTAAAGCATTGGTTCTCAACCTGAGAGAGGTTCCTTGGACCCCAGGTTGAGAACCCCTGCTTTAAAGGAGCTATGCTTTAAACAACTACAAACCACAATCACCATGGATGAATGTGAGCATAGCACTTTTTTTTTCCGTTAAAGGGAGTGCTAATCGTGACC
>OLKM01000445.1:195000-309736 GCA_900291075.1 Melanogrammus aeglefinus
TTAAGCATCGCTAACTGCTCAGGATGACTTCAACACACGTCGCCTTGAGGAGCAAAAGATTAAAACAGCAACCATCTCACCATCAAGCATCAATAAATTATTAAAACACATGCCCAATACATGCTTGCCTACAATCAGGCCAATGTTCTCTCTTCTTTCTTTTTAATCCCAGGCCTTCAGGGCACAACACTAGTTGCTAAGCAACCCTAAAGCAGTGAGCATAACACTTGGTTACCATTGATAACAATTACCAAACGGTGTCTAGCAACTCCTCAAAAGCGTTTGGTGGGACCTCTTATTTGACCTGGTACAACTGGTGAACTCTTTGAACTTTTAGGATGTGACCTCATCAGGAGGAACGTGGGGAAGGACAATCCAATCAGATGAAGGCAGGAAAAATACTTGACTTTGAAGACCTTACCCTGTGTGATTCAGGACACTCTTCTGATACGTTTGCATGGTCTCTATTCCAGTAGAATTAGAGAAATGGAGTTACGGTATTTTCCGCACTACAAGGCGCACCGGATTATAAGGCCCATAGAATAGAAGATACTGCTGTCAAACGTTTGAATGGGGTTGCGTTATGCATCCACTAAATGGAGCTGTGCTAAAGGGAATGTCAACAAATCAGTCAGATAAAGTTAAACTTTATTAAGCGTTCTGACAACTCCATTCACTACCATGGTAACGATGTTCAAAGGTTAATGTGCATATTCACAATGTCTCCCAGCCTTGTTCAGTTGTAAACACGTAAAACAAACACAGTCTGATACCGCTAATTTAAACGTTAGTGCATAACTCAACATTGTTCAGTTACGTATAACACGTAAAGCTCACTTTTTCAGTTCATTCCCCATCCACAAAACCCTCGAATTCTTCTTCTTCAGTGTTCGAATTGAACAGTTGGGTGAGTACGACATCCAACATGCCCGGCTCCCTCTCGTCATTATCCGAGTCAGTGTCGCTGCTGTTGCCTGGCAGTTCAGTGATTATTCGTGAAAGCTCGAACCACAGTTGAGACTGATATATCAGCCCAGGCATCCATGATCCATTGGCCGATAGTGGTGTAAGTCGCCCGGCGCTGTCTCCCCGTCTTGATGAACGTGTGTTCGCCTTCTAGGTGTTATCCGGAGCGCCATATAAAGGCGCTCTGGATTATAAGGCGCACTGTCGTTTTTTGAGAAAATTAAAGGCTTTTAAGTGTGCCTTATAGTGCAGAAAATACAGTAAATAAAGGGGAGCCAACCCATCACAGCTAAAAGGAAGTGTTTGCTCAGAGCACCCTGTTCACTCCAACAAGGAGCAGTCGAGCAAAGCGCACACAGATGCCACTTGGAACGTGTCCCAGATAAAGTAATGATGACAAAACATCCATGTTACCCTTCCAGTGATTTCTGCCAATTATGTTTTTACTAAAAGATTTAACAAGGTACAAGGAAATGGATTCAAGAATCCCCTAGTTTTGTAAGCGCCATTGTGCATAATACCTTTGTGGCCAATAGTGCAAAATCGAAATATCCCATGATACATTCGACATGCATACAAAACAACCATACCACACAAAGATTTGAATTGAGCTCTGTGTTTTATATAATGGGGAGTAAAACGGATGGCGCCGGGCGATGTATATTGTAAGTCAGTATTAAATCAATACATGAATAAATAAATGAATAAGCCTATGAAATAAATATGTTTATGAAATAATTCTTCACGTAAACAAAAGAGGGAATCAATATATAAACAAACGTAAATACACAAATGAGTCGATATAGTTTGATATAAATACACTTTTGTAGAATGTTGCAGACATTGGTGGGCGTGGGCAGCGGGTGAGGCTGTTCACAAGGTTAAATCCCATGTGGGCGCGTATATTTATATCTCACTTCTGTCACGCAGGAACATTGTCTCCTTGGGGCGACTCAGGCTGACAGGGAGCGGGTAAAGTAGTCTTGTTACTAGATTAGACTCACACATCAGCCAAGAGCAGAGGCGGGGCCTAGTCAGACTCTTCTTGGACCGTGTCAGCATGTCACGCAGATAATGTCAAACAGATACAGCTTAGCAGTTCTGTTGTAATACAGATCAACAGACCACATAGACCAGTTCATACACGTTGTGAATCATGCTAAATACACACACACACACACACACACACACACACACACACACACACACCACACACACACACACACACACACACACACACACACACACACACACACACACACACGGTTGGATATCCATTCTCTATTGGAATGAAAGACATCATTTTCTACATGGGTCCATCACTCTTGCATCGCCTCACAAAATCAGACCCGAGAGCCAACAAGGGCCAATCAGAACATGACTCTGGAAGCCTTTGACCAGTCTGGGAGCTTAACGCAACACCGGTGGAGGCTAGTGACATTTTTTTCCCCCTGGAATCCTGAGTATAACAGGGCCATGGCTTGCCTTCTGCTTGCTTTATCAGAGAGGTCCATTCACAGACATGGGTTGAAAATAGATAGAAATAGAAAATAGGAAAACACTTAAGAGCTGAATCAAGAAGACACAGGGAGCATCTCTCCAATCACATCGCTTCAATCATTTTAGTAGCTAATCCAGAACAATTAGGACTAACAATAGCATTGATAGGTTTGAGAAACTAATGCTGCAAAAGGGGCAGCAGAACTGTTAAGAGGTCTGTGATTTGTCGTCTCCTGAGGCCATCTTGACCTCTTGGCTGGAGTTGAAAGGCTCTCCCATTTGGGAAAGGCTGTAGCACCCATCAATGCCAGGGGAGGGAGTTTAACTTCATGAGGAAGGAAGTGGCACGGCTATCTGCAGAGTTTCAAAACAATGGTGACGCCTAGGGAAGGTGTAGCAATATTAGATCAAGTGTCATATGTCTATAGTTTTCATATGTATTTCAGCAAGATCAAGTTTCCTAGACTGTGTCTGTGTGTGCTGAAACCAGTACAATGGTGTGCAATCTGTTCTACCCTCTCCCATCTTTACCTATATTCAATTCAACAATGTGTGTGTGTGTGTGTGTGTGTGTGTGTGTGTGTGTGTGTGTGTGTGTGTGTGTGTGTGTGTGTGTGTGTGTGTGTGTGTGTGTGTGTGTGTGTGTGTGTGTGTGTGTGTGTGTGTGTGTGTGTGTGTGTGTGTGTGTGTGTGTGTGTGTGTGTGTGTGTGCGTATGGGAACGAGAGACAGAGCGAGCATGTGCATCAGTGTGTGTATCGGGGACTCTGTGTGTCTGTGCGCAGGTGTGAGCGAGAGTGTGAGAGAGAATGAGGAAACGTGCAACAGTTTGTGTGTCAGTAAGCGACAGTGTGTGCATGTGCGTGTGTGTGTGCAAACACACGCACATGCACACAGGGTTTAGATGTTGGCAGGATGCCATGCTCTCCCGTGGGACCTGCATGGGGTTCCAAACTGCTGGCTCACTTAACAAGGAGCTGACGCTTGATGAGAATTAGAAGGCCCAGGTCCCAGTGGAGCAGTGGGGGGGGGGGGGGGGAACTCACAGCAAGCAAGGATCCCCATACCAACTCTGGCAGACCGTTGTCCCGACCGAGACGGGATATAGCCCGGGGATGCATCAGCCTCTAATTGGTCCCCCCTCTAGACAAACTAAATGCATGACGGGTCGACTCACAAAGTTGTCGTGTGTGACCGAACGGATGTGTATGCTATTCCTGAAAACTTGTTGTAGGAGACAGACTTGCAAGCGGTGTCCCTGCGGTGGTGGTAGCACCGTTGTTATTACCACTCAACTACAACTTGTTGTCGGAGACATAACATGGACAAGCAGTGGCCAGACTTAGTTGCCAGCGGCCGGGATGCAAGATTTAGTTATTACTAATTGTAAGCATACGCTGAACACACATATGTGTATAAGCACATTTACATTTACAAATAGGGCATTTAGCATATGCTTTTATCCAAAGCGACTTACAATAAGTACATTTGTCATCAGAAGTGCAACAATATATCGCTGTAGAGGTACAGAAAGGAGGTTCATAGAACCAAGTGCAAGTACAACAATCGCTAGGCTAACCAATTGCCCGTGTTACAGTAATGATGAGTGTTACAGCAGTTGCTACACAGTTAAGTACTATAATACAATACAATACAACACAATACAATACAGTGTACAATGGTGGCTAGAGGGGGGAGGGTGGCTATGCAGAGTCGAGGTGGACTCTGAACAGGTGAGTCTTGTGTCTTTTTCGGAACCACATCCTAAGCAATGAAACTATCAGCATTTACAAATTGCACTGCATTAAATATTGTGAATACACTACACAGACAAGATTGAATATAACACAGCATGGATCGATTCAAGCCTTGTGTTTTGGAGTGCAGACCGTGTCAAAATAAACAAAGCAATTCAACTGAGCAATTCAGCAGAGCAAGAAACACGTTTATTCATGACATCCTGAAAGTGTTTATGGTGCACTGGCCTACTGTTAGTGATATATTATGTTCTGATATATAACGCAACCATGAGGAGGAGTGGTCTGGATAGTCCTACCCTCCCCCATAGAAGCATCCACCACAATAGAGCAATTTTTAATTGATGGTTTGAATCTCCCATTCATGAATGATAAGTGAGATTCAATAAACTTCAAGATTAAAAAAAATCTAAAAACAAATAATATGTCAAACGTTTTAATCAGCTGCATAACACATCAGTAGAGGCTGATTCCAGAAATATACAGGAGCCAGATATACAGAGCAGCAGAACATTATGGTTCACGATAATGATAGGTCAAATGGTGCAGAGATTATGAACAATCTATGAGGAATATATTGGCCACATAATTAACTTAAATCCAATAAGCTTTTCAGAACAGGAATCTGACCTTTGTGTAACAATTCACAATGCTGGTTGCATAATGTCCATGTTATTGATCCAATGTTTCATCGCTGCTGAGGAGACAAGCATATTAGAATATGCAGATGTTCAACCTTTTTCTCCCTGCCCTCCCCATGCATGAAGTCTTGATTTTGATGCCACTGGGCATGAGTAGAAGTAATTATTAATAAATTTGGCTGATGTGTATTCCTATCACTACACTCTCTTGCCAGTGTAATCTGCCATCTCACTAAACAATGCTCTCTTGTGGTCCCATGGCAATTTGGAATATTGTTTTTTGGCCAAACTATCAGGAGCACATTTAATCTGTTTAAAATGTTCGAAGAACGGCTGCAAAAATGACAAGGTAACACTTTATAATAAGGGTATTTATCACTTTAGAATAACTGCAACTTTGAAGTCCTCAGTTGTATGCATTATCATATCGATACTCAGTAGAAAGCTAATCACAAGTCAGATAAATCCTATCATATATGAAAGAGAAAATGATTCATCAAGATCATTTGTAATGCATAAGATGTTTTACAAAATCTGTTCAATGTGTTTATATTGCTTCAATTCACGATAAGTCAGGTAATTAGAAAGCATTAGTTATGTTTGTTATGTGAAGTCATCAAAATGGAGGCCTATATTTGCCTTACTACTTCTGACATATTGCTTGGTACTGGCACAATGATGCTTAAGGCATTTCCAGATTTTAAATTTTATATATAAATGCTTATAGGGTTTGACGTTTAGTTATGATAAGACCCTTAGTTCACTGTTAGTTAACTGTCATTGTAAAGTATTACCAATACAAATATAAAATAATCCATGGAGGTGCGTTTCCCTTTTCTCCGGGGGGCAGGGCAACTATACAAAGAATATTTGTTCTTCTTTTCATTCAGTGCTAAATATATGAAGAGCTTCAGAAGCAATGTCTCCAATCCAGAATAAACACATCAGAACAGTCTCATAATAATGAATGCACAGAGAAGGATTCACAAATTTATTTTGTGATTTATATATAAATTACTCTCTTCTCACAAAAACATTTCAATGCACACACAAATGGATATGGGTATGTATAAATGTCCAATACATCCATACACAAGAATAAGTTTCACAAACACATTTCTGATCCACACACAAATGTGCATTGTTTTAAATAAATGTAATATAAATCAATAAATATTAATTAAAAAATATTTGCAATTTTCATCAAAAATGTATTTGGATGTTGTTACAAAATATACAAACTGTTGAACTTGAATTAAACCAGACGCTTTTTATTTGTGAACTTGTTTGCATTTGTGTGTGAACTGGTCTGTATTTATATGTGGATTTTTGAGACTCTCCTGACGTCCCTAGATTCACAAATGCATTTTTTTCAACAAGGAACTCTCTGTAGGCAATCAGATGCCTCCGTCGTTTCCAATCACATGACTGCAGTTCCGACCTCTGAGTCCAGCCTCCGGGCCTCCCGGTTCCCTCGGTCAAATGTCTATGGGGAATAACATGGGTTTTTTTGAATGATCGTATCTAACAATCTCTAGGTGGCGAAGAAGTAAAAGCTGCGTCACGTTTAGCTACACACTTTTTCCATCTAGTTTCGACTGGGTTTTGGGTTTGTCGGTGCCGTTAAAGTAGTAAACGGAACCGACAATGTAAAAATCCAGGCTGCAGTCATGACATGTATTTGTGAGAAGAGAGTAATTTATGTATAAATTACAAAATACATTTGTGAATCCTTCTCTGTGCATTCATTATTAATGAGACTGTTCTGACCCCATATAAAAGTCTTGCAGGATTCCTAATCAAGAGCAGACAGATCACTCGATCTGACCTCTCCTCCTTCATATTCACATCCTCTATCCCAGTCTCCTAAGCCCTCATTGGCTGTGTGGCTCTTCCAGCTCAATAGGCTGCCTTGCGGATTGGCTGCTTCTACAGGAGGCAGAACTACTCGGCTGGTGAAAACAGCAATAAAAAGGAGCGCGTGTCTGTATATGTGTGAGACCTCCCAACCAGATGAGCAGACGCTAGGCAACCGTTGGCACACAGACGAGCGCAGAAACTACCTGGAAGCCCATCCTTAAACCATCAGAACCAATCGGCAGTTCTTCATCTGACCAACGGATCCAAGTGGGTCAACTCCCCAGCTTCTTCTAGTTGAAGAGAAGCCATTTGATTCAGTTTTGCAACACCTACACAGAGGACATCTCCGAGACTCCCTCAACTCATTTTGACGCGACAGGTATTTGAGGGCAGAGCATCAATAATCAGGACCTCTTCCACCTCACCTAGCCAGCCAGCCAGCCATGTCTCTTACTGTGAAGGACAAGACCCGGGTCAGGCTGGTGTTCCTGGGGGCAGCTGGCGTGGGCAAGACGGCCCTGATCCACCGCTTCCTGCAGGACACCTTCGAGGTCAAGCACCGGCGCACGGTGGAGGAGCTGCACAGCAGGGAGTACGAGGTAGACACCGGCGTCAAGATCATCGTGGAGATCCTGGACACCAGCGGCAGCTACTCCTTCCCGGCCATGCGCAAGCTCTCCATCCAGAGCGGCGACGCCTTCGCGCTGGTCTACGCCGTGGACGACCCCCCGTCGCTGGAGGCCGTCAAGAGCCTGCGCGACGAGATCCTGGAGGTGAAGGGCGACAAGGAGGCAGCCATCGTGGTGGTGGGCAACAAGACGGACCGCGAAGCAGAGCGTAGCGTGTCTCAAAAAGAGACGTTGGCCACGGTGGAGCTGGACTGGAACCATAGCTACGTGGAGGCGTCGGCCAAGCAGAACGTCAACGTGGTGGAGGTGTTCCGGGAGCTGCTGCAGCAGGCGCACCTGCCCAGCCGGCTGAGCCCTGCCCTGCGGCGCCGCAGGGAGACCATCCCCAAGGACGGCAGCTTCAGACCCCCCATGAACAAGACCAACAGCTGTGTGGTGTCCTGATGTTGACGAGGGAGCGGGAGTAGCGGGGCATAGCATGGGAAAGGGAATGCTCTAGTTTGTGAGGCGCGAGAGGGTTGGAGGAAGCGAGGGCTGTTGCACAGGACTAGATAGGAGGGGTAATACGGACTGGAACTCCTTTTGGTACTGATGAATATCTGAGCGATTGATGGAGAGAAACGAAACCGGGTGTTACCTGACACCCGAATGCACTTTTTGAAATCATCGATTAAAAAATAGGGAACAGTCTATTAAAATTAGCCAAAAGTAAACGCGCACATCAGTTTGCAGGCCATGATGTAGAAGGAGATACACCGAAGTGAATACGTCTTGTTTGTTGTTGCTGCTTATTGGGAAACAGAGCGACGATGGTCGCATCAGGACGTAGCTTTTCACTTTACAAATGGTAGGCCTATTTGCCAAGGCATTGCGACTGTTGCAAAATGAATGGTTTCCTCTCTGCAATTTAGAAATTGTATATAAATGTGTCGGCTGATTGCCAAACCTTATTTGTGATATTGGAAATTCATGATTTTACAAAAAAAAAAAGTATTTCAATTTTCTGTGTCATTGTTTTTATTTACTACAATTATTTTTTTATTGAATTAAATGTTTAGTGTATAATAAACGTTTGTAATAATGAGTGTTTTGGTCCATTACATTTCTTACCCAAAGTTGGGCAATGGTGAATGCATCACGCACGAGCCTGAATATAACTTCTACAAAGATTTCCCCAATAAATATAGGGAACTCAATTCAAACTTAATGGTAAAAGAAATTGTGAACCAAGTTCAAAATGTTTTCATTTCTAAGGTCAATTAAACCAATACATCCTCTATTTTCAGGTTGAACTGCAATCTACCTTCTTTGTTGTAGCTTTATTCTCTTTGACCCAGTATAATCCTCAATGATTTTTTTCTCTTCATAGTAACATTGTTTCCCTTGTAGACAATACACTCTTGGTGGGTTATTTTCTGCAAAAGCCTGAGAAAATGGTCTTGTGAAGAAAAGGTTAAATACAATCGTGAGTTCACTGTTAAGCAGTCTCCAAATAAAATCAATAAAACGAATGCACACCAATGCAAAAAGGACATTAAAATGTGGATACGATACAGACAGATGAATATTTCTAGGAATTATTGTTCAGGTTTGACATTTTACCCCAAGTTCAATAGGTCGGAGAAGAATTACTACACCAAGCAAACAATCACAATAGCACCATACGGCCACTAGATGGCTATAAAGACTGATGAATAAAGGATATTGACCTTTTTCCTGTCTATCGAATTCCATCCATTTCTTCATGCCAATTGAATGGGTAGAGTAGGTGACCATTTACTGTAAACTGATACATCATGCCTACGAATGTAAAACGAAAAAGTAGCCTACTATTTTAGCGGTTTGCTATTGATTCTCATTTCCCCCAGAATGCATTGCATGACGTCACGTTGGGGAGTAATGCTGTTCTTGTTCAGTCTTACTGTGTTTGCGTCGTTGTTCTTGGTCCTTGTTCCCACTTGTTTTTGGTTCCACAAACCTCAGCCTGATGTGGAGAGGATTTTTTTCTAAACACTCTCTCACATCTCAACTCTCTCTCATCTCTCACACTGGGTCCAGCTTTACATGGTGCATCCTCCTTTGCAGCGTGCAGATGTTAGGCAGTGGAATCTGCATTTGCTGGAGGGTTTTATAACCAGTGGTCCATTTTACTTGTATTGCTTTTTTAATTGTCTCCTTTCCTCACCGTATTCCTCTCTTAACACTTATCTATACAATATGCATCCCTGTTCCTTCACTTTGTTCTTGTTTTTCAAGTTGGATACACACACTCTTGTTGTCTCACCCATTGTTTAATAAAAAAAAATACTATTCATTCATCCAAGCGTAATGATTTGTTATTCTTTAATACTTGTGATACTTTGTGTATGGCTTAGTCTTAAAAGTATCATGGTTGTGTGGTCAGCTCCTGCCTCATCAGAAGAAGTTGCCTGGAAACTAAATGCTAAATGGACTGTTGCTACTCTGCTTTCTCAATCGCTCTCTGACCACGGGTGAGTGAATTGGAATTACAAGCAATATCAAGAAAATCCGTTATTCCAGTTGGGCAAAAATGAACATCTTGAATAGTCTTTGATTTCAGAACAGATGTAGTAAGGTTAAGCCACTAAAGTAGCCTAGTGCTACCCATGCTAACACGAACGTGAAGCTTTCCCTCAAACTTGAAAACGTATCTCAGTAGCTTGCAGTTGTCACCCTACCACTCCAAATGTAAAACTGACATTTACACATATGCAACAATAGTCAGAAAAGTACTTGGGAATGTGTTTTTTAATTTATATTTACCATTGAATATTGCAATCGCTGCTGTCAGTCCCATTGAGAAACAAGCCAGCGCGGCGTGTTTTGGAACTATACAGGCTTACATGAACCACCACCCTGCCGGCGAGATCAGAGTGTCGCAACTCTTCTCTCTATGGGTCTGACACGGACCAAAGCCACATTGAGATCCTTGAGAGTAGAGACTAGCAGAGGTGGGGGTAAATCACTCATGTGCAAGCCACAAGCAAGTCTCAAGTCATAACCTTCAAGTCTCCAGCAAGTCCCAAGTCACTGTGGTGAGAATCAAGCAAGTCACAAGTCAAATCATTGCTCAGGTCAAACAAGTCACAAGTCAAGTCATACAAAAATCTGATGATCTAACCCAGTTTCCACATTTAAAAATCGGTAAAGAGAGTGGTTCATAAGTTGAGTTTTATTTCAACATTAACAATAACAATGTCTTAACATAAACAATAACTCAAACTATTGCAAAACATTCCAAAACCATTATGTGAATAGTTTGAAAATGTTTTTATGATCATCATATGATCATAATTTCTAACTTAAACTAACTTTAAAAAAGTCATTTTGAGTCATCAGTCTCAAGTCTAAGTCAAGTCTCAAGTCATGAAGGTCAAGTCAAAGTCAAGTCGAGTCTTTTATCAGTGTTAAGCAAGTCTCAAGTCCTCAAATTTGCGACTCGGTTGCTCGAGTCAAGTCATGTGACTCGAGTCCCCCATGTCTGGAGACTAGTAAGAGTGTTCAGCAGATTATACAGATACATAGATAAATACATAGATATTATCTATAGTTAGTATATGCAACACGTGAACCTCCTACAATGGCGCAATTTGTTTGGTTCTCAATCATGGGATATTGGGCAATATCCCATGATATGACTTGCGCCATAGTTCTAGTACTAGGCTGAGGCTACCTTCCACGTCTCCCCAACGTGACGTCATCGCCGAATGGCGTTAGAAAACACCCGTTACTGCCAAAAACTGGACTTTAAGTCCTCTCCGAGTTATAAATGGTGAACTCTAAGGGTAGACTGAGTTAGAGATGTAAACAATGATTAAACCTGCCTGCTAACCAAGAAGAAAAGGTAATGGCTGTTCTGTTTCCATTGCCATGGTGATAGTCAGTGAAGCCTCAAATAAACCGCTGACGGATCCTAAATTGAGGACTGTCATTGAAGTTCACATTCTAGAAGGTATACTTCAGTTTGTGTGTTAGAGGCCTTGAGCCCTATCTACAGGCAAGTCGTTTATCTGTTTCATAATGAGGAATCAAATCTGGGTAAAAGGGGCATCCTTCTTTTAGCAGGACAGGACAAAACAAGACATATTTCAATGTTCACTTTTCAGAATGATTAAGGGTATTATACTTAAATGAATTGCGTCGACCGTATCCGTTTTTGTATCAGCAAATGAAAATCAGAAAAAATTCAAAAACCCTAAGAGCTCAAGAGTTGTGCCGCCCTCTTGTGGTCATATACTTTCACTGCACATTTAAGCACAAATATATGATGGCCTATTCCCAATTAAGTCAAATTCATAGATCAAGAAAATGTCAGGCCAGTTCCTCCTTGATTGCTCTTTAATACTGGACCCTCATGGTCTGCCAGAACCACTGCATTCTGCCACATGCAACATTCTTCAGTCAAAAGTCCTTTCAAAACCCGGCGCACTAATTGAAGAATGAAACACTTACTCAGACACTTTTGTAGATGTCACAGAAATCCTTCTAAAAATGAGTTAAAGTGACTTAGTCTATGTTTCGTCCAATTGATAACCAGACAATGGCAGAGAGAAATGAAAGCTAGTGGCTGCTGCACACAGAAACACACTCTTTACATAAAAAAGTGAATTAGCCGTACCACTGAGAGACACAAGCAGTCACACACCTGACCACCCCCAGTCTCCTACGCTCCACCACCAGATTGGAATCCACCAGGTTTCCTGTTCCAACTTTGAGGAAGTAGTCGTGCAGTGGCTGTTAACCGTTTGCTCGCTAGTTCCTCATTTAATAGCCATTTTATACCAGTCTTCCGCACTCGGCTCACAGCAGCACCGGCAGGCTTCACAGTCAGGCAAGTGTGCAAAGGCTTGTCTTTCTCACATGGAGAAACTAAATCTTACCGTTTGTGTTATTTAATTGATCATTTAACGATACATTTTGTGTATCGTTGGTTGTCGCCCAAGTCTGGCTGTCTCTTATCCTGGACTTGGTCAAAGCTCCTCAGTACAGCAACAACTCTGAGGCGTTTGGAACAAGTTCAGGGTTCGGGACCCAATCTGCCAGGGTTTGGAGGATGAGGATGAGGTTGAACGCAGTCCTGCTGGCTTGATTTGACTGATACTCGGTGTCTAGGGTGACACAAGGTTCTCTGTTCATTTTTGTTTTAATAACTTGCTTTTGCTGCCTGCTTTTAAAAATGAAGTTACGTTATTTTGTCATCCAGATATGAAATGTAATGTGTAACGTAAATGTTACCATAATTAAATGTGGGGGGTACTTATTGTACCTCCACATTAAATTGTGGTAACATTTATGTTGATGCAGAGGTCTTTGTTCAAGCCAGGGCACAATTCAGGGGGATGATATTGTATATGTCATACACATCTCATGGCTTTATTCTCCACTTTTTAGGAAAAACAAAGAAGGAATTAATTGATATAGATTATCTTTTGATAATATACGAGGGTAAATGGATGACTACTTAAATGAACAAACTGGCAATGTTGCCTGCTTGCATATTGATCAGCCATTGTGCATTTTCTACATGGTTGACGAGAGATACAAGCCAATATTTGTATGGAATAAGCGGATGGTTGTGAGATTTTGTTCAATAAAAATGGGGGGTGATACAAAGCAGACAGACGTTGTTTTTAGTAGTGGTATAAGGAGGAATAAAGAAACACTTCCTCTGCAACTGAAAGAGGTAGTGAAAGAAGGTCAGGTTCAGGTGCGTGCACACACACACACACACACACACACACACACACACACACACACACACACACACACACACACACACACACACACACACACACACACACACACACACACACACACACACACACACACACACACACACACACACACACACACAAAATATGTTTCACATATTAACCTTGGTCAACACCAAAACAACCAAGTTATTACACTGCAATATATTCTACCTGCGTTCAGTCAAATGAGAACACAATTGTATTCATCCCAGAAAATGTTTAATTATCCAAATCAAGTAGAAGGGTAGGGCACTGGGAGCAGAACATACATACGATGACATACATAGAATGTGGGGGGGGGGGTCGGGGGGAAGAAGAGAAGCCACTCGTGGGAAAAACGGTACCCCGCAAGCGTTGCACTGTAACCAGTTCAAGTTTCACATGGGCCGAACAGGACACACTGAAACAATAAACTAAAGCAAAAAAAATAAAGATGGAACACTGAGTTGTGATTTGGTGGCGATTGGTCTTTCGTGTATGCTTCTTGCGTGTGAGCTCGGGTCTTGTAGGAATGTATTCGCGGCGAAGTGAGGCATTGTATGTGTAGATACGTGGCTCGGTCTCAGTCGTCCACGGCGATGTTGCGGAACAGGTAGGCCATGGACTCCCCATTGTGGATGCGGCGGATGGCCTCGGCCAGGATCATGCTGACGTCCACCGTCTTGATCTTGGGACACTGGAGCTTCTGCAGCTCGTGGGGCACGGTGTTGGTCACCACCACCTGGGGGCGACAGAGGACACGGGGGCAGGCATTGAGTGGGGCCTTCTGGTTCGTTGACCTATCCAAAATGGTATTGATGCTAGGACTCGGGACACGATCGCGTAAAATTTAATTTTTATTTGTGAAAATCTGGCACCAATGTTCTTTGTAAATTTGTAAAGTTTTTTTGGACAAGAATCTAAAAATGCATCTATATATATTTTTGTACAGTTAAAAAGCAGCTTAAAGGAGACATATTATGGTGTTTTTCCCAACAAGTAAACATAGTGTTTGAGTTCCAGAAAACATGTTTTGGAAGCCGTTTTCCTAAATAGCTTTTAGGAAAAAAAATATCGTCTACCGCTATTCCCCTGTTTCAGTCCCTTCAGAATGCGCTGTTTCTGGTGTCTGTAGCTTTGATGCAAATGAGCTGCTGCCCATTGACCAATGAGCTGTCAGACTGAACCACAGCATGGAGGAGAAGGGATTGTTGCCATTCGCTGACTCCTGGAGCTCTATATCTATATAATATAATATAACATAATAATATTATATACGGGTATTCATATAATCTATCTAATATCACGGCCAAAAGCTATGTGCTCCTCGGATGCTATTATGAATAATAAAGACTGTCTGACGTCTCCGGTACTTCCACAAGTAAAGGCTCGTGTGGGGGATATCTCGGCCATGGTTGAGAAGAATTGGGGGGGGAAGGAACTTTGGCATTGACTCTCTGAAGTTGCCGGACTGCCTCTAAGCTCCCCGCGCCAGAGCTGCCGGCCGCCGTCGAGCTGCCGGCCGCCGCCGCCGTACGTGATTCTGCTTTATTGGTCTGATGAGCAGCCAAGAAGAAAACGATAAAATAAACTTGTTTTTCACGATTTGAAACAGAGAAAGGCAACCAAATATTTGCATTACTGAAACTTCTGAAACTTAAAGCTGCAGGTGTTCAAGTAGTTGTCCTCAAACAGTGACTGAAAGGTCAAAGTGCTTGAGCTGGAATAAACCACTGTCTTTGATGTTTTGGGCTTAGTAATCATCGTCAACATTGTGCTACCTTAACAATGCTGTTTATGAAGTGTGCCACACACCAGGGTGTTTTACTAGGAGTGACAGAAGTTTAACCCTCTCTCGGATGCAGCCAACCACATGTGCTACACACACCCAAACACCCTCATGCGGGGGTGTCCATTTGTCATGATGTTGAAAATCACAAAGAACAGGAACGGAGTCCCCACCAACCACAAACTGGTCGGTTGGGGCTGGCGAAAACTAATTAAAGGAGCTCATTGAAGACATACCAATACGCTTTTAAAACCAAAAAAAATTAGGGTTGATAATTCATCAAACTGGAAGTCAAATACCTTGTTTATCAAAATCATCCAAAATTACCAATTAATGAACTAAATCAAACGCTCCCTTGAGCAGCGCACCTCGTCGATGGCGGACTCCTCGATACGCGTGGGGGCCTCGGCCGACAGCAGGCCGTGGGTGGCCATGATGTAGATCTTGTAGGCTCCTCGCTCCTTCAGCAGCTCCGCCGCCGCCACAAAGTCCTCCACGTTGTCAACGATGTCGTCCTGCAGGCCAGAGGGGGGAGACAGAGAGCCAGGGCTCTGCTTAGAAGCCCCCCTTCTCCAGGCACATTGCCATAATGACATGGATTCATCTTTAATCATAGCTAGGTTTGTACAAAGTCACTTTGGTCCAGCTAGTTCTTGCAAAATAACGATGACACTTTGGTATAATTTCAAAGGCGGTTAACACCGCCAAAATGCTTGTACACTGCGGGACTGACATTATTTGAAAGCAAATGTTATTTGCAGTTATACTATTGCCAGTGAAGCTCCGGTGTAGATATTACACAGGTTGAACTGACTAAACAGTTTGTATATAATACAGGTTAAACTAATTTAACATGGACGTATATAATACAGGTTAAACATGGACTCTATATAATACGGGTAGCCAAGCAGAGGCGGAGTGTTAACGCAAGTGGGGTAGGTATATAAATAACCAGCATTGGGACACCATGTTAAGAACATCTGGGTGAGAACCATGAAACACAATAACATCTACCAAGAAGTGTGGGAACGGGTGTGTATCGGTTGTTCTATATCCCTCCATGACCACACACACACACACACACACACACACACACACACACACACACACACACACACACACACACACACACACACACACACACACACACACACACACACACACACACACACACACACACACACACACACACACACACAGGGGGGGGGCTTACCACTATGATGGCGATCCGGCCACCGACGTCCCCGACGACCGTTATGGGGGGCTTCTCCTTTGCCATCATGACTAGAGGGCGAGAGAGAGAGAGAAAAAGAAAAAAAATGAGAAGGCGAATGAACCCGTTTACTTTCAAGAACACTTTTTGGGGTGTCCCACCAGTGTCTCAGAGATGCAGATTAGGGAAAACAATTCAAAAAGCAGTGGTGAAATAAATCATGCCTGACAAAACTATGAGATCAACTACCACTCCACCAATCCAACAAACGCCCGGAGACCAATCGATGGGTCATGTTTGCAGTGAGCCTGCAGTGGGGTAGCCCGGTACAACTCTCTATGGGGGACATCGGGGTCTAATTAGGGCCAGGGGTCTTGTTGGTTTTTGGTGTGGTGGTAAATCAGATTGGATCAGGGAGGAGGTAGACACAATCCCCCTCAGATGCCACAAAACAAGAGTCCAGTTTAAAAGTGCAAATCTATCGCAGTTTGTGACTGTAGTCACTATGCATCGAACATAACATTAAAGGATCCCCCCCCCCCTCCAGTGAACCCAATCTCAAAATGAGCGGTTAGGCTCCATTTCATTGTTCTATTAATTTAAACCAACGCATCAAACTGAATGAGGATTTGCAACATAAAATGGACTCTGGTTGTCAACCAGTAAAAAGGCCATGGGGGGGGCCACATAGCAACAGCCTCCGCCCCCCACTCCCAAAGCCAGCAGCAGCAGCATCAGGTTGCTGGGCTTCTGCTCCACCCACTCCTTGAGAGACCGCCGGAGAGAATCACACAGAGGAATCAAGAGAAAAACAAAATTATATATCATTGCTGTCAGATGGAATACAAACGTTGCAGCTTTCTCACCGCAGCCGCCAACTTCACGTCGAGGGTTAGAACCGTTGACCTAAGGTTTCGTGGACTTTTTGACTTTAGGCTGACGGAGCCATTTCCCGGAGGCCATATATGGAAATAGTGCTGTGAGGGACACCTGTGTTGGTCCTACGGCAATCCGTCGAGGAGAAGGGAATATTTGGTATTTTGGTCAATGCACACTTGGCCAGCAGATGACGGTGCTGCTCTGGTGGTGGAGACGGGTGGTGTTGAAGCATCTCTACCCGTCAGATGGACGCATGCTGTTCAACCCAAGCGATTGCTGCACAGGAGGAGGACAACCGCTAAAACGGCCCCAATTTTACCAACAGGTGTGAGTATGATCAGTCATCACAAGCACTTCCAGAAACTGCCCTGCCCTGTGACATCACACTTTGGGGTGTCCACCTAGATGTATAATTGGCTTCTAATGGCTCATCACACACACACACACAGTGGTTAAATAGAGGCTCTTTAATGGCGGTTGGAGAATCAAGCTTCAAATGACCGAAGCAAATTATGTCTCAGAAAGAGAACGCAAAAAGCAACATTCTCCAAGTTTGAGTCAGTAAAATGGTTGATCTAAGCCGTTTTAACATTCACAAAGCTCAAAGCAGGGCCAATGGTAGGCTCAACGGCCATCCGCGTCTTTGGTTTAAACAAGGACACTGGAACGCAAGGGGCGATTGTAAACATGGAGTCCTGCATCCAACAGCATGATATACGGATTTGAAGATAGAATCACTGACATTCAAAGTCTGCATTCAAGACCTGGAGATCAGGCGAATTGATGCAAACAGAAAATAAGAACAGAAAAAGAAACCAATAACCTTAGCAGCTCCTGATTTTAAAACCCAACATAGCTGTTCCACATCACAGGAATATCAAGATTGCCTGCTACTTTTCTTCAGATATCCTCCATTTCTCAGATTTCTACTCTGTACTTTTCCACTATCCATGCTTAAAATATGAACAATTTTAAATATCAACACAATCTGTGCCATCTGAAGATCAACTGATCCATTTTTGATGACTACATACATATTTAAAAGGTATAACACTGTTGGATTAGAAGTCAGGCATCGATTTCCACAAACCAAGACCGATTGGAAAGAGAATGCTATGATACCATGCTAGTGGAGTACCGAGGAACAGCTACGCTAACTATGCTAAGCTTAGCAAGCAAAACATGGCCAAGCGAAGCAGCCCGCCCATCATTAGACACTGATTCTTTAGATGCATCTTCCCATTCAGACGCGGTTCATTGGAAGCCCTCTGGACTCATTTTCCCAAAAATCCATGCATTGATGCACAGGTGAATCAGAGAGAAGCAGGTGGTTGGTGGAGGGTGGGGGGGGGGGGGGGGTTAAGAAAGTCCTACTTGGTAGCTCTAGGCCAGGGAACGTTGCTCGATGACGGGCCTCTGCATTAGTCATGGACAGAACGGTGCAGGGTAAATACAATACAATTATACATCACACAAACGTACTACCTCACACAGAATTCACCGATCAAGAGCAAAGGAGGAGTAGAGAAGATGTATATTATTATATAGTACTGAACAATCTAAAGTACTAACAAAAGCTAACATGAAAAACAGCATCTCTATTGGAGGAATCCGATGAAAACCGCGATGCATCCTGGGACATAGTTTGTACCCTGGGACAAATAAGTGTGCATTGGTTGTACTCCCATTTTATTGTACAATATGGGTATCAAGTAGTGAACTATAGGAAATCAGATTTGCACATTCCCATTTTGGACCAAACTACATACAGGGACACTTTAAATAGTGCAATGTATAAGGCACAGGGGGACCAACAACTGTGGCGGGTGTGTTTGGGTCTTACGTGGGATCTCCAGACCAGTGTGTCCCGTGGTGGTCCGCGTGGCAGGGGGAGAATGGCGCCCATCTGCCATGTCTGCCTCCGAACCAGGGGCCTCTCCGTGGATGACAGCCAGACCCAGCCTCAGGCGCTCAGCGTAGGACTGGGCTCTACACACGCAGAATAACGAGGTTCAATCTACATGAACATAGCGCTTTAGAGCACGCGCACACGCACACGCACACACACGGTGTGTGTATGTTATACATGTTAAGGAAGATGAATCTTATTTTACATATCGCCCCAATAAACACACACACACACACACCACCCCAACAACAAGTAGGAACACAAACACTATTTTCAGGGCCAAGAACATGATCACACAGGCAGTGGTGGTATGGTTAAGTGTTTAGACTGCAAAATGAGCGTTGTACCTCTTGGCAGCTGAAGGGGACTTTGCAACGATCACAGCGTTCCTGTAGTCCGGGATCTGAGGAGAGAAGGATATATACACCTCAGACAAATGCGTTCCAATGCTGCGTTCAACTATTTTCACAGATGTTATTATATAGCAGGGCCGTCATATTTTTCTTATTTAAAAATTGAAGTTGGTAATAACGTGACAAATTGTCATTAATAGTAGTGATTTGATATTAGAACATTTTAAAAACAAGAAAACAAAAGATGTGAATGTTTATTTCATAAGACATAGATCAGACTCAAAAGGAGTTACTTGAAAGCCCTGAAAGCTTACAAAAGCAGCATACACAGAAAGGCGATCTATTGTAACGTAGAGTTCGAACCCTGATCTATACGGTATTAGTTTTTTTAAAGCAGCAGACCCATACGCTGCATTCATAGCGATGTCAACAAGGTGTGTAGCAATACACCTGAAGTCCATTCACCTCCAATGTGTACCGTACAACATTACGTTGGGAAGCCCTTCATTTTGTACAGAAATCGGAATGTGTTTAAAATGTTTCAACACAAACGCATGCATCACATCTACCTAGAAGTCGCTATGATACAAATACCTCTCAAAACAGAGGTGAAGACTCAAGTCACTTGATTTGACTCCATTCCGACTCCGGTCGCAGATTTGAGGACTTGAGGCTACCATTGATGACTTCTCTTGAAAGTAAGAATTTACTCTTTCATATGGATTTGTTGATTTCTTACTCAATAAACAAAGATTACAGTGTAAGAAGCTCATTGAATTCAAAACACTATGAAATCAAATAAAAAAACAATGATACTACAAGTGTATCCCTCTGGGATGGAGCCAACCACATCAACCGCTTCTCAGACAGAGCTCCAAACATCCACAAACATTGTGGGGTTAGCATACCCTCTCAGCTGCGGCGAAACTTCGTCATGACATTGAAGTCCCTCCGAAAAGGCACTTTGACGTCACAAAAAACCGGACCCGAGTTTGGAGCAGAGTAGAATGTTCACAAACTGGTTGGCAGAGATGATAAAAACATAGGATTTTACACCCGTTTTTTCTTTATTGCTCTTAATGACTTAAAGGATTTGGACGGTTTGTTAAGACCCCCAGGTTGATGGTTGACATTGTCCGTGTGGCAGTGGCGAGCCGTCAGGGCCAGCAAAGCCTTGTCTGCTGGCCTAGACACTTTCAGAACAATACATTATTTTTATAAAATATTCACTTTCAATCTAGCAACTACGAGAGGCATAGTTGGCTGACAGCGTCAAGTGGTCATTGTAATCTGTGTATTGCTGGGAATGCTTGCCATTTGCAACGGATCGATGTGGTGTTTGGAGCCACGGTGGGTTTTCCAACCCGAGTTGTCTTACAAAGTCGGCATTGAGACACCAAAGTACGGCGGGCCACTTGAATGCAACAGTCTTGTTGAAGACGTTCGGAGACACCCAAGTGGATTTCAACTCAATGGGCAAGTAAGAAGGGAAACAGCTCCACAACGAAATCGGTCTTTGGTTGATTTGTAAAGGCTATATTAATATTCTTTTGGATTAAAAAAAGTAACATGGGATTGTTTTGAATTGGTTGTTGTTTGGTAGCATTAAATATGTATGAATTTATTGCAAAAAAATAAAATCAAGCACAGGTTCTAGGAAAGAAGCACATACTTTACAGCGTTTTTACTAAATGACGGAAGGTTTTTGGCTGCATTCACGGACAGTCGGAAATTGTAGAATCTGACGAATATTACGGTACTTTTAGCTTATGACTAGGGTAGGGTTAGGCGTTTTGCTGTGGTTGTTTCGGCTTAAAAATAACAAAAAACATTATTCTTAAAGCCTGTTCAGTTGTCAGGGTTATATTGGGTGGTTACATCAACATGGCAATAACCCTGAAGTCATTATTAAGTCATTTGAAAAGCGGTTTACTTCAGGATGATTGCATTGAAGGCCTCATGGTAAAAGTCACGGCCCGCCACGGCCGTGTGGTGATCTATATCAGCCCTGATTTTTGTTGAACTAACCTCCTCACCCGTTGTCAACACATTCCGAAACTCTGCAGTTGGCCATCAATTGGCCTCCATTACAATATATAGCATCTCCCATGGATGAATTTAAGTTTTGTCCAACACAGGTTAGCACACTGGTGCTGCCCCGTCTAGGGGGCTTTCGCAAAAAAAACAAAAAAAAAACACTTAAATTAAACTATGCTCTACATTCAGAATTACCACACTATCTGTAAAGCAGCCACTATCTAAACACAGAAATATAACTGTGCTACTTGCATGAGCATGTGCAGTGGCATGTATACACAAAATAAAAACTAGTGAATTTTTTAGTTTTTGTCCACTATTAGCGAAAGCTACCTAGAAAGGGCAATTCAAATGCGCTATCCTGGGTTGGACAAAGGGCCAAATTCAGAGCTCATCTACACCACGAGGAGGTGACTTGAACAAAAATCCTAGCTGATTTATAGCTCGGCATAGACAAGGTCCACAATTAACCTTTGTTCAAAACAAACCGGCCCAAACCTTTAATGTAGCTGTGTAGTGGATACATGGTGCCTCTGTGATATGCTCAACAAGGTAAGTTCATTTTTTTAGATTCGGTTGTCCATCCCTTTAAGTGTGGATGGAAGGAAACATTTTGACGTGGCGTTGTGACATTTAGTCAGTCGTAATGTGGGCGTGGCCCTACCTCCTCCTGGATGTACTGGATAAGAAAGGGAGACGCCCTCAGGTTGTCCACTGGGCAGCTAAAGAATCCCTGGATCTCCTTCTGATGGAGGTCCATGGTGATGATGTGCGTTAGTCCTGCATGACCAACAAAATAAGGAAACTCTAATGGTATCAGTCACACTACAGCCAGAATTTAAATGTTCTCACAGTTCCCAAACCGGTGGCATCACCAGACATCTGGTGCATTCTGGACATTCAGCACATACCAACATGGCCAAAATCTGATGGGGAAAGATCATTGTGCCTTTCAAAATTCCCAAAAGGTAAACCAAATATGAGTGTGTAGGGGTTCCACAGAGCCGCACCGCTACCCAGTGGGGACCTGAACCGCCGACCCCAGTAAAATGACTGCAGCCTTTCCAGTCAGCAGGCAATAGTGCTCTCAAGGCTTTGGAAGCAAAGTTTGCCACAGAGGAACATTGTCAACCGAGTGTGAACGACAACCTCTTGGCGCCTGTGGGATTAAACACCCACCTGCTTTAGCCAGCATGGAGGCCAGCAGCTTGCACACGATGGATCCCCTCTTCCTCATCTTGCACTGCTTGCTGTAGGGGAAGTAGGGGATGACGCCGATGATGTTCTTGGCACAGGACGTCTTCAGGGCATACGCCATCACCAGCAGCTCCATGATGGCCGTGTTCACATCCCTGGGGTAGAAGACAAATCATGATAGTAATAATAATTAGGATCAAAATCAAATCAAGATTACCTAACCACGCAACCGTCACTTGGAGATTACCCTCGGGGATTCAGGATTTTGTGGGAAATAACAGAAGAAAATAAAGCGGGGGAAAATTGGCACTTCTAAAAAGATAAACTGGTACCGTCTTTTTTTACATGGTGAACAAATAAACAACCAATTCATTGTTGTTCATCAATTTGTTTCCTTTGATTGACAAAATAATTGTATCATTATAGGCCAAAGATAAGTATTCAGATTTAAAGCTATTATGCAGAAAACAAAACAGAAGAAATAGGAGTTGATTATTCTGCATTTCGTTGGCAACAGACTTTCATTTCAAAGAAGTCAATCAACAACATTTAACTGCTACTTTTAATAATGTACATGCTTACAGACAAAAAATGTTTTTGCATGTTTCGAAACTCAACCCCAGCTTAACCCCAGCATAAAAGGTGTTAGATGGATCCAACAATTTGATTGTCGATTGAGTTAATAACAAAACATCAGCTCTGTTGGCTTATTCTTTGTACAATGAGTAATTTAACTTCAAAGATTTCATTATTTCCTTGATGGGGATTTAAGTGACGACGAATCAGTCATGATCAACGCAAGTGCTGACTAGTCACCTGTCAGGTCTTTGTAAATCATCTGAACCAGTTAAATACTGTTCTGATTTTTCACATGCCACACCTCTATGTTATGCTTTTTAAAAATAGACTCCTCAATGTGGACTCCGCCCCATTACCTGTTGGTTTGCTGCCTCTGGCAAACAAACAACCTCATTCTTAAATGGGCGTTCCCATTATCATTCAGTCAGCTGTGACCTCATTCAAACATCCTTTAGGTGTAAAAACATTCCAAAATGGCTGCCGTGCTGCCCCAATGTTGACCTTGATAAACGCCACAATTGTATCGTTTCGGCATGTGAACAATGGTCGGTTGGCCTTGTTTCCTCCTCTGTGTCTTTGGATACCTGGGGCAGTTGCAATCAAGAACATACTGCAACATCAGGCTTTAGTGAGTTGAATTCTCCGCAGACTGAATTCTCTTCAGTCTGCTGAGGGCCGGGTGCCATACAAGACATTACAGAGCAGTAGCCTGTGGAATCTACGAAATGTGGGGAAACTAATGACCCTTTTATGACGGAAAAAACCAACCAAGCTTTAAGTAAACAAGAGGCCTCTCTCTGCCATGCAACATCTCCCCACCTCATTACGACAATCTGCTGTATAGACTCCACAGTAGGGCTTTGACTCCGAACTTCGTTATTTGAATATAATTCGAATGTCATAAAATAAATCAAAATTTGAACGAATATTAGGCTGCCCTTAATATTCGAACCTGTTATGGGCAGGCCAAGAGGGAAAGACGTCGGAGAACCCGACGCAGACTATTCATAATATTGTTATGATCACGGAAGAGGCAGTGAATTAAGTATTGATTAGACAGCGATTTATTAGAAACCTAATAAACCGTTGGAACAAGCAAGACCGGTTACCATAGCAACGCGGTAAACAAATCTCGAAGCCCAATCCAGGTCTTACTGAAAGCATTTAATGGTCAAAATATTATTCATAAATATATTCAAATATTAATATTAATAAACAAACAAACTTCGAATATGATTTTTGGGCAAAAGTCAAATCCCTACTCCACATACACAGATCAAACCCCCGGGACAGATGCACACTTTCCTGTGTTTAATGTTGGATATTGTTGGAGATGTTGCACTTTCTTGGTTTTAATAGCATGCTGATCACTTACAGTAACCTACGATGTGGTGCCGTCTGACTATCATAATGTGGAGTAGGGATGGCAAAAGTGTAAAATATTCTTGACCGACCACCGAGCCTCAATAACCAGTTAACACCGGTTAACCGATCAGATTAAAATGTGCAATTTGAAATAACAGCCATTTCGAGCAGCGCCAGCCGCCGCCTGCTATTTCATAACTCTGCCTATCTCTCTCCCGTTCTGCCTCCCACACACACACACACACACACACACACACACACACACACACACACACACACACACACACACACACACACACACACACACACACACACACACACACACACACACACACACACACACACACGTACAGTGGCTCTAACCGCGGTACGACCTGTGTTTGAATTGAAACACGAGGCATGCTTTCTGCAGGTTGACTGTGTGTAGAGAGGAAGAGGGCAGCGTTAGGAGCTCATTTGAAACATTGCCGCTGCTCATTTAAGAAAATGACAGCTCCGAAGAGACGCCGCTTGTTTAGTTTGGAGGAGACGGAAAAATTGAGTGTGAGGGATAATTTTTTTCACTTCACACAAAAAGATTTTGAAATGAGATGGCTTACTGTAGTGTTATAGAGTTTAGTCTACTGTCTTGAGGAGAAATTAAACAGTGGGCTAGAGACACTGTGTCTGTCCAACTTCCAATAAGTCACCTCATCTGAACATCTTTTTTTCTGTTATTTTTGAAACGACAAGCGACGAGATTGATTGGTTAACGTTCATAACGGTCAACCATCGGACAAACAGTAAAACGGTTAACATCCTTAATGTGGAGGGGACTTTAACTCTATTACCCGGTCCCCAAACAGGACCAAGGAACAGACTTAATGTGCAGACAGAACTATTAGAATGCAAAACACAGGTGTTCCCTGACAAAATAAGTGCATGGGCACATGTTAAACAGGACTTTCAAATCTATTAGGCCAAGAGGCTAATTGAGAAGAGTGGCTCACCTGGGAATTGTCTGGATGATAAATATGTCCTGGCCACGGACAGATTCTTTCACATCCACTCTCGTTTCTGACATGAACACAACGACAATATACGTTTGAGTAGAATGAAGAAATAGAAAATAAAAAAAATCTATTCACATTAAACAATTAGCAACCCTTGAAAAATAATAAAAAGGATTCTCAATCTTACCTCCATTTGACTCTTGGTAAACTACTGACTTGCCCAAATCAACTCCTAGGCGCCTGAAAAAGAATAACACCACAAAAGTACAGGCATGGTCAGGCACAAATCATTTGTACGCGTGTATGTGTGTGTGTGTCTAGTCATGTCACAGTGACAACTTCCGATCAGCTGATGTGATTGTAGCTCTCTTTTGACAGACCTATCCCAATGCAACAATCGTTGTAGTCAGTAGTGCATGGAAGCAGCACCTTTAAACATGAGTCAGCGATCCATGTTTCTGATGAACAGTAAGTGACCAGAGAAGTAAGGCACATAGCATTGTGCTACTGTGGTTTAAAGTGGGTACTTCAGGGTTTCCCACAGCATTTTACAGCTTATGCGGCCAGCCAGCTAAAGAACACATTGCCACCTTAACTAGGCCGGTTTTGAATATTTTAAAGGTTAAATTGAACAAATTCTTTAACTATTCTTTTTTCAGTTGTTGTTGACAATGTTGTTTTGCAGTTTCTTTTAATATTTGTGAAGTTCAAATTGCACAATTTGAACTTTGACAGCATTTTCTGCGGGAAACTCTGTACTTGGATGGTTGCAAATCTGATAAAGTGCTTTAGATGACATGTGACACAGGTTGGATTATTGTGTCTGAGGGGTGTGTAATATATACAGTTACAACATGCTAACCCTTCCAGGGGGCTTGTGTGAACAACGTCCCAGAGGGGGTAGTAGAGAACAAGCCCCCCCCCACAACATTATCCCTTTACCCAGCTCAAGCATGTGCATGTGGTTCCCAAATGTTATTAGGTAATAATTAGCTCTGAAACCAGCCTATAATCATGTCCCAAGGCCTGCGGCTGCCTTAACTCTGATTTACTTATATGGCCTTGACAAAATATGTTTTTTTTTTGTTAAAAAGGTTAAAAACAGGTTACAGCAGGAAAGCCACAAGATTTCAGTTTCTCATAGCTGTCATACTGTTGCACTGCTGCATTAGTAATGAATGGATTCAGGGGGGGCGATACAAACACAAAACACATGCAGACATCAACAAAACTTGGCTGACATTTTAGGAATACAGGATGCTAAGATTTACGAAGAACTAATTGACCCCTTTTTGTGTGATGGTGATAATTTCTCATAGTTTTTGCCTTAAAATAATCAAATATGAGCTTCAGAATGTCATTGAGTTAGGAAAACTAGTGAATGTCCATATACAGTACTTCAAGGTAATGACCGTCAGATAGTGTTTAGAATGGTATTTTCAAACAACTTGATATTTATTGGTGTACAATTCACATTTTTTAACAAGCAATACGGTTGGGCAATAGTTCCAAGGATAAAATTAAAGAGAGAGGTTTTAAAAGAGGTTATAAATGTCAGAGAACAAAGATCCAACAGTTGTAGTCAATGACAGGAGGAACGTCTATTATGGAACATTATAAATGAACTGCTAGTGTGTAATGTGACAATGAAAACACGCCATCATCATTTGCCATCGTAATAAAGAAAGTTGGGAGATAAGATTCAGTTTCAATATGACAACAAGGTTGGTGTTTGTTTTTTGCCTCGTTTGAAAGAATCATCATTTGAGTCTACATGCTCAAGTGACCAGATGCATAGGTAAAAGCACTGGACAGATGTTGGCACATTAACACGAACGAGACAGTTGATTTAGCTATAAAGACATTTCAATGTCAGTCTATTTCTGACTTTACATTGAAAAGGCTGAACCGACCCCATGTAGTGTGTAGGCTGTGTGGTCGACCGTCCCGGTACGACAGACAGAGCCCGTGTTGTCCTCTTCAAACCAACTCCAACTAGGCTATATTCGGAAATGGTCCAATTGTATTCGGAAATTGTCTACGCTAGCGAAAAATAATAACACAATATTTCACCATAATATAGGCCTACTTCTAATCTAAAAATAATCCCTCAGTTATAACAGTTCTGTGATAATACAAAAATAAAACACAAATCAATGAATGGAAATGACTTGACAACTGAACCATACTCACTCGGTGATCTTCTTGGCCAGCTCGATGCACGCAGGGGTCGAGTTGGCAGAGAAGACCCGGTAGCCGCTCTTCGAAACGTTCATTGTGGAGGAGTGGGCGGCTGGCGAGACGACGGTGGACTCGGCAGTGGCCGACAGGTATATTTTGGGGCAACAATATTAGTGTGTGGTTGCCTCCCGGAAACCGTGTCAACTTGTCTCCCTCTCGACCATGGACTTTCAATTGCGCTAATTTAAGGGTTTGGTTTGCGTAGACCCCTACACCTAAAAAAAAACAATCACCTACTGGATTCCGACCCTCGGTGGGGCTCTTTGTCAATGGACCGGCTCCGTGGATGTTACTGAGACTAAACAGGTGCTCCCGCGACGACGTGACGTTTGTCGGGGTTGGTAAACAAACACATTACCGCCGATGGGCCAATTGTATGGTTTAGCAGAAACCGAGGACAGTTACAAATGTTGACTCACGGGTTACAGTCAATATGTTTGTCTTCAACACATATTCAACGAACTGTTTAATGCGGCGGCATTATACATTAAGTAGCGATATCCCGAGGCGAAGAAGAGGTGCGACAAAGCTGCGATTACTGTGCTGTCAAGTCAAACGTAGCTAGTGTAATATAAACTTTGTTGCAATGCGGCCGCTTCTAGCAGCAGTGGGAAATGCCACGCGAGCATTCATTGGATGGATTGACAGACCACGGGACCGACATTTGAGTCATCCAATCAGGAGTTTTCCACAACGGAAGTGGGCGCTATCGTTCAACTAACCAATCAATGCACGCATGTTGGGCCGTGTCATCTGAGGTCAAAGCCACGGCGTCGAAGCGCATGCTTTTGCAAGAAAACAGTGTTCTTCTGAAATAAGCAAATAATCTACCCAAAACAAGGTGCTTTCATTTACTAAAGTATTAAAACAAAAAGGTTATTCATGACACAATATATTGCATTTAATCGACATTGTTTGCTGACTGTAACTGACGTCTGTCAAACATTACTCAATATTATAGCCCATTATTTATACAGGCTATCATGAAGTGTATAATTACTAGTAGTAAAACTACTACAATTATTTTATCAGTTTATGAAGTATTACTTGTAGCCTATGTTATTTAGATATTGTATTTTTGCACGTTACAATAGCTGTAGTAGTATGTTTGCTAGACATGATACTATTTATGAAATATATAATATAATTGTTGCCGCTGCGGCCATATATTTTATAGTCCACCATTAGTCTATATTCTCATACGATGATTAGACAAGAGTACATTCTCAAGATAAGATGAAGGTAAGGCAAGAAGGTAATAAAGTATGGGAGTACCCAGGTAGGCCTATCACCCGGTGGACCAGTGAAGATAGGCTACATTTAAAGAGCCCCTATTCTATCACCAGGTTTGAGTGTGATGAGCCATTACAAGCCATTACAAATCTGCCATGCCCTGACCTGTGATTTGAAGACATCACAAGTCAGATTGTCCACAGAAAGATAAGCCTTAAGCTATTGCTAGACAGAGTGGCCCCTGCCTGTTTGTACCGGTATATTAGTAAACTGGCATTGGTCTGGGTAATGCAAGTATCTTTGTGTGACTTGAGTGAGGGCATGTATGCACCCCATGATGGCTGCCATCCCGACACAGGGTGTACCCTGATCTTGGTAAACAAAAGAGGAAATTCCAAGAAAATTTGAAAAGTACAATTTATTAATTTGTTTGTTAAAAATTCCTCAAATATTCCCCCAAAATATTCCCCCAAAGACCGAAGCATTTCTTTGAATTGTGTTTAAAAAGTTATTACCAGTGGAAACTAATCTTAAAGGAGAACACAGCTGTCCTCTGCTTAATGAAACTGAACTGAAGGGCGTTTACTGGAGTCAGCAGCGCAGCCCGTAAAATGAATACAAACCGAAAGCATTTTTTTTTTAAGGCGGCATGCATGAGGTTGTGTTCTCCTTAAGGTCAGAACCTAGCACTTTCAACAATTTACCATCTTTATTTTACACAACATATTCAACATACACCCAATGCAGCAAGTATTGGCCTAGCCATGTATACCCTGTCGGGTAATTATTAATCATTACATTTACATTACATTTAGGGCATTTAGCAGACGCTTTTATCCAAAGCGACTTACATCGTTTAATACACACATTGGCACACCGACGGCAGAGTCAACCATGCAAGGCGACAGCCAGCTCGTCAGGAGCAATAGGGTTAAGTGTCTTGCTCAGGGACACATCAACACTCAGCTAGCAGGAGCTGGGGATTGAATTAGCAACCTTTAGGTTACAAGACAACTGGTCTACCTCCTGAGCTAATCAAAACTATGAAATCACAAACCACCTTTTATCGGTGCCCAAGCGTCAGACTGCTCTTCTGAAACGTAAGCCTCACAACAATGTTTCTCCACACCTATTACTCTACAAGAGCACACTAACTTCAGGTATACACAGTAGTACACAAACCTGTTCAGCCGCCCTTGGCTGCATGCTCCCCCTCGAAACTCCCTGCTCAGGTCCATTCTGTTATCAAGATAACGTCACACTAATTGCAGCAATACAAAATCTAAAAAAGCGTGACATGAGATTCTTTAACATCTAGTCATTGAATCGAGTTCCCCCTTCAACAAACAAAGTGAAAGCAGCACCCTGTCCTTACACACCTGCACACACGCACACAGCGAGCCTCGCAAGGGCGACGCCAGTAGATGAGGGCAACTGTGACAGCCTTGTTGTTGTGGGTGTGCATGCATTCCTCCTCCCAGCTACTTGGTTAATCAGGTATCTACTGGCCTGCTCGGGCCCATCAATCCCCACTTTCAATCCACGCCCGTACGCATAGCGTTGAGGGTCCATGGGGTCCGTGTGTGGGTCGCCGCGGGGCGGCGCTGCCGTCGTGCTCCACGACGCAGAGACCACCATGTCTTGTTGTGGAGTTCTTCTGGGGTTTCTCTTCCCTCCTTCAGCCTTTCAGGATCTTCTCCTTGAGGAGGTCCAGGATCACCTGCCTCTCTTGGCTCTCCAGCCGGAACCTCCGCTCCCTCTCCTTCCTCTCCTCCTCAAGACGCTCCCGCTCCAGGCAGATCTTACCTGCAAGAGTACCAATCATTGCAACTCAGGGTATCTGCAGGTTTTCAGCAAGTCAAATTTAAGACTTTTTAAGACCATTTTAATTACCACCTTGAATGAAATTTAAGACCTAAAACACGCGATGATGGGGGGTTGGCAACAGACGCGAGCCAACTTCGGAAACGGACGTCTTCCAGCTAACTGTCATTGAATTTGCACCTACCCATTGTCGCAGACTAGCTAGCAAGCGCGCAGACAATTGTTTATATATGCAGCTAGCAAGGAAGAAGCCTCTCTACATGTCCTCCCTGAAAAGTCCCTTGAGGAAAATAAAAAAATATATAGTCCTGCCCCGACAAATTTAAGACCTTGAGTTACAGTATTTAAGACCAGCATATGCAATTTGTAACGAATTTAAGACTTTTTAAGGCCTTAAATTTAGAAACATGTTTTTAAGACTTTTTAAGACTTTTTATGGATGCGCGGACACCCTGATTGCAACACTCTAGTTAGAAGGGCATAAGATGACGTTCACTTATTGCGACCGCCATTATTCCAGGGAAGGCCCGATTCATGCAAATATAATTCTGCCTTTGGTTCACCAAAATATTTTAAGCTGCAGGAGGACTTAAAAGTAAATCCGACAACCAATAACACTTGTGGATAGGTTTGCATATAGATGACCAGCTCTCTAGGCTAAGCACATGCTATTGCATACATAATTTCTTACTGACTGATATTGAGGCCCAGTCAGCCAGTCAGCAAATATCAAACAGGCTTAAAAATCCTACACTGATAAATGACTGAATACAGCGTTGACCTCGGCCAGGTTCACACTTGCAAAAGAGAGAATGTCGTTGTGTGGTAGCTGGAAATATATAGGTTAAATTTAATTTAAATTTAATTTAATTAAATCTACATCTCAAACATTGGACACTTTGTCTATGTGTAAATTCCCACTAACTCGTCTGGTGCTAGGTTAACGTGAGCGAAAAATACGTAACACCAAGGCCCAATCCCATTTCTACCCCTTACCCCTTCCCCTTACCCCTTCTCCTTGTTTTAAAGGGGTAAGGGGAAGGGGTAAGGGGTAGAAATGGTATTGGGCCCAAGAATCTCACTCCTCTGAATCTCCAGCTCCTCCCTCCTCAGCGCTAGCTCCTCCTCCCTGATCTGATGCTCCGCCTCTGTGCGTTTCTCCAGGAACCGGAGGGCCTCTGAGAAGCTGTGGTGGCAGCAGCACTGGCAGGAATGCCTGGAGCTGTGTACCACTGGCACAGGCTCCTCAGGTGGTGCGTCCCCCTCTGACTCTGCTCTGGTGGACGACGCAGGTGCTGGGCAGCGGAGGGGGATGGGAAGGAATAACCGATTAGCAAGGCGCAAGAACCTGTTGATCAGCGGTTCAGCTGCATGTAGAGCATTCAGTTGTGTTGTGTTGATGTGTTGCTTTTTATGTTGTTTGTTAATGTTAAAGTAAAGTGCAGTGAGGATGACGGTGACGCAAAAGGTGAAGGTTCATTCAGCCAATGCGTGACTGCTTACAACTAGGTTGGGTGGCATCCTCTCGGCTTGCTATTATGCCGAGGGCGTTGATGTCTGGTTTGTCCTGTTCTGGTAGAAACAGGTCTTCCAGTGCTGCTTTCCTGACCAGCTCACTTGCCTCCTGTCAAGGATATGAAAGGATGTATCTTACGCTTATTTCCATGGTGTACATAATCACAACTTAAAGAGTTTCTCAAACAGGGGTTTTTGTGGTACCCCAAGACTAATTCATGGGTGACACAATCTGAAAACATAAAATTAACTCAAATCAGTCGACACTGAGTTAGCTGAACACTAACTTTTTAAAACATGACGATTATGATTTGCCTGGGATGCAGCATCAAAAAGCAACCTTCGAATTCATTCTTCTGTTTGCAGAGATGTATTTCCCCCGAACATAATAGATGCGATTTTTGTTGCGGTGGTGGTTGAAAATGATATCCATGGATTCAGTGGCTGACATCGCACACTCTCACCTGGACTCTAGGGGTCTTTTGGCTGCTCTTCCGAGCTTCCAAGTCCATCACTTCATGGAGCAGTTCCTCTTTCTCAGCATACAGAGCCTCCGTTCCACTCCTGAAGACACGCCCATGCAGACAGTTAAGACATTAACCACTGTCAATGTCAGCACTATCTCCTCCCACTACAATCTGAGTTGCAGGGGGTTTGAGCATCATGGGAACCTTACACTGGCAGTCACAACTACATAGACAGCCATTGGAGGCCATCGTTACATCTGATCCTACACACTGATCCTACGGTTTTAAATGAGGGTTTAAGGGTTTATTGTACCTGTCATGGGTGCCTGCACTCACCTGCGCAGTCGGAAGAAGTCCTGCTTCTTGTAGTAGTCCAGTAGCAGCAGGGTTCTCTCGCGGCAGCGCCGTGCATCCACCTCGAAGTACTCATCCTGCATCGAGGCTGTAATAATCTCCGCAATGCGGGCCCAAAGCCTGACTGCAGGAGCCCACGACACACACACACACACACACACACACACACACACACACACACACACACACACACACACACACACACACACACACACACACACACACACACACACACACACACACACCTGTTTAATTGGTGACACCTATTGCTGCTTTCCCACAGCCACAGTGCTCCACACAACGTCTTTCTTAATGCTCTTCATCATGACTTCTATTGCATTATTTATTTTTTTAACAATCCCAGATATTCAAATAACTTTTGTATAGGGCTTTTGCAAGAAATATGACAAACTGATGGTGGGACCATTAATAATGTCCAGGAGCTTATAGTTCAAACGGAAGTGAAGAGGCTCTATATATCCATTAAGAACAGCAATGTTATGTTAATCTCAGATCCAGCAGTACTACTATGCTTTTGTTGCGAGCAGAATGTCTCGGGGGTATAGCACAGGAACTGGGAACCAAACACTGAAGTGGGCGGAGTTACGCATGTTTGTTCTTCTGTTTTTAGATATTTTCAGATGAGAAACTCTATTCAGAAGGGGATTTCTATAAATGTATTTATACATTGGCAAGTCTATACGGTGTTGGTGTAAAACCATTTATTTTGTTGTAGGAAGGTTGGTTTACAGATAGATTGTTTGAGCTTGTCTGCTTATTGGGAAAAGTTGACTAAGTGCTGGTGAAGCATGTGCTCGCCTCTGCCAATTACAAGCTAACAAAACGCTTACAAAACAAATATGAAGCTAAATAAAGCCCCGTTCACTCGTTCAGCTCGTCTTGAGTTGTGAGGCTATCAGTTGGTTCCTAGCAAAGGAGCAACAGACGATGTGACCCCTCACCGGTTGATTCCTTTGTGCTGAAGGGATTCTGGGCGATGACCTCCCGCAGCAGGATGATGTCATGACGAGCCGAGAATCGCACCTGGCGCTTCCGTGGGGGGATGGCCAATGAGAACCCTGATCAGAAAACCAATAGAATAGACCGCACTTCACTGTAAGATAATGACACAGAATACAATGAAACGCACTACAATATAAGAATGACGCGGAAAACATTAGGACCCACTTTACAATTAAATAATGACACATAACATAGCTATTACTGAGTTTTGAAGTTTCCTTAAGCTCCTCTGCCCCTGAACGTGCAATTACAAAACCGGAGTAGTTTTGATTGTATCTGCTCTTACAAAGCACCTGGTTATTTCATGTATTTGCCCAGGTGTATGCAGGGCAAGACAGTGTGCTCAAAATAACCCAAAACAACCCGCCATCCATGCTTGAAATAAGGTTACAAGTGTTTAATCCATGGTGGTATTGCGTGTTCCATATAGAATCGTGTGTGTGTGTGTGTGTGTGTGTGTGTGTGTGTGTGTGTGTGTGTGTGTTTACAGACAATTAAACCTGGGTGGATGCCTCCATGACATTATGGAGGGTGTGTTAAGTCTGCCGGGGAACACACAGGTTGAACACGTTCAATATAGATGTTGATCAGTGTGTACCCAACTATTACCGTTGCCGATCGCTATTTCCATCACACGTTCCACGTATCTTGTTATCATGTATCCATGAACCAATGACGAGCAGAGTAGGGAGCCGATTACGAGTACTTCCGGGAGCGGGTACGTAAACTTCACGTCACTGTAGACGTAAAATCACCAGTACACGTTCCGTACTGACGAGTAGCCTGCAGACATTGGCATTGTATCGTACTGCGCTAACTCTAAACGGCCACATGGGGGAGACAGAGGACTGTCCTAACTTAAAGCAGAGTCAACTATTATTAATGAACAGTTACGCCAAAGATTATATTTAAGGTATATGAAGAGTCAGCAACATTGAGTAGCCAGTACTAAATACTACTTCTTCGATACTACTGGTGCTACTACGTCTACTGCTACTAGTACAACTACTTCTATTGAATCCCATTTATTATGTAATGAAAAATAAATGTATTTACTGTTTGTCCACAGAAACCAAAAACGCTGCTTTGAATAAACATGACCCTAAAAAAAAAGACAATAATTTGATGGTGCTGGTTAATCTGTTCTTTAACTACTGTGTTGAGATATTGGTAGGCCTATTTTCCGGAGAGTGAGCAGATTTCCTGCATGGTGACAAAAGGAGGCTGACCGCAGGCTGTTCATAGGGCCGTGGTCTGCCATCTCAGCCTCTCTAATCATTGTCTGACTCCCTTTTCTTTCTCTCTCGCCTCTCTCTTTTCTCTCTCTACAACCTTTCTCTCTCTGGTCCTCCGGCTCTCTCTCTCTCTCTCTCTCTCTCTCTCTCTCTCTCTCTCTCTCTCTCTCTCTCTCTCTCTCTCTCTCTCTCTCTCTCTCTCTCTCTCTCTCTCTCTCTCTCTCTCTCTCTCTCTCTCTCTCACTCTCTCTCTCTCACTCGCCTGTCTCTTTGTCGGGCTCTGTCTCCCCCTCCATTTCCATTCTCTCTCTCTTTTTCTCTCCCTGTCCCACCTCTATCCATCTCTCTCGCGCTTTTCTACTCTTCGTATCCTTCTGTCACCAGTGATCCTTGTTCATTGCTTCAGAGAACTAATTTCACTTTCAGAACACACTTCAACCCACACTCTTCTCAGTAAAAACACACTAGAGATTACAATCTGAGTTGTTTGAGAGAGATCCTCAAGTGTTTGTTTGACTGTGTTTACCACGGTATATGTGTTGATTTGTTCTGGTTCCTTTGACCTAGTTTACCAGCGGCCTGAAGCAGGCCGTACCACCCATCTACACATCGTCTTCATCGTCATGGTGCGCAGTGGTGGAAATAACTGAGATCCAACTCTTGAACTATCTAAGAGAGCAAAAGAAATCGAGGGTTCTGGAGCGACAAAAATACTTTATCGTTAAAAAAGGCAACAACAAAGCCAAGTAGTTTGCAAAGCACTGCCGGTCAACAGATCCCAGCGTCCTTTTTATCCACACATACAACGCTGTTCTGGTTTGGGGTGTCCGCCCACAATCAGCCATAGATTCCTTTCAGCGAGTGGTCAAGAAACGTTAATCTAAAACACCAGGCTGAGGTCAGCACGTATTGACCCCGTAGCCTCCGGCTCCTGTGGGGGGTTCCAACTTACGCTCTGACCCAAGACCCACCGGCACCGTGTTAAGCCCTGGATCAAAATCCAGAGAAGCTTTAGCTGTTTTCTACCATTAGATATTTAGGCCTAATAATAATCATGGTTTACCATAGAATATAATCATTCATTTCTTCCACACTACTGAGGGCTGTTATCCGCACAGTTAAAGAACATACAAGACTGTTGGCCAACAGGAATACCCAGGGGATGTTGAAAATCTTTGATGTTTTGTGCACCTCTTAGTGTGCAGTACAAGATTCTGATTTTTTTTGTATTATCACCTTGTCAAGCAAGCAACCGCCTCAAACGGGATCACCACCTTATCGTGGTGAAGTGGTTTGCGAGTCTCAATGAACATTAGAGCTATGCCGACTGGAGTCCTAGACTCCTGGCAGGGTGACCCATGTCGGACAGGTCAAAGGGTAGGGGCCTGACGAAGAGCGAACCCCTGGTCCTCCTGGTTGGGGGTTGGGTTGAGGGCTGATAACCCTTTCCTGGAAAAACAGATTTATTACAGAAACCAGAAGCAGAACCAATCATTAGATGAAGGGAATACCATGACCATACATCATACACAAGGATGCACAGGCGCCAAAGCCAAAAGGACGCACCTCGGCTGATAGGGTCATTGGTGCACCCTAAACACGCCATGAGGATAGGAAACTGGAATGTGCGCACGTTGTATAGAGCTAGAATTCTCGATCAGGTGGCAAGGGAAATGGGTAAGAGAGGAATAGCTAGCATGGGTATCAGCGAAACACATTATTTCTCTGGAAGAGACGATGATGTCCACAGAGCTGGGGTAGGTATACTTATGTCTAAAGAAGCATCTGGAGCCCTTCTAGAATGGACACCAATTTGTGAGAGGATCATCAAAGCCAGATTTCATTCAAGACACATCAAATTGACGATCATACATGTCTATGCACCAACTGAGGACGCAGATGAAGGAATCAAGGAGGAGTTCTACAAGATTTACTGGATAGAGGGAATGTCCAGGATATGTTGATTATCATCTGAGACATGAATACAAAGGTTGGAGAGCAAAATGTGAATTATGAAAGAGTTATGGGTAAACACGGGCTGGGAGTGCGCAACGACAATGGAGTAAGGCTTTGCGATATGTGCGACATGAATGAGCTAGTAATAACAGGAACTTTAGTTCCACCTAAAACCATTCACAAAGCGACATGGATACCGCCAGGCGGAAAGACCAGAAACGAAATCGACCATGTTTTGATCAGCAAGTGATTCAGGAACTCAGTGAAGGATACAAGCGTCTACAGGTCTGCAGATGTGGGAAGTGATCATTATCTTGTATTTACAACAGTCAAACTTAGGTTAAAGGGTCCTCCGAGGCAAAGGAACACCAAGTCAGGTATGATACATCCAAGCTGGGAATTGAGGATTTACTTAATGCATTCAACATCCGCTTACAGAATAGGTACCAGGCTTTACAACAACAACAACAACAACAACAACAACAACAACAACAACAACAACAACAACAACAACAAAAACATGACCTAGGAGAGGATCAATGTGAAGTAGAGAGGGATTTTGAGGTAATGCAGAAAGCGTACACAGAGGTTGCAGAAACTGTCTTATGGTAAACCCCGGAAGAAAAATAAACCATGAATTAGCGAGGAATCATGGCAGCTAGTTGATCAACGGGAAGCTACCAATAAGAAGATCTTAAGTACTCATTCAGAAAGGGTGAAGACACACTAAGGATGAAATATGTAGAGAAGAACAGAGAGGTCGAAAGGAGTATCAGGGCAGACAAGAGGAGATGGCTAGATAACATCGCAAGTCAAGCTGAAGAGGCTGCAGGAGGTCAGCACATGAAGACACTGTATGGACTGACAAAGTCTTTATGCAATGAAAAACCAAGACAAAGTACAGCAGTGATGGATAAGAACGGAAACCTGCTCAGTAAGAAGGATGTACAGGATAGATGGACAGAGCACTTTAAAGTAGTACTGAAGAGGGAAACGCCAGGGAATCCGATAACCATCACCGACGAAGTAGGATTTGATTTGGAAGACGAAATTCAGGGGATGGCAGTGATGGAACCAACTTTGGGTGAGGTAAAAGAGGCAGTTAAAAAGTTGAAGAGCTGGAAAGCACCTGGCATTGATAACATCACAGCGGAACAATTGAGGACCAAAGTGGAGTTTGGCAAGGAAAATGCACAAGTAGCTGGCGAAGGTGTGGCTGTTCGAGGCTATCCCAGAAGCTTGGAAAAGAGGATTGATCATAAAGCTGCCAAAGAAAGGTAACTGAAAGATTGTAAGACCTCAAGAGGCATAACACTGCTGTCCGTCGTTGGGAAGATACTAGGACGAATTATCATTGACAGAGTGAGAAATGGCGTTGACAAGAAACGGAGGAAGGAGCAGGCGGGCTATAGGCAAGGAAAAGGAACAATACTAAGTCTTTATACTAAGGAACATCATAGAACAGGTAAACGAGTGACAAGCAACCCTATATGTGACCTTTATAGACTTTGAAAAAGCTTTTGATTCAGTTCACCGTGACAGCTTATGGACCATTATACAAAAAAACAGAATCCCAGAGAAGCTTGTGAGGATAGTGAAATTTTTCTATGAAGACTTTCAGTGTGCTGTAGAAGACCAAGGAGAGAGAGGCGAGTGGTTTGGCATCACAACTGGGGTTAAGCAAGGCTGCAATATGTCAGGGTTCCTTTTCCTGAATGTTATGGGCTGGATAATGCGAAGGACAGTCAGTGAAGGACAGAATGGCATTAGATGGAAGCTAACTTCAAAATTTGTGACCTAGATTTTGCTGATGATGTGGCATTACTATCTTCCACAAGACAGCACATCCAAGACAAAACCACCAGAATGCACGAGGCAGCCAAGCTGGTAGGGCTACGAATCAACCTTGGAAAGACACAATTCTTAAGAATCAACGCGAAAAATCAGACAAGAATATAAATTGATGGGCAGGTAATCGAGGAGGTGGAAGAATTCATGTATCTTGGAGCAAAAGTTAGTAAAGAAGGAGACGGAAAGAAAAACCTACAAAACAGGCTCTCAAAGGCAAGGGGGGCATATGTCAAACTAAAGAGGATTTGGAACTCAAACGGAATCTTGAGTAGAACTAAGCTAAGACTTTACAAGACCTCTTGTCTTGTATGGATGTGAGAAATGGAAAATGAAAAAAGGTGATGACAAATTAGTCGATGTATTCAATAACAAGTACCTGCGCAGAATTCTCTGTGTCCGATAGCAAGGAATATGATCGGCCATATCTTGAATCACAATAGAGAAAGTGATGACAATGTGGCAATGACGTGGACACCGGAAGGAAAAGAAGAAGAGGAAGACCTAGGACAACGTGGAGAAGGACCGTGGAGAAAGAGAGGAGAGATGGTGGCTTGGGCTCATGGGATGAGGTGCGAGTTGCAGCAGCGGACCGAGAGAAATGGAAAGGTTCTGTAAAGGCCCTATGTGCCATGAGGCATTTAGTGGAAAGGTAACAGGTAACTGGGCAAGCAAAGATCCATCTCTCTGATTCAATCACCAGTTCCCCACATTTGATGAGATATTATAGATATAGCAGATATGAGATCATTGGTTTTTTTTTACCCTGCTATGTTTCTACTTGTATTCCCTGCCTCAAATCTACACAATCTCTCTCCCAAATCTGTACACGATTTTTTCATCTCTAGAAAAAAAATAAGAAATGTCAAGTCTCCAAATTGGAGATAAGTCTGTCTTTATCAGAAGTGACACATCTGACCGAGTTATCTCACTTAATCTTTAAAACCAGCCAAGAGTGGCACCTCTTGTACATTTATGGACAGCGAAAAATTATGTGGACAAAAAAAAAGAAGCACAAAACACTGTGACAGTTTATTTTTCTGCTTCATTTTCTTCCCGTTTCAATCTGGAGCTTCTATTTGGCTTGTATGCAGCAGGCATAATGGAGCTGTCATTGGGCCTCCGACGTCTCACTATTGTCATCCATAATGTGACAGTTTATCCGACGGCTTCAGTCAATCAGCTCCCTGTCGCCAGTCGAATGTTAAAAATGGCTTTTTCCATATTTATTCTCCCCCCTACCCCCCACTCATCCCCTTGATGCCTTGGATTGCAGATTGGATGAAGATGGAACCCTGACCTGCCTCGCTCCTCTCTCTCTCTCTCTCTCTCTCTCTCTCTCTCTCTCTCTCTCTCTCCTCTCTCTCTCTGCTCTCTCTCTCTCTCTCTCTGCTCTCTCTCTCTCTCTCTCTCTCTCTCTCTCTCTCTCTCTCTCTCTCTCTCTCTCTCTCTCTACGGCACCGTCTCCCGACTCTCTGCTCAGGGGGACGGCTTCAGCAACGACCACGGCTGATCTGATTCCAATGAGTTTGGGAGCTTCATCATTTCTGTGTTTGTTTATTGTTGCCATGGTTGCCAAGCCTCTGATGGTTGGCTAAATGGTCCTGTTATCGACTTGATAACCAGGAGGGTTTGGCGTCCTTTTGTGGGGAACGGGCTTGTGAAGTCACTGGGGGAGAAAATGTGCTAATTATACCAATTTGACTTGACCTGTGCTGCCGAGAATATGAAGGTCAGAACTCAATGGTAAACAATACAGTGCATTGGGGTTAAAGTCTGCACAGCTCCTGTTTGCAATGTCCTTCTCGCTCCTCTTTCCAAACCCCCCTTTTTCTCCATTTCATACGCATGACAAGCTGTCTGTCCAAAGATAAGAAATAACATGTTAAAGTACACATACACATGCGCGCACACACACACACACACTGCCCCTCCCCTCCACCCCCCCCCCCCACACACGCACTCACACACATAGACATCAACATGGCCACACACCTGAGAATGCACCTCTGTTTTTTATGGCCGTGTACTTTGACCATGAAATCTGCAGCCTTACAAAAAAGATATTTGGAAGACAAAGAAAGAGAAAGAGAGAAATAAAGGGGGAGTGGGTTTTGGAAAGATACTGTCTCTTCTTCTACGTGCTGCGAGCAAAACAATTAGTGTCGGCTGGGATCTTCAACCCAAGCCCCCCCCCCCCCTCCCCTGCTCGCTCTCCCTCACTCATTCTCTCTCTCTCTTTCCCCGTCTCCCTCTACTCTTCATTCTCTCTCTCTCATTGTATATCTCTCTCTCCCTCCTTCTCTCTCTAACTCTCACTCCATCAGGTCCTCCTCCCATCACTCTTCCCCTGGCAGAGCGCAGGGGGCAGACTCTCTTCTTTGCAGCAAGAGGAGGAGGAGGAGGAAAAGACTGGATGAAAGAGGGAGAAAGTCAAGGAAAAGCCACGACGAAGACAGGAGGAGGGGAAGGAGGAGGAGGAAGAGAGAGAGGAGGAGGAGGAAGAAAGCATAAAAGTGGAGGAGTGAAGTTCTGCAGATGTGTTCACAGGAGCGTGTGTGAGGTTGAGAGTTGGACGGAGTCAAGGAGACAAGCTACAAGAAAGGGGAGGAACAACGGGTCACAGAGGCGAGGAGGATAAGAAGAGGAGGAGGGGGAGGAAGGGGTAGTTGCTTGGAGGGTGGAAAGGTGGGGGACACCTTTTTATTGTAAACATTTCTTTGGTGGATGCGTTTTGGGAGGCTGTGCAACACCGGTTGCCTCCTCGCGGAATCCACTCCTGTCCTCTCCTGTCTCTCTCTCTCTCTATCCCACTCTCTCTCCCCTCATCTCCCGCCAAGCTCCCGCCGTGGGGTCTCAGCTCTCCGTCTCCCTCCCCCCCTCCCTCGCTCCCTACCTCCCCCGCACCCTGCTGGGCGCCTCGGAGCTGCTGCGCGCCGGGAGGATGTCTCGGAGTCGTCGCAGGGACTCGCCGCCACCGTCGCCGCCTCCCCCACCGCTGCTGGGAGTGCGCAGAGTGGGCGAGATGGAGCACGAGGAGGACGACCGGCCGGAGCGCGCGGAGCCGCTGTCCGACGCGGAGCGGGAGATCATCCAGGACACGTGGGGGCGCGTGTACGAGAACTGCGAGGACGTGGGCGTGTCTGTGCTCATAAGGTGAGAAGGCAGCGCGCTCGAAGCTTCGCGCTCGTGTTTATTTGGTCGCTCACGCGGGCGACATAGTCCGTCTCTCTCTCGATGATGTCTCATGCCTCGTCCGTTGTCAGATGTAAAGCAGTGGGTGTTCCGCCGGGATGTCTGGTGTTAGTGCGTATCGGAAACATCGAGGTCACCATTTAATATCCTCTTGGCTGACACTGGCACAGGCTCACCGCCTCGAGATGGGTTCTGAATAGGCTACTAAACATGGATTAAATAACTATTTAAAATATTTTTATATTTCTATCAGGTCATTAAGTGGATGGAAATATAAATATGCAAATTGTATTAAAGATTGGATCTTTTCTGGTGCTAGAACAAGATCCTATCCAGCGCTAATTATAACGCAGCCTTCAGAAAGTCCTCTCTTTATTATGAAGCTGCCCAACTGGGTTAGAATCGCTTTACTACGCACGTGTGCTTTCAGATAGAACATATATAACGGTCTGATATGATGATATGACAAACAGGCATGCAATTAAAATTGCAGAAATGTCGAAAACCTTTTTTTTTTACCAGCATTTGTTTCCTCATCCGCTGTTCTGCAGGAGGCAATAGGCCGAATATAAATCCTGCTGTGATGCTGATAAACATTTAAATAATAGTTGTATTGTGCTTAAGGCCTACCATATAAAAATGCATATTAAATCATACTAAATCTGAAATAGAAAATGAAAAACAACTTTATATAGGCCTAGATTTCTCCTTGGATTTTCATGTTTTAATTTCGGTGTACAGACTACATTTGAGTTAAGCTGGTCGTAGGTGTATTGTCTTATCAGGGGTACAATGGTGAGATGTTAAGATATCGCAGTAGTATTTACATAGAGCATTTTATTGACTTTGATTGTTAGAAATTCTTGACGTTGAACATCTGGTTCCAGTTTCAAGTGGATCCGTTTAATCCCCCCGCACACACGCACACGCACACACACACACACACACACACACACACACACACACACACACACACACACACACACACAACACACACACACACACACACACACACACACACACACACACACACACACACACACACACACACACATCATGACAGTTTAAGTGGCCTTGTTAAAATGGGCCGTGTGTCGTAGCTCGGACGACTGGAATGAGTGAGAGCAGTGGATCTCTGTCCCAGGGTATGAGAACCTGTGATGGAGAGAATCCAAAGCAAGCATTATTATGTGTGTGTGTGTGTGTGTGTGTGTGTGTGTGTGTGTGTGTGTGTGTGTGTGTGTGTGTGTGTGTGTGTGTGTGTGTGTGTGTGTGTGTGTGTGTGTGTGTGTGTGTGTGTGTGTGTGTGTGTGTGTGTGTGTGTGTGTTTGTGTGTTTGTGTGTGTGTGTGGGTGGTGCTCCCACATGCATGCATCCATTTCTGCGTGCGTGTGTTTTGGAAGTGCGTACATGCATGTTTAAGTAAGCTTAGTGTGTGCACGTTTACGTGTTCACGTGTGTGTGTGTGTGTGTGTGTGTGTGTGTGTGTGTGTGTGTGTGTGTGTGTGTGTGTGTCTGCGTGCGTGTGTTCTTTCTCCATCTATGCAGTTGAGTGTGTGTGTAAGCCTTGTGTCCATATTGTTGTGTGTATGTGTGTCCCTGTGGGGGTAGTCTGTACGGGTGTGTCCATGTGTGTGTGTGTTGGCTCCTATCTGTGGATGGCGGCAACAAGCTTTGATCCTTCCATGTCTAACTCACTGTTTTCTCTCTCTCTCATCTTCATTGCTGAACCCCCTCTCCTCTTTAATTCTTCTGGATCTATTTCCTTAAAGTTGTTCACACTTGTTTTCCTTGACTTCATGTTTCTTTTTACCTTTCTCTTCACAAAAGGACCTATACCATGTTTATCTTTTGTCATGGACACAGGGAAGTCTGAAATCAGTGTCACTGTGATAATCAGGCGAGGAACCAATGTTAGAACACACAGAGGGACATTTCTTCTGGTTCTCTGTGTTTTGATGCTGGTTTCACTTTGGCCAGTCATCAAACAAGGTTGGACCCGTTGACCTTGTATGGCATGAAACAGGCAAGGGAAAAATTCCCAGAGGGAAAGAAATATGAATTATTGAGAAGGGAGACAGAAGAGGTTTCAGGACGGATAGGAGTTTAGAATGAACAGGGAAATTGAAATAATGAAAACAACGTAAAGAACCAGAATACAAGGTATCCAAAGTTAAAGGTTGTCTCTTGCCATTCAAGGTACTGCCCAAAAAGCCACAGAACATAACAGTAGAGGAATAAATCTTATTACCATTTCTTTATTTAATTTTAAATGCTATACAGGGCGAAGACACATGCTGAGAAGAGATGGACCGATGTCAATTCTGGAGACTGGTGTCTGTGTGTTTGTGTGTGTGTGTGTGTGTGTGTGTGTGTGTGTGTGTGTGTGTGTGTGTGTGTGTGTGTGTGTGTGTGTGTGTGTGTGTGTGTGTGTGTGTGTGTGTGTCTGTGTGTGTGTGTGTGTGTGTGTGTGTGTGTGTTGTCTGTGTGTGTGTGTGTGTGTGTGTGTGTGTGTGTGTGTGTGTGTGTGTGTGTGTGTGTGTGTGTGTGTGTGTGTGTGTGTGTGTGTGTGTGTGTGTGTGTGTGTCTATAAGTTACCTAATCTTACCCCATAGGCATAAGCCTTGCATGGCTGGCTTTCTGCCTCTCCAATCCTGGCGCATTACATTCACCAAGTGAACACTTGATCTAAATTTCCATGCGTGTCCGTTTGCTCGGATGATTGGACAGAGTAGAACAGAAGTGCTGTGTCAAATACCCAGGGCTGATGTCGCCAATGCGTTCAAATGCAATTGCACCAATCAAGATCGAGAGCCCCTGCAGCAGAATACTGTAGTACATGCATGATGCCGTTTATTACGAATACGATAAGAAGTCTCAACGCATGGCTAACCTTTGAGGCATTGTGCCCCTTTTTGTGGAATGCCAATGCACGAGGAGGGACTGATTGATTACATAAAAGGCCACAGCTCTTCCTCCGCCTCTGGCCTCTAATGCTAATACTTGGATTATACAAGGATGAGACTGAACACTGCCCAAGTATTCTGAGGGAAAAGGCTGCGGAACGGGGGTCTAAACAAGCAATCAGTATGCGGCCACACAAGCGTCTAATGCAGACGCTGTTCTTCAGCCGCCACTGAAGATGGATCAAGGTTGGTCAAGTCTGTTCTGCTGGGGGGGGGGGTCAGACCCCTCATAGGCCAATCAGAAAGTGATTAACAGGCCCCACTAATGGCCCCCTCCTCAGCTTTGATGAGTTAATTTAAATGCAGGGACAGGTTTCTGGACTTCTTTCATGTTCTCAGCCAGCGGGGTTCGTGTATCACATGGTGAAGAAAAAGGGATTCCCAGCCTGCCTCTGTGGTGGTGGCGGCGTGGTGTCAGATGTGCACATGGGATAACACTGTGTTTGCCTCCACTCATTCGTACTGTCATCTTGATTAGGAATGTAAGTGATGTGTTGCTATCTGCTCAGCCGTTGAAAAGTCAGTGTGCACTGTACAAACACCTGTGGGCTACACCCTTGTGCAAAATAGGCAAACATTTGACAAGGTTCCAGAATCACGCTGATATTCTCATTGAAGTATTGCGCCGCGTAAATATTTATATTCCTCATAGACATTCTGTCCTCTCTTTGTGAGACTATCACACAATGGTATACACTATGCTTGACACACAAATGCTGTGAAGAATAAAAAGAAGAAACCCATTCTCCTTGTCTGGTGATATGGTCTTTGAGCCTTTTATTCATCGGGTCCTGACCATCCGCCACAGTGGATTCATTGTTTATCAAAGCATTACGAAGAGGCAAACTCCATGCGAGGGAACATTGACTGAGTGACCTTTTTGTCAGGAGGAAAAAGCAAAGGCCCTCTTCTCGCTCTCTTCAAAGCGACGCTGCTAACTTTCATGTTTATCTACTCAGCCCACCAACCAGCAGCACCGTTCGTTATTCTTCCCGCGCCAAAAGGGACGAGAGAGAGAGAGAGAGAGAGAGAGAGAGAGAGAGAGAGAGAGAGGAGAGAGAGAGAGAGAGAGAGAGAGAGAGAGAGAGAGAGAGAGAGAGAGAGAGAGAGAGAGAGAGAGAGAGAGAGAGAGAGAGAGAGAGAGAGAGAGAGAGAGAGAGAGAGAGAGAGAGAGAGAGAGAGAGAGAGAGGGAGGGAGAGAGAGGGAAGAAGAGCAATCACAGAACAGGCTAGTGTGGCTTCTGGCAAGACAGGACCTGAGCTCACCTGCTGTGTCCAAAGGATCTGAGGAATGGTGAATTTAGCGTAGCAAGCCAGCGAGCCCAGGGCAACTCAAGCTCACCCCAAATGAGTGTGAGTGTATATGTATGTGTGTGTGTGTGTGTGTGTGTGTGTGTGTGTGTGTGTGTGTGTGTGTGTGTGTGTGTGTGTGTGTGTGTGTGTGTGTGTGTGTGTGTGTGTGTGTGTGTGTGTGTGTGTCTGTGTGTGTGTCTGTGTGGGAGTCTACCTGTAGTTTCAATGTGTATCTTTTGTCTGTAATATCAGCCTGTATATGTTCATAAACATAAATACATGGCCTGTTAAGCCCTTTGAGTCTTTACCGGTGATTAAGGGCTATACAAATGAAATTGAATTGAATTGAATCACCATGCCAAGGCTCTTCAGATCCACCTCCCCTCACATCCCGGTCCAGCAGGCCAGATACGCACTTCTGGTGTCCTTTCCCTAGCACTGTCAACGTAGGTTGTCCTCCAGGCCCCTTGTGTGGCACTATTAGCGTGGGTTCCCGGAGGACAACATTTTAAGAGATGAAGTCAGGAGGAAGCAGGCTATGGCCGACGAGCCCCAGGAAGTGGATGGTGTCTGTCTCGCCGTCAGGGGAGTTGACCTTGGCTCAAGTGTGCTACTGTGACCCGCTGAGTGCTTGAACTAGCTTCTCAGGAATGCCATATGGCCTCAGAGTGCAAATGAATTTCCCTCGGTGGGTCATAATTATTGATGTACCAAATGCCTTCTTGAAATCCACAAAGGACATGATTGCTGGGAGGCTGCCAGTCCACCAGAGAATCCTCCTGTTGAAAGTTTTGGCAGGAGCTGAACTGCAATTCCCTCTGTAGTGGTCAGTCCTGGTTAGGTCACCAGGCTTTGGGATCCGGATGATGTTGACAAGGTTCCACTAGTCCGATGGATCTCTGGCATCGTAGGCTGGGTTGATGAAGTCCAGTATGATGTTGTCAACTGGAACATACTTCAGCACCTCTGGAACCACTCCATCCTGACGGCAGCTCTTGCCACTCTTCAGGGATGTGTTTGCCTTCTCGTTCTCTGCTTGTGTAAATAGTCATCAGTAGGGAGGTCTTTGAAAACGCTGCCAATTTTCTTTGTGGGTTATTCTTTCAAATCTTTGTTTGACCAGAATTGTGGTGTCATTTTGTTCATGAACATAAGCTCTGCAAGCTATGTCTCCCATGACTTGTGTCTAACTACTATGGAAACTTTTTATATTGTCCAAGCCTGCATACACTGCACCTCTGTTAATGAAGTTGATGGGAGCACCCGGACATACCTCGCTTAAGCTCTCAAACAAAACAAAACCATCATACTGATGCATCATACCACACAACGACTCACTTCTCCCCTCTCTCTCTCTCTCTCTCTCTCTCTCTCTCTCTCTCTCTCTCTCTCTCTCTCTCTCTCTCTCTCTCTCTCTCTCTCTCTCTCTCTCTCCTCTCTCTCACTCTCTCTCTCTCTCTCTCTCTCTCTCTCTCTCTCTCTCTCTCTCTCTCTCTCTCTCTCTCTCTGCTTACATTTACCCTGGAGGTAGCAGAAGGAAATAGTCTCTTGAGATCTCCTTCCATGTAAACAGTGGTGAGAGTTCCACAGACGTCAGAGTCATCAGTCACAGTGTTATTGTCCTGTCCTCATAGTCAGAATGGAAGTGACAGAGCTTTGCACATTGCAGTGCATGATTAAAAACAAACTCGGACCTGGTGTGGTAATATGTTCACAAAACTAAAGCAGTATGAAGCCTCTCAACTTTAATGAAAACATAATAATGCTTTATCTGTTGGATCTATCATCCATAATTGATGCCCAGCAGCAGTTTCATGTTTTGGTTTTGTTGATGTTACTTGAAACTTAATTAAATCAAAGTTAAATCAGGCAGCCATGCTGTTCATTCTGTATACCTCATCACACACTCTACATGTACGCTTCAACACAACGTGTACTTAATAACCACTATACACATACAACCACGTCCACTAGCTAAAACACATTATTTGAAAGATATTCATTTGGATTTGTGTTCTTAATTTTATTATTTACAGTTGAGAATTTTCTTTGCTGGTCCATGAAATCATCGGCTGCCAAAATTATGTTTTTCAGTTTGAATGTGCACATTAGGGTTAGTAATATATATATATATATTAATATATATTATATAATATATATATATATATATATATATATAATATTATATATATATTATATAATATATATATATATATATATATATATTACTAACTAAAAAACAACAAAAAAGCCTAATAAAGAAAAAAACGAAAATCAAGTTTATTTCACATGAAGTAACTTGCATTTTTTCCACATCTGGCCTAAGAATTTAACATTTACAGTCCCAGTTATTCAGCATGCTGTTTGTGGCCTTCAGTTCTCTCCTCACCTCACAGGAAACCATTTAATAACCTAACCTTGTTTTGTTTGTTCCCTTTCCAATCTGACGCTCTCTCTCTTCCCTGCCAAGCCTCTGAGGCTTGGCTCACGCCGTGCTCAGCAGAAAATCAGTCCTGATAAGAAAAGTGCTGTTCGCTCATCGAGGTCTATGGAACACCTGCCTCCAATTACACTCAACAAGACTTAACAATCTTATCTGTTGTCTTCTCATCAGCACTACTTCACCGTTTCCCCAGCCTGCCAATCACCCCTCGTTGTAGCCATGGTGCCCAGGGATGTCTTTGGTTCCTCCATCAGTCAAGAGGGAGGGGGGGAGAGGAGAAAGAGGGAGGGGTGGAGTGAGGATAGTTGAGAGGGAGATGGAGAGAGAGGGCGATGAAGAGGGGAAGGGAGAGAGTGAGGGGGTCGGGAGAGAGAGGAGAGTGTGAGAGAGGCAAGATGGTTAGGATGAGAGGGGAGGGAGAGGAGAGAACGACAGTAAAATAGTGAGAAAAAGAGAGCAAGGAATAGAGAGAGAGATAGAGTGAGAGAGAGTGAAAGAGAGAGAGGGGATAGACAGAGAGAGAGAGAGAGAGAGAGAGAGAGAGAGAGAGAGAGAGAAGAGAGAGAGAGAGAGAGAGAGAGAGAGAGAGAGAGAGAGAGAGAGAGAGAGAGAGAGAGAGAGAGAGAGAGGGGGGAAATGTAAACATTTGAGTGGAGTATTATCTTATAAAAGAAAGTCAGCATGAAGGGTCTTAATTGGCTCCTGGTTATTTAAAGCCTTGCCATTGGCTCGACTCTCCAGAGCTTGCGGCAGCCTGCCGGTCCCATAAGGCGACCGGCGAAAGGAGCAACGTCTACTGTGTGAAATATGTGTAACACAATGGCTCCATAGCCTTGGGACATTCATCTCCCAAACGGAGGGTGCCTCAATTGGAACTCGAGTGCTCATCAAACCGCCGCCAAGAGTTCCTGTTTTGCTTCGAGACGACTCTTTGCCTTCGCCTTCCTCCAGGTTTCTAATTAGCTCAGCCCCATCAGGTTTCTAATTGGCTCAGCCTCGACCTGATACAGGTTCCTAATGGGCTCACCCTCTCCAAGTTCCTAATGTGCTCAGCCTCTCCAGGTATGTGACGGTCTCTGCCTCATGTAGAGGACCTGTGTAAAGAAAGGGACTGAGAGATGTGTTGGTGGGGGGCACAAAGTGACCGAGAGGGGCCCCCCACAAAGTTTGAGATCCGATGCCTGACCGCACCTCACGCTTCCGTCACATATTTGTCCCTGTGATTAACGCTAAAGCATTTTGTTATAGAAAGATAGAGACAACCTCCATCGCAGAGCCTGCAGCTCTGACTCCATCAGAAAATGACTTGTTTTATTAAATGCTCTTTTCTGTTGTTTTCCTATCTGTGACCTTCTCTTTTAAGAACCTTTTTCGTCATTACTCACACTTTTCGGCTTTATTTCCTTCCTTTAGCGATCAAGCCATTTGGTCTCGTCAAGAACCTGGCTGTGGTCAGTCTCGATTGAATGTGGCTTCCACTTTGCATGGCGAAGTAAAGCGCTTGTGAAACTATGGATGCAGCACCCATGGGAACTAAAAGCACCTGTTCTCTCGCTCTCCTCCGTTCCCCCAGGTTCTTCGTGAACTTCCCGTCAGCCAAGCAGTACTTCAGCCAGTTCCAGGACATGGAGGACCCGGAGGAGATGGAGAGGAGCTCCCAGCTGAGGCACCACGCCCGCCGGGTGATGAACGCCATCAACACTGTGGTAGAGAACCTCCACGACCCGGAGAAGGTGTCCGCTGTGCTGGGTCTGGTAGGCAAGGCCCATGCCCTCAAACACAAGGTGGAGCCTATGTACTTCAAGGTGAGGACCTTCACTTGGCAGACAGCTGTCATGCATAGCGAACTTCGTATGGATGACACACAAGGGTACTTCATGGAATACATAGCTTTAGTACTGCTACCCTTGAAGAGTCTTGATGCATTTAATGGCCCGCTCAGACTACACGATTTCAGCCCGATTTTGCCCCGATTCTTTCGTCGCAGACAAATTTGCGAATCGTACACGATTTTTGACAGGTCGGCGGCGAGACGAGGTCTTGTAATGTGACATGCTTGCGATCTGCTACCTTTTCGTCTGCGACGTTCGAAAGCCCCACGACGAAAAGTTTAGCATGTCAGAATTTTTTGGGGAATCGCATGACGTAGCTATCATGAGGGAACCACGCCCCCAGTTGCGTGAGGGAACCCTACGAACAGCTGGAGCTCAGTGTTTACCAACTGACTTCACTGCACTACGCTGAGTACACAGTCACTTCAAAAAATGAATGCTTTCAATAGCAAGAAGAAGAATGCTTAGACAACTTTGAAGAATGGAGACAACTTTGGTTGAGATGCGGCAGTATATTTACATCGCTCATGTCACTTGCAACGCAACTACTGTCAGGAGTTGCTGCATTGAGCAGATATAAAAACTACTGGAACCTTTATGACAAAAATGTAAAAAACATTTATGTCAGTTCTAAACCTTTGATTTTCTAAATATCTTGTAAACATGAATGATACAAAGTAAAGAGCATCGCACCCTAGAATCGTGTAGTGTGGCCAGTCTTCCGACGAGACAACGCCCGATTTCCTGGCTCTGGGATCGTATAGTGTGACATGTTAAATCGTGGAGGGATGTCTGAGAATTGTGTAGTCTGAGCCGGCCATTAAAGGACCACAATGGAAACCAGCCTTTGGGCTTTATTGTGTTTTTTAATCCTTTTGAACCCTTCTGAGCAATTGTTGTTCAATAAAGCTTTCAATCAATGAGCAACATTTCTAACCTCCCCCCTCTCTCCATCCTCCCCTCTCTATCGCTATGTGTGTGTCTCTCTGTGCATCTTTCCTCTATCTTTCGATCTACACACCTTCTATTTATCTCTCTCCATCCCTCCCTCCCTCTCTCACTCCCTCCCCCTCTCTCCGTCCCTCCCTCTCCCTCCCATGCAGATCCTCAGTGGGGTGATGTTGGAGGTTCTGTCAGAGGACTTCCCTGAGTATTTCCCCGTCGAGGTGCAGGAGGTCTGGAGTAAGCTGATGGGGGCACTGTACTGGCACGTGACGGGCGCCTACACTGAAGTGGGCTGGGTCCAGGTGTCCAGCTCCGCAGTCAGTCTGAGTGGAGAGGGGGGGGGGGGGGGGGGGGGGAGCAGTGTGTGGTGTCTTGGGGGAGAAATGACGAGTATAGGTGGAAAGAAGATATGTTATGTTATGTTATGGAAGGATGCCTTGACGTACGAGAATGGAGGTGCATGGGAGGGGGGGGGGGTTGGTAGAGGCTGAGTCTAAAGTGTAACAGCTATTGATTTTTCCAATGTTATCTATGAAAAACAAAGTGTGTTTCTGTGCGTGCGAGTGTGTGTGTGGGGCATTGTGATTTGAAGGAGCGTTAGAATGGGATGGGATCAGTATGTCATTTGTTTTTAATGGCCAGGTAATGTGACCATGCAGCTGCAGACTGTTAATAGAGTCTCTTCATGTTTTACTAGAGTAAACCTACTAGTGTAAACCTACTAGTGTACCTATATTTAGGGACACCCCCCTCACCCTCCTCCCCCCCCCGCCCCCACACTCCCTATCTCTCCATCGATGGGTAGTGTGCGCTTAACATCTTGTTTACCTCTACCGAGGTGTTGTATTCATAGAAGTGTCTATTTGGCAAGTGTTCCTAACTCCTCTGGCCTTTGTTAGGCATTTGTTGTCTGCGAGAGGGCTGCTTCGCTTTGTCTTAAGCCGCTCCACAAAAAAATGCATTAGATTCAGTTTATTCTGCCCTCGCTGTCTTTCCACGGACACTTGAATTGCCCATACAATGCGTGTGTGTGTGTGTGAGTGAGTGTGTAGGTGTCTGCACACAAGCTTTTGTTGTGTGTGTGTGTGTGTGTGTCAATGTGTGTGATCACGCGCTTCTGAGAGTGTGTGTGTCCGTGTGGTTGAACATGTCAGAGTAGGGAATGCAAAGAGCCACCACACCACATACACACACACAGACAGACACACTTACACTTAAACTGTTGCATCAGACCTTCACTATACTAATATTTATCAGACTGTCGGTCGGTTTACCTCTTTAAATCTCCATCACAGAGACGCGATGAATGAAAAGCTTTGTGCAGTTTCTCTTCTAATATGAAGTCACAGCAACATCTAACAAAATCAAAGATCCATAACATGTTTCAATATTACCTTTCTGTAGTTGTCTCTAATTGTTAATGAACTGATCATTATTTTTTTCCGTGCATATCAGCCCATGATACAAAAGTTTACTTTGTGCATCAACTAATCTTATTTTAAATTACTCACTTGGCTAAACTTACCTTATCTTCTTGTGTGTAAAACTAGCTGGAGCAAAAACACAAGTTAAGTGATGTAATTGGAGACTAATTAAAGCCTACACTATACAGTTAGGATCTATTTACAGAACATGATTGCCCACAGCATGGATACGTCTGCACATTATTTCCTGGAGGCTCCACAACTAATGGCACACCTTCATTATCCACAAATGAATCTGGTATGCTAAATAGTTTAAATTTGAACAGCATAAAAGTTCACCACAAGGCTAAAAATAATCTTTAAATATGCTGCATTTTACATACTATGTAAAACTATTATGTAGAATGTATAAGGCAGATAACATGAAATATATGTTACTTTACCTTCATTTTAAACTAAACAAAGATCCCATCAGAGGACAGCAGCATCAGTAATATCTGTTAGCCAGGGTGCTTAGTGCTCGACTGCTCTTCCTGGTCCATCCCCAAAGAGCCACAGGAAATGTGTTTAGGATGGACATTAGATCGAATCGCCCGGTCGCTGCAGCCAAATTGACGTCCATGCGTCTCTCGTTTACCACCTGGTGCCCCCCTCGCAAGCCCCCAGCACACAAACACACCACCAGCATGCCTCTTTACCATCACTATCGACCCCACTGCCACCAACACCACCTCCTCCACCTCCTCCTCCCCTCCATCCACCATCACCACAACACCACTCCCTCCACCAGAACACCTACACTGGCCCCATCACTGCTTTCAGCACCAACAACACCACAAACCCACCTGCACCACCACCACCACCACCACCACCACCACCACCACCACCACCACCACCACCACCACCACCACCACCACCACCACACACCACCACCACCACCACCACCACCACCACCACCACCACCACCACCACCACCACCACCACACCATCACCGCCACCACCACCAGCACCAGCAGCACCACCACCACAACCACCACCACCACCACCACACCATCACCGCTACACCATTACCATCACAACCCTCCTCCACCACCATATCCCCCCCAACATCCACTTCAACCACCAGCACCAACCCCCCGCACCTCAACTTTCAACAATCTTCTTACCACCACCACCACCACCACCCACAATACCACCACCACCACCACCCACAATACCACCACCACCACCACCACATTCCCTCCCTCACCACAACAACCACTCCACACCTCCAATAGCCCCCCCCCCCCCTCTTCCATCCCCATCACCCCCTCCATCAGGGTCAGCATCTGGCGGTAACGAGTGGCGGTAATGGCAGAGGTCACGTGACCAATCAGCTGCTCTATGGCGGCCGACGCCGCTGCGTCGATGGCGGCAGCAGCAGCAGCAGCTTTATTTAGAACAAAACAAAACAATTACTGCGGGACAGATGGTCTGCGCGTCTCCTGTCGCCCATCTCCAGTCCCCGGTCGCCTGGAGGCAGGCTGAGGAGTGGGGGGAGGCACCGCTGGCACAGAGGGAGAGATGTGAGAGAATGAAACCAGAGGAGAGCGGTCTACCGCTTGTATTGGGACGGTAGGCATGGGGCTGACTGCTTATGTGTGTGAAATAATGACAAGACTAATAGCTCAAAGTGATCAATACTCTGGGTATGGATCGCCTGGGAGTACGGTTCACATCTTCAGGACTCACTATCTTCTGCAGATTCCAATTTGCAGCATTCGGTTTTGATTGAATGTGAAAAGTTGTGGTGTTACAGAAGAGCAAGCAGTGGTTGAATGCCTTGCTCGAGAGCATAATGAGAGGAGACAACACGGGTTGTCTAGAGAACACCAGGCTACCACCTGTCACTCCTCACCTCTGTGTCATCCCACCGCGGAGAATGGCCACCCGCAAAGTTCAACTTTTAACAGACTCTTGCGTTTATTTCAAAGGGGTCCATTTATAGGACTTGTATAAATAGTTGGGCAGGCAAAAAGACCACCATGTTTTAAACACACCGAATGGGTGGGAGTGTGCTGCATAAAAATATATAGTCGTCTCCGGTCCTCAGCTTTAGTGATCTTCGTACGCACTTGAGGGAGAGAATTAGGGCTCAGTAACTGTTAAGAGCTTCATGGTCTTAAAAACACCATGAAAGCGACGTTGACTTTCTACTTTGACAGCTAATTATCTAGAAAAACTAACTGAAAATATAACCGCAACCTAGAATGAAATGTGTCGTATTAGGAAGTTTGCAAGAATGTTGTAAAAACAGTCTTTATTATGAGTGATAAAAATCATAATTGACAAAACTTCTTATGCTCTTAATCTACAACACAAGCATGGACGTATGAAACACAGACAGAGATACACACTTACCCCAACCCCACACCCACACCCACACACACACACACACACACACACACACACACACACACACACACACACACACACACACACACACACACACACAGGCCCCAGCACACTTATGCAGAGACACACGACAAGCTGTCTATATTTCCTCTCTGTTATTCAACTGCTCTTCCACTCTGTCTCGTGCTCACACGTGCACACTCGCTTGCATTAAGTTAGCCGATAAACATTCCTGCTAGTGCTTAACAAGTGTATCATCAACTATTACCTGGCCCATCCTCAACTCAAGGTAGCGAGAACCCCTACCCTGCTTAGCTCTACTCTAAAGACTCCTTCTCTTTCAGCAAATAAGGGCATCAAAGCAAATGTGTAACTGTTTTTGTTGTGAAAAGGTTTTGGTTTTCAATTTTGTCTGTCGGTTTTAAAGTTTTTGATTTTATATTTTTCTAATTATATGAAATGTAAAAAATATATATAAAATGATTCCATGTATGTATTTGAGTACTGTATGTGATTATGTGTCATTGTATATGGTTGATGAAGGACATTTTCAGTGTTTTCAGCATGATTGCACAACCTACCACACACATTTACCTTTGCAGACCTGGTGAAACTGAACCATTACTAATCAATAAAATGATATACCTGTTGGAGTGCTTCTCTGTGTTGTTTGACCTGTGTGTTAGAAGGGCGAAAGCAAGATGGGATGAATCGATCAATATTGTTCCTTCTTTAGACCAAAAGTACAGACAAGTTTAATATCCCTTTAGGCCATGGACGAGCCAACAAGTCTGCAAGTCTGAGCATATTCATTTTCTATATCATACAATTCTTGGTTTTAAAAGTAAATGTTATCATTCGTAAAGATAAAAGAATTGAAGCATATAAGTACAAATGAAGGATTTTAATAAAACAAATGAACGTTAAAGGCACCCTACTACACAATGAGCTAATACAAACTGACAATGCGTTTATGTATCTTTCACCTATGTTAAAACCAACGTATTCACAAAATGAATAATATAATAATATTATAAATATCATAATTCTATAATCACAGATTATCTCAAATAAATAGATACAATAAATCAATATATATATACAATTGAGACAAAAAATGATGCAGAGATCATTATTTTGCAAGTCTCCTGAGGATATACCAAACACAGAAAGTCTCCTCATCAGCATGCACATACCCACCCATCTAACACTGAAGTTGTTGTTGTGCGTACCTGTTTCCACTAACACAAAACACAACACAACAACCCAACCAAACACACCACAGCACACAGAGCACTTCCACAGCCTACAGCAGCTTAGCGCCTGTGTACACTCTGCATGACAGTCCCAGTGTTTCAGGAGCAGGAGTTAATAGAATGTAATGAGATGTAAATGTGGCTAATCAGTGATGAATGGCTGCTGCAGCCCCTGGGCCCAGTGCTCCTCTGTGAGCTGTCGCTCCCAGAGAGACGGCTCACACACAGCCTCACAAGACGCCGCTTAGGGGATATGTTTTCTTCAACTCCTTCAATTTATCTTCCTCATATCAAGCATTTTTCCCCATCGACGGAGAGATTGGAAAGAAGACCTGTTCTATTAACGGTGACTCCGCACAGGAAAGAGCGGAAAGACCTATTTGACATTTTATTTACGCCATGGATTGTATTTTTCACACCACCAAATAGTTATGATAGTTGAAAACATTTGGTTGGGTAGGAACGCTGTTTGTTTTCCTCGTCACGCAGGGAGGAAGAGAGACGTTCTTTATGTAGTGTAAATCCTACCACACATTTTCGTACCCCTAAGCATATGGCGAGTGTGTTGAAGTCACTTTTGGGCAGTCCGGTGTCAGATGGCAGTATGATGATGGGTTTGGTTTTGAGGTTTTTCAACATCTGGGGGATTACCTTTCATCTCTTTCGTAGATTACTGGGTCTGTGTACATGTCTACAGCCGCTCATGATGTCCAATTATCATAACCAGGTCAAGTCAAGTAGTTTATAAGTTTCTGTATCTTTTTGTTTTCTTTAACTTCATGTGACTGGATGTACGTTGTCCGGGTGTAAATGTCTGATTCAAAACAAACTATTGTGCAATTACATAATTTCACTATGGTGGCCTTCGAGAGCCAAACAACTGATGCATTCAGTACTCTCTCTCTCTCTCTCTCTCTCTCTCTCTCTCTCTCTCTCTCTCTCTCTCTCTCTCCTCTCTCCTCTCTCTCTCTCCTCTCTCTCTCTCGCCTCTCTCTCTCTCTCTCTCTTCTCTCTCTCTCTCTCTCTCTCTCTCTCTCTCTCTCTCTCTCTCTCTCTCTCTCTCTCTCTCTCTCTCTCTCTCTCTCTCTCTCTCTCTCCTCCCACGTGCACCTCCATATCGCAAAGTGGCAGCCGACTGTCTTGTCACCATGGCGACAGATTCCCCCTCGCCAATGGGGAATGTCTTTGTGGAAGGTTCGGCTAGGCAGGGGCTCGTTTGCTCATTCAGTTACCATGACAGTGCGGCACAACACACCTTGACACATGCTCGCCCAGATGAGACATGGCACGTGCTCTCCTGAGAGGTTGATAAGAAAACATCCTGGCCAGGTGTGAACTTGGTTGTTGGACACTGAGAATTTTCATACTATCTCAGTCATTTTATATAAGGCGTGAGGTGTGCATGTAGAAGCAAATAACCCACTCTCCCCCCCCCCACACAGAAACACAAACCCATGTGCTCACAAGGAGTAAAAAAAAATAGACAAATGAATGAGTTTATTATTATATAAAACAAGTGTTTACACCACACACACACACACACACACACACACACACACACACACACACACACACACACACACACACACACACACACACACACACACACACACACACACACACACACACACACACACACACACACACACACACACACACACACACACCCCAGATGGTGAATACCCGGTACGTGTAGTTACTTCAAATCTGAAAGCTTTCAAATGAAAAGTTAAGGTGCGATAGTGAGGAAGCCTGCTAAATATCACAGGGAGTTTTAGATATCCAGACGGATGACCGAACATACAAGGATGAGCTTTCACCTTCTGAATCTGAAACTTTGCAAGCGTAACAAGGCAAACATTTTAAGACAGCAGCGCTTTTAGCTCATTCCCCAACTCAGGTGGCAGGTTCTAAAGATAACCTCGGCTAGACGGACTGATTTTTTTCAGGTGAAGTTCACTTGTAGAGTAAACAAAAGTTGTTTAATCTCATCAACAGAAACACGACAAGGGGAAGAGACCTTGGATAATTTCCGCCCCCTCCCCCAAAATAACCCCCACCATTCTGGCCACTCCCACCTTCAAGCTGGCGATGAGCAGTACGGTGTTCCGGTGTGTGTATGTTTCTGCGTTCTTGACACATGGTCATTGGAAACTCAGATTGAGAGAGACGTGGAAATGCACACAGCGTAACGACAGGCTGCTGACAGCCAGAGTCACCAGGTCAACAATCGCCGTGGTGGCAGCGTCAGAAATGTCACCAAAGACAGATGAGACACGATTGCCTGTGTGTGTGCGTGCGTGCGTGTGTGTGTGTGTGTGTGTGTGTCTGTCATTGTGTTGTATAGTCTGAGTTCTCTCTAAAGCTGTGTCTAGGACCGCTCCATTGCAGGAAAATTGTGGCCCTCTTCATTAGGTTGCCAGGATACAGCTGTTCTAGTTAGGGCAGAAGTCCACCTGACCTTATAGACAGCCATTGACTTATATATGCAATCCCCATCCCTTATTAACTCTGGGTCTGATCCCAGTACATTGCAGACTACAGATACACAGTCTTCCATTACTCACGGCCGATCATGTAGTATGTTATAAGCTCGACCCACGATAAAGTTGCATGACTACATTCTAAACATTAAAGTGCTTTATTACACTGCTTTGTTGAATAACACATTTTCATCAGTCAATTACGGCATTCTGTGATTTCAGAATAGCACACTGTTTCTATGAGTAAGAGACCGTTTCTCTGGACCTAGTTCTGATCATAGACTTTGGAGGACCTCGATTCATATCAATCCGCAAATCCCTGGCAAGAAGTGAAGGTAGAGACGAATGGGGTCAGAAACGTCCTCATAAATATTCCCAAAGAAGTTTCGATCAGCCAGGCTCACTATCAGTTTTGGGAAAGTTCACTTTCTATGTGAACTAGTTCAAAGTTCAGTTCACAAAATTTAAAATGAACTAGTTCAGTTAAACGTTCATAATTCAAAATTTTGAACTAAGTTCACAGCTCCAAAAATGAACCAGTTCATAGTTATTTTTTTCAATATGGTCCTATGAGCTATTATTTTTTTCCAGTATTTTGAACATTGAGCCCCCATTCTGGTTTGTCTAGGATGAAATGGAGTGGTTGAATCAAGTATCGTAGCGAAATACTGTTTCTATCGTGTTTTATCGCACATTTAGCGCATTTTGTAAATCCCATTGATTTCTGTTTGAAGACTCATTGGTCGCTGGCTGGAAACGGAAAGGTGGGGGTGTTCACGTTTGGTTGTAGTCTTTTTGCTCGGTTCTAGCCCTACTGTTGAGACAAAGAACCGAGCGAAAAGACTACAACCAAACGTAAACTGCCCCCCTTTCTGGCCAATAAGCAATGCTTCTATGAGGTATTCTAGTCCGCTGATCGAGCCAGAGAGCTAACGTTATGGATTGTACATATTTATAATTCGAAATTCGTCCGAGCCTTTATACCACAGATACTCTAGGGCAGGGGTCTCAAACTCGCGGCCCGGGGGGCAATTGAGGCCCATGGGATGATATTTTGTGGCCCTCTACTTAACATCAAAATTTAGTGTTAATGCGGCCCACACGTTTTTGTCGAAAGCACATTTCTGCTGAGTTGCTTGCCACGCTTTTTTATCACTTGTGGTAAGGGTGACCAGATGTCCCGGTTTTGCCGGGACAGTCCCAATTTTGAGTTGCGTGTCCTGACAAAAGCCAAAGGACGCTAAAATGTCCTGGTTTCCAAAAACGACTATGAATTGTCCCCTGTTGTCAGCGATTACATAGCCAACGTTATCTAATTATAGACCGCTCATTAACTTAGATTGGGTCAGTTGTGTTCCTTTTTTCTGTGGAATACTTGATGCGGCCCAGCCTGACCCAGACTCTTCCTCCAGCGGCTCCCAGGTAAGTTGAGTTTGAGACCCCTGCTCTAGGGTCTATAGCAAATAACCGCTTTGTCTGGTTACAGTTTAATTCATTTTTCAAAATTCGTAACCTCGTTTTGAAGAATAATCACAACGCTAATCGTTTCAATGGGAATCGCGACGGTCTATACTTTCAACTTAAAGTGTACATATTTATAATTTGAAATTCGTCCCAGCCTTTATACCACAGATACTATAGGGTCTGCATATAACCGCATTTTCTGATACAATTTAATGTAACAGTAAGCTGACAACATCACAACTGCAAATGAACCACACTGAGACAAAACAACAAATTTCCTTTTTGCGATCATTCTGCACGCGCATCCGCCGTGTTGATAAACAAATAATACCCCTATTGAACTAAGTTAAACCAAGTGAGCGTGCCATTCACAGACACCAGAATGAACGAGTTCACAGTTACGTTCATTAAGCAGTAATACAGTACGTTCAGTTCACGTTCGCCCAAAATATGAACGTGTTCAGGCACAACACTGCTCACTATACCATCGATGGAAATGTTTAACGAGTTAACAGGAATTAGCGAACAGGGTTATCTGAAAACGGCTCCAGTGTTTTCGTTGCTATGGACGCAGTTCCAATCTTATGCTGTAATCCATTTAGATGGTACGCCGGTACGTGCAAGTTGTAAGTCGCAAATCTCCCAGCTTTCTTGCGGCATTTCACTGAGGCACGCCTCCTTTTTGTCTTAGTATCTTGCCGCTTTAAAAGTAGAGGGAGTTCAGTGAGGCTGAACGTACTACTCGTCTACAGAAAAGGCTGCGCCTGCAATTTTCTGTGTATTTGCATCACGTTGGTCATTTAAATGTAGATTTTAAATGCTTTTACACACTTGATTACATTGCTACTTTATGCCGGACACCAATTTATGCATTGCACGGTCTTGCTGGCCGTGCAATACAATGTAAAGTTGTGTTGTTTGTTTTCAAGCTGGTTTAACAATGACTAGCCAATGAGAAACGGGAAATATACTACGACCAAAAAGGGGACGTGCCTCTGCAAATGCCGCAAGAAAACTGGGAGATTTGCAACTTACTACTTGCACATACCAGCGTACCATCCAAATGGATTGCAGCATTAGAATCCAATTGATTTTTTTGGTTTGTAATGATCTGGCCCCACTCCCATAAAGTGCCATCCCTCTCTTTAGTCTCCTTAGTCAAATGTGTCACCTGGGTTCATTGCTCATTCTGGTCACCTGTGTCCCTAATTATCAACCTTCCGTTGTTGTGTCCTACATCCATGCTTTTGTATCCACCGTGGTTGTTTGTCAGTTCGGTTTGTTTCTGTCGTTGACTAAATTCAACGTTTGTTTCTTATATTTACATAATTGGAATCTGTTTTTCACACTGATATGGGGTCCTGAATCGAACACTCGGATAGATTCAACATGTGGTAAGCATCTCTCTGGCTAATAAGGCTTTATAAGCACACACATACACACTCAAACTCAAACCGTGAATTTACCCTTTAACCCTGGAAGAGCCATTTTGAACGTGAGGTATCCCGCTGACACATGAGCCATGCTGAGCGCAGCATGCATCCCGCTACAGCCCCTCAGTTGGTGTATGTGTGTGCGTGTGTGTGCGTGTGTGTGTGTGTGTGTGTGTGTGTGTGTGTGTGTGTGTGTGTGTGTGTGTGTGTGTGTGTGTGTGGGGGTGGTGGTGGGGGGTGGGGGGCCTGGCTCTGTAGTGATTGCCTGAAGCCAGAAAGCACTAGCCTGTGACATCTCCCTGCTATGAATATCAGTCTGGCCATGGATGGGCAGCATTGATCCAATTATCGGGTAGTTCAAAAAAGGCAGGTAATACTTCTCTGAAAAGCCTCCTGTGCAAATTTCTGTTAATCTTTTAACATTGTTATTCTACTTCCGGTAAAACAACCTTTAATCCTCTGTAGATTGCTATACTATCCTTGATGATCCCCATCATATTTTATATAATTCTGCAGACTACTGCCTTCCTTGTTAGGCATTAACTGAAACTCCTCCCCCCCTAGCTCTTACTGCTCCTGTCCATCTAACACTTTTGTGACTAGAGGCCCGACTGATCAGCAGAGAATCAGAAAGCGATCCCCCCAGATCAGTAGGGTCCCGTGGGGCTATACCAAAGGACCCCAGCTCTAGGGAGCAACATATTCCCAGGAGGAGCCATTTGGACGGAGCTTATTGGGTTGTGTGGTCCACTTAGCACCCATCAACCCCAGGCATGTCCCTGTTCCTCGCCCTGTTGCTTCCAGATCGTTCTGTTTTCTCCGCTGCATCTACCCTGGATAGAACAGAGCTATTAGGGATGGGGCGACCCGTTTCAGATGTGAATTGATTCCAAAGGGCTTTACCAGGAAGGCGCTGAGGATTACGCTGAAATGCTTCACCTTTCTCTGATCACAATCGGCTTTGTTATGTACGTTTCCGAGAAGTGGAGGGAACTTCTCCCAATGGGGGGGGAACAGAAGAGATCGGTGCTGATTGAGAACGCTGAGATTAGATTGAGCCCAGGGAACCATGTTGTCAGACATAAAGAGAAGTGGAATAAGCTCTTGCATCTTTCTTTTAAAGGGCTCATTCAATGACGTTGTGGTTGTTGGTTAAGCGAGAGGTGAAACAGGGGTTCAAGTGTAAAAGTAAACGATTTTAGGTACACTGGCACTTTAACCTGCTGCTAGGCATTTCCATACGTGTGTGTGTGTGTGTGTGTGTGTGTGTGTGTGTGTGTGTGTGTGTGTGTGTGTGTGTGTGTGTGTGTGTGTGTGTGTGTGTGTGTGTGTGTGTGTGTGTGTGTGTTCCTTGATAATAAAATGCATGATTATATAAAGGGAAGGTACAGTAATTGTGCAATACGGGGCCAAATGATTTCCCTCTCCATGAAATGCCATGCATAATCACATGATTAAATGTGCGATGTTTGCTGTGATTAATCTTGATCCTCCTAATATGGTCTTCATGTAAAAAAATATGTCATGAACTATGAATTAAAATGACGGCCTTCTAATAAGAAATTCAAAACTATCAGCGACTCGCCATTAACACTAACACGGTTTGATTCATTTGTTGTAATTGTTTTAATCACAGTCAGCATAAGAGCTTATGATCGCATTCACACGTGTTTAACCAGAGACCGGAGAGTGAGGGGAGGGAGTCTACAAACCGTTATAGAAGTAGGGTCGGGATAGGTTGTCCCCTTTTTTCGGTGAGATAGTAATGCTTGGGTCTCAAAGTATTGACTTTTTTTTTTATTGGTTTTCTTACCCTTTAAAGAGAAGACCATGAATGTTCCACAATGTTCAAATGGCATCAATATTCTCTAGCATGCAGGCTTTAACTGTTTAACTGTTTAAATGTGTAATGGGTGGATCAGGCCTTCAAAGCATCAACATGTGTCTAAATGGCTTTCACTGCACCTTCCCTTCCTCCATACAGCATCCTCATCCACCCGCACTGCTCTTGTTGCAGTGAAATATTACTTTGCTTTCAACGCCTTACTACAGAGGTTCAATTATAAGTAGGATTGGAATAGAGTGACAGCTTCAGGGAGGTCACCCATCTTGGGGGTTGCTGTGCTTCCTCTTGAACATGCCTGGAGTAAAAAGTGTTGGGCCCACAGCTTGGTTAATTTAATAAATAAATGAATGAACCATCGACCATAAATGTCTGTCTCTTTGACAGACAGCGAGATAAACTACAAAGAAATAATAAAGGCTGCTGTAGTTGAATAATGATTAGTGAAGGGGATAGGGAGATAATATTTAAATATTAAAAACACAGTCATTGTCTATACGGTCTGAACGAGCATCTTGCTTGCAGCTTTCATAAATCTATTTCTGCTAAAAAGCCCATAGTCTGAATTCAACATGCAACGCTACCTTTCCGGAAGATTCTTCCTTTTCGTTAAGATTCAATTAGCATAAAGACAAAGCAGAGGCAATTCATGTGGCTTTTCAAAGGTTCAGAGCTTGTGTAAATAGATTTCAGGAAGCAGGGCATATTATGAGGGTGGGGGTTGAGGGGGAGTTCCAAGGCAGTTGTCTGGCAAAATAAAAATGTCATTGATTTACAATCAATTCAAGACAAAATGCAGAACAAGCCAATATGAGTGTACTTTGTTGGATAATTAAGAAGCAACAGTTCTAGCCATCCTGTAGGGCTTGTGTTTCTCCTAAGGATAGTTGCACCATCCGAAACTCCCAGCAAAGGCCCACTTAATAGGAGGCCTATGCAAGAAGAGTATGTAGTATCTCCAAAATCCTATTTACACATACTCTGAAAAAGCTACAGCTTACTAAACGTACCAGTATAGCAAACTATCTAGGCCTAAATTCATAGTGCAACACATAACACAACACACACTATGAAAATCACAGCTTTGAAGAATGGAATATGGTTTATTCTGCTAATACCACAGTAACCAACAACAATAGATATTAGTGACTTTCATCTAAAACATTGTTTTCTATATTAACTTATCGTCTGAAATTGGATATTCTTCTGCTGTTCTTTGAGTACATTGTTTTTCTGTTGCTAATGAAACATCAGGTAATCGATTCAGACATGTTAAAAGGCTTGCACACCATTGGAATGTTATTGACCAATCAGAAAAAAGTATTCCTCAACGCTTTGGTATAAATTTTAACAATAACCAGTACAAACAGAGACCAGAAACCTCAAGGATGTAAAATGTAACAGTAGTTGCGTATGCCAAGTAGAGAACGTAGGAGGGATTTGATCCTTAAGAATATGACTGGCAGTAGTGGGAGTCCATGATCCATGGTGAGAGTGACCACCAAGTAAAGCTATTGTAAGTAGTAGTGGTGATCAAAGTTTACTCAAATGTTAAGATGCTTTGATTTTTATCAGAAAATACAAACCAAAAAACCTATGCAGCGTAGAGAGAAACAGAAATAAAGAATCTTCTAACAATTGCTTAAACCTTTGAATACATTGACAGTATTTCAATGAATTAATTGGTATAAATAGTGGGTTTGCACTGAACTGCTTTCCACAAAAAAGTCGCAAAGCAACTCAGAGCAAATCCAATTATCCATCTGATCAGTTGTGTGCACTGTAGCACAGTCCCTCTTCAAGGGCCTTGACAAAATTAATGCCAGTTTAGGGAGAGCAGAAAGCATTAAATAGTTGAAAAGAAACCTGTTTTTGTACAGAACTGTACCACTATACATCTGCTCCATTATTTTGTTATCATTTTGTTTGGAAAGCTTTGATTTGTTTTCACCTACGAGCTGACATCAGAGACACTGATTTATCCAAATTGAATATTTATTTTCTGTGAATAATTCTAAAAAGATGAGAGTTGGTAGGACCAGAAAAGTTGTCAACATCCTCTTATCCCTTAGAGCATCAACTGTGTTATTTGAGTTGTGTATTGGCTGCTTAGGATCCCATTTGTTTGTTTTTATTTCTTTCATTTCATTTATTGCTCATTATTTTGTATGTATTATTTGTTACATGAAAAAAAAACATAAAAAAAAAATCTGGTCTGGTTTCCAAATTAAAACGTACAAATGTGTACACACAGACACAGACACAGACGCACGCGCACGCGCACGCGCGTGTGTCAGTACAGCAGGGTCGGCTGGACCAGGCGAAGTTACATGCGGGCTCACCCTGTTTCTCTGTTTGGAATGCCCTCTAAACCGTTTCCAACACACGCAACCCTTGAGTTGATAGGCCTAGAGTGCGGTGGCTCTTTGCCACAGTAACGGTACCTGGGGTATTTATAGCTAACTGATGCTGACCTTTTACCCTCTTCTTTGCATTAAATTGTGTCAAGAGCATAGCTTGCTGTTAGTGCTGCAGAAATCTATGGAGATATGGCAACTGTTGGAGGGAAGTTGTGGTGGGACTGTGGACCGACAAGAAGGGGCACGTTAGGGTTGGAGGGGAGCCTGGCTGATAGGTGGGTTGAGTAATCAGGAGAGCGTTAGGGAGGGAGGAGAGCTGGCCTGGGACGGTGCAGCCAGGGGAGAGGGAAAGTGGTCCAGGTGAAGAGGGAGTGGGATGTGAGGGACACTTGTGGTCCAGGGGCTGATCCAGAGCCGTTGGTTAACAGGGGAAAGGTGTATTGGGCAGATGACGGCGGGTGAGGCTGTTTGACTGCAGGCTTCTGCAGAGTCCATCAAGGGTGTTAGTCAAAGAGAATAATTTCCAACAGTAGCTTTCCACCAGACCTGTTTGGATCACCTCCATCTGCCTGAAACAGTTATCTGGGTGTTGAACGTTTCTAGGTTGACGTGTGTATTCTGTTCAACCGTTCTTCATTTATATTGACGGTTGAGTAAAACGTACTGTCCATTTGCTAGAGAGTGAATTCAGCTTGTTGGTTCCATACAACATGTCTGCTGTGATGGAAAATCTACATGTTGTTATTCTTAACTTTAGTTTACTATTCTGTGTGTGATCTGTGTGATGGAAAATCCACATGTTGTTTGCAGAGGGTCAACTATGGTGTGGAGCTTTGATGTTCCGGGTGATAACCCCCTGTTGTCTGCCCCTTTCTCTCCTCTCGTGGGATGTAACGGTTCTCGTATATAACCCTGATGTGACCTTTGATATGTAAGCCTGTACCTCTGTCGCCTGGGCAGCGGAAGTGATAAAGGGGTCATATGGCAAGGCCGCAAACCTGTATTTATGACATCTTGGAGAACTTCAATCAAAAGATTGCCAGTAAAACAAAGGCTTTTGGTGGATTGAGGGGGAGGCTCCCCTACAGAACCCAACCCGAAGTGAATAAGAACTCATTACTTTAAACACTCAGTGGACTTCTCCCTGCGAGCCTTCTGATAGATGCTGGGCGAACTCCCATCTGAGGCCTCAGATTAATATTGTATGTCTATTATTATTTGTTGATGCATGTTATGATGCGTTTTTGTTTGTATTATCTTTACAAATATATACGACCATAATTGTATTGCACAAGTATTGCAAGTCTTTTGTATTTAAATATCTCATCTGCCTTAGACGCAATATCTGAAATAGAAATTGCCACTACTATTCAATTGAAGTTATGACCTATCTTTAAACCACATTCACTTTCAGATAATAAAAACACATTTATCATATGTCTGGGGATTTTCACTGCTAATAGTAGACATCACGTTAATACAGACACTTCTTGGAAGCACTCAACGGAAAAGTAAGTTCTATGGAGTGTCTTCCATTACCAACATAATAGGATATTACCGATGATTACGACCTCCTGAACGATTGTCTCTGACCAAGAACAAAACGAAAACCGCCATGGTTAAAATATCCCCAAAAGTACATATCAACGTACGTATCAATAGCCAAATCTTGCCACATACATGGCAAGATTAGCTGAAATATGAGGAGAGATCAGGCAATGAGAAAAGTAAATGGAGGGAAATGTGCATGTCCCGTATTCAGACGTTCTGCATAAACACACCAACATTAAAATGTAATCAAATCAGCTTGGGTACAGAGGATACACCAGTGAATCCTAAGACTCGAGATAAACTTGCTTTAATCATGTGTTTTCAGGAACATGATGGCTGCCTCACGCATCCTGGGTCTGTTTGGAGAGTTGGTTGTAACCGTCCTCAGAAATGAACGCACTATGATCACAAGAGACAAATGCTTGATTAAAAAGCACTTCCTCCGGCTCAACAGGATGTGCTCCAGTAACGCTTGCAAGGAATCTTCAGGCATTTATATAAAAAGCTGCCGTGCGGCCACATAAATAACTATTGTGACCCTCAACAAGATGTCAACTTCTATCTCTCTGAACTCTCTGGAACACATCAAGAAGATATAGAACCAGGGCTAATTAGGAACACAGCAAAAAGTGAAACAAATATAAGTTTTCAAATTTAAAATTGAGATTTCAAATATCCTATTTCTTAAAATGTGTCAATGGCATTTAAGTCGTAATGACAACTGGAGAGAGAACACATTCGAAGGGGTTTCCTTTCTGAAGTATAAAATTTAACGAGACACAGACACACACACATACACAAAAACAATGTACAGACACACACAGACACATTCACATACACATCACACAAGCAAACGCATATTATATAACAGAACAATTTGACAGGACAGCGTGTGAGACAATGTGAGATAATAAATCAGATGGGAATCCGTAACCATGACGATATGTACGAGTCTCGTATACTATGCTGAGCAAATAAATATAGTAGAACAGCAAGGGCTACAGACACAGAGTAGGCACAAAGGCCTATTGGCAGTGGGACCAACCTATAAAATAAAAATGTTATGTCTTTTAGCTGATAGGAGTGTTCATAGTTTTGGAGTACTGCTAGTGTGAGTATGCCATGACTACCATGACTTTAAATGTTCATTTGAAGTACACTGCCGCCTTAGATAACAGTGGGGATTGTGACATGGAAGAAGACTGTAAAACGTTTAACCATATATATTGCGCATTATCTGGAACTGTATTAACTTAACTTTAACTTTAACAAGTAAGTATTTTTCCCTATCTTGTCACGCCGTGCACCTCTGCCACCTAGCAGGGGCCAGTCTCTCATCCAGTCATCTCCCGCATTCTACACCCCTACTGGCAATCTTCATCAGCACACAGTATTACAACCCCGGTTCTCCACACAATCATCACTACATTGTTGTTTTACACGTAACAGTCAGTACCTCGTCCCTGGCCCCTCCTCATCTTAAGATTGTTTGGTCATTGTCTTCCGTTGCTCGCACTAACAATCTTCTCTCTGTGTTGTCTGCCGACCATCCTGTTGCTGAACCCTCGTCTGTCTAACTACCCTCCTATTGCCTAACCCACACCTGTCCGAATACCCTCCTATTGCCTAACCCACACCTGTCAGAATACCCTCCTATTGCCTAACCCACACCTGTCAGAATACCCTCCTATTGCCTAACCCACACCTGTCAGAATACCCTCCTATTGCCTAACCCTTGTCTGTCCGACTACCCGCCTGCCATCAAGACCTTCGCCCCGTTCCCCGCCTTTACTTATTTGTTTCCCTCAGTAAAAACCCTTATAATTTACTCCGGTGACGGTCTCACTCCATGTCGAGCATTTGGGTCCACTCGATCTACTTCCTTAAAGGTGCCATGACATGCTATTTTATGGATGCTTTAATGTAGGTTGTATTAGTGGGCCACTAACGCAGTATTCAAAGACGTTCCTGAAATTCAGCCGTGGTGCAGTTACAGCCACTCTAAGCAGTCTCACATTAAGCTTCCCCCAAATGCGCTGTTTTGGTATCTGTAGCTTTAATGCAAATGAGGAGGAGCGAGGCGGGTCAAGGAGGAGGGTGGGGGGGTGGCCCTGAGCAGTTTGCAGCCACGGTACCATGCGCTGTGTTTACAGTGGATGTATCGCAATGGCGAGGCGCACTCAGCCTTTAGCCGTGTTCTGTAAAAATTCTAGAACACACGGGAGTCCTGGAGCTCTATATCTAAATAATATCATATACATAGATATCTATATCATAAAATATCTATTATTATGGCCAAAAGCTGTGTGAGCCGATATTATGAATCTCGAACGACCGCGTTGGGTTCTCCGACATTCCTGGTTCTTCCACGTCCACATCAATCTAAAGTAGACTGAACTGCGACATGGAGGAGAAAGGGATTGTCGCCGGGCAGCGCTTAGACATCTCCACCTCCTGCAGCGTCGAGGCAGTGGTCACTCGGCAGCGGGAAGCGGGGCTCAAGCGGGAGACAATCCCTTTCCCTTTCAATTCCCGCCAACAGTCCCTTTCTCCTCCATGTCGTGGTTCATGTTCTTGAGGGAGTCAAAGCCAAAGTTCCTTTCCTCCAATTTATTTTCAACCATGGCTGAGATAACCCCCACTACGAGTCTCGTTGTAGAAATACCAGAGACGAGGGTCCGACGTGTTATGCGCCATAACACCAAATGCAGAACAGTTATCCAAATAACAAGGAAGTGTACAACACTTGCGTTACAGTCCTGGAGCTCTATATCTAAATAATTACTTATGATACATAGATAACTATATCATATAATACATATTATCACGGCCAAAAGCTGTGTGTGCCTCCAGACAATATTATGAATCACATGCGACTTCGTTGGGTTCTCCGACGTCTCTGGTTCTTCCACTTTCACATCAATCTGAAGTAGACTGAACCGCGCGCTGCCTGCTGCCGGCTGCCGGCTGCCCACTGCCGGGCGGTTGTGCCTCGCGGCAACCGGCGGCATGTCGCAGTTCATGTACTTCAGGGAGTCAAAGCCAAAGTTCCTTTTCCCCAATTCCTTCTCAACCATGGCTGAGATAACCCCCACTACAGTCTCGTTGTGGAAATACAAGAGACGTCAAACCGACAAGAAACACTTGCGTTACAGTGTGTGTATTCACACACACACACACACACACACACACACACACACACACACACACACACACACACACACACACACACACACACACACACACACACACACACACACACACACACACACACACACACACACACACACACACACACACACACACACACACACACATGTGGCGCTCGCACGGTCGTGTCTCATTGGCGGGCCAAACTCTCTGGGCGGACCAGGCAGAGTAACTTATATGCTATGTGACGACATAAGAAACCACATTCCAAAACAGCGAGCTTGAGCCTCTGTTTTTTTCAAAGGCGAGCAGAACACCTAGCTCGTTTTACACCGAACACAAGTTTTAGCCACTGGGGGACCATAGGCAGGCTAGGGGAACTCATATTTATGTTAGAAAACCTCATAGTGAGATTTTCATGCCATGGCACCTTTAAAATATGTAGATTTAAACCCCTCCGTCATTTCACTTCTGCATTAACATACATACTATCCTTATCATGGAAAGGGTTGGCACACTATGTGAAAGAATCCGATATTTTCTTTTCAATACTGGCCTCTTTGTCTTGTAAGTGAACTGCAGCCGGCTGGAGCTGGCCTATTTACAGCACTGGCTGCGAGCTCTGTGGGTTGAGATAATAAATAACATCATAAATTAATAAAGTAAGTTATGATCATAAATAAACGAAAGTTATAAAACAGACAACTTGTGGATGTTATATACAAATTCAGAAGTTCTGACATTTTGGCCATTTAGCTGTTGCTTCCTTCTTTTTTCACTGCAAAGCCGTCCCGGTATAATTGAAATATAAACCCGCCCACAGACTGTTCTTCACAGCCGAGAGAGCGGAGAATTACAACTTGTTCTTATTGGCTGTTCAAAGGGATTTTCGTGTCTAAATCCTACAGGTAGTCCATCTAACTTCCCGCCCGATGAGAGTTGTAAGGCTGATGCTCTAATTCAGGCCAGAATTATCTGGTGGGGCAAAGAGGTAAGCGATAGAAGTTGTTTTAATTCATTTCCATCACTTTTTGTACTGCCTGTACAAGTGAAAGTTGCATTGATCTATCTGGCTAAAGACGCGTTGCATAGAAATAAATACTCTTTATCAGAATGTCCTTCCTAATTTAGTACTTTATAACCAAGCAAATTACTAGTGGTGCAATAAAAATGTTTGGGTTACAAGGGGCTGCTAAATATTTTCGGCTGGGGACAAATTTATCAAGTTATTTATCAAAGTTATCAAGGACTGACCTCTGATCATAAGCTACCTATCATTTTTGGGCACATTTATGGTCTTTAGTGCATTGCGAAAGCATTATGCATGCTCAGACATGTAATCATAAAGCCTTCCATCAAGCAAGTCTGCCCTCTTTGTCAATAAATAGCCATATGAATCCCCCATTATCTACACACTGCCAAAACTCACAAAAAAGCCATACACCTTGCTGTCTGGGTAACTATTTGGTTTCTATTTTAGGGGCACAGCCTGCCCACCTTTCTGTCTGTCAGAGGCTCACAGAAAGGAGCAGAAACTGGGAGACAAACTAGGCTGGCTAAATATTTTATTAAGCAACCTCCGTGTTGTGACCGGAGGTAAACAGAACCCTAGACACTCTAAATCATGAATGCCTTCATTTGTCATTTCGTCCTTTCATCTTCTGTTTGTTGCAAATCCTGTTCACACACATACACACACACCCACACCCACACCCACACCACACCCACACCCATACACACACCCACACACACACACACACACACACACACACACACACACCACACACACACACACACACACACACACACACACACACACACACACACACACACACACACACACACACACACACACACACACACACACACACACACACACACACACACACACACACACACACACACACACACACACTAGAATATGTTGAGATGATCACAGTATTTTGTGTTGCTTTGTGGATGTGTGTTCATGGGTTTTGATACACTATAGGGCACTATTATGCTTTTCATGTTGGACTTTTCTCTTTAGAAATACCCAGTAAATCAGCCTCTGATTGGCTGCCAAAATAATATATCAACAGAAATTCTGTTGTGTCCAATTTGTTATCAAATTACATGTTTTTCATGCATTCATGACACAAAAAGGATAGCAAGATAAAGAACAGTAAACAAATAAAAATAGCAAAAAATGCTGAAATATTTAATAGAATATCAAACATGGTTTGTAGGTCAATATATTTCCGTTAAACGAACTGAAGAGAGTTCTAAAATTGGAAAGTGTGATGAAAATCAACCGATTATTTTCAATATCAGTGATAAAAAACCCTTGGACTGGAGCAGCATTTCCCAGGAGAAGATCTACATTTCCCTTGTGACATGGGGCTTAGACTACTTCTACGCTGTGGTGAAGTGGCCACAAGCATCTACCTCTCAGGTTCTGGCCTTGATTGCATTCCAAGATTCTGCCTTTTTTCCCCCAATTTGTATGTGTTCATGCGAAATTAATCAGTTTACAATAATAGAGAGCAAGATGTTCTTTTAATTATGGTCAAGTTTTCTAACAATAAATCTCCACAGAAACAGTGCTATATCCAGTGCAAAAGTGACTACTTCACATCTAGTGCCGACGCGCACATGACGGGACTGCAGAGGCATGTGCATTATCACGGGCACGCTCACGAGCACGCTCACGTTAACGCGCAGAGACCAAAGTCTCCAGACAATCCTCTGTTATTTCCTGGCTAATTAAATACGTGATTCAATTCCATCTTGATATTGTTGTTGTTTTGCTGCGGTTGCCCTGGGGATAATGCTGTGCTTCTCCAATGCCCCGTCCGCAGGGACCGAGGCCGGAGCGCCGCACACTAGTTTCACCCTAAAAAAAAGAAAGACGCGGAACAGAAAACCCAACCTCTGTGACGGGAATTCTGCACGGTGCAATATGCATCCACTCTATTAGCAAGTCTGTTATTACATATGGCTTGTTGTTTGCCATCGCAACCACTGTGTTCCCCTCGCACCGTGGTCCGCTCTGGCAGAGGACGCGGGGATGTAATGAAGCTAATATGTCCCCAGGGTTCTTGCCTCAGTGTGCCAGCCACCCACTCTGAATCCACCTGTGTAATAAAACGAGTGAATAGGACACAAGGCATGCACAACAGCACATAATAGTTTGGGATGAAAACACATCTCTGCTTTGCCCCTGGCCACCGATGATGAGGGCCACGTATACCCCATAACCAGTCGGAGGGGCTGCTTCAATGCATTGGGTTGAAGTGGGTTATAATGAGTAGGATCTTTTTTCTCAGCGCAGGGCAGAACTAGCTATTCATTGTGTCCACGTAACTCCTTAATGAGGACTCCCCGGAACAGAACACCTGAAGACCTTGGCCGAGGATAATAAGGGATAAAAGCAATATGACGGGACCTTTCTTCTCCGTTGATGCTGCAGTGACGGTTAAGATTCTTATTGGAGCGCGGAGAGTGAAATTGAAAGTGGCAGAGCATCTATAGACATTAGACTTCAGGTCAATGTCACAGTTGCTGTAGTGAAAGCATTCTTCATATAGCACTGTAGCATGCAGGCAACATGCTTGTTTCTTTCAGGGTTTATTTTAATGGACTGAATGGAAAAATAAACACATACACTCAGAGAACACCTGCTTTGTTTTGAAAGTTCGAAGGAATCAAATCATGTTCATTACACACCTAACCATTTACTTGGAGAAAGAATATTACTGTATTATTGAGTAAAAAGATGTTCACCATGTTGCAAGAATATCATATCCATTTAGGAGCCATTTCCGCCCAACCTGCCTGCGGATCCCCCACCTCTCGCTATTGGCTCGGCGGCAGCCCCCCGTCTCCCGCAGCCCTATGGAGAGATTATCAGGACTTTGAATATTGTGATCGGCCGGGAACTCCCCAGCCAGCCAGCCAGAGAGCAGCACAGAGCCAGCCGGCGACGGCCTCCTGCCAGGACTGGGGAATATTGATAGGATGGCTTCAGAAGGGCTATTAGTGCCCAGCAGCAACAAACAACCAAGCCCTTTCTCTGAGAATAAAATCACTGCAAAACCAATGAGAAGCTCTACTGGGGAAACTTTAAGATAAGATAGATTATTCAAGCTAAAATAGATTTAAACTCTCAGAGATATCTTTGCATAATTTAACATATGATACGTTTGAGGTACGATCAATGGACAATTGCTTAGGTGCACCTAAACATTGTTATTGTCATTGAGAAATCATGTCCCACAGGCATTTCGTTTGCAGGCAACCCTCGCATATGATTTGCATACATTTCAAATAATGGCATGTGATACGTTCTACCTGTGATGTTATAAGGTGTGCTTGCATATAGACATCCCCATTTGGAAAAGTAATGCAACTATGATGACTTTTTGCTGTACAATCATCTGTTATATTCTTGGTGTGATCTGGTGGACACCAGTTTGTGGCGCATAACAGACCAAGGTGAAACCTCAGGAACAGCCTAAAGTCGAGTCTGCCATTAAAAGGAAGAGATTGATGGTTCATATCTCCATGGATACATAATGAACCCCGCTGGCTGTGTCACTGGATCATCATTGGAAGCATTTCTTCATGCAAATGAAAAACAAAGCAGAAAGACCTCCCTGATGAACGCACTGACGCGGACCGCTCCGTTCAAGGCACTTTAAGCAGACTTATGCGGACGACAGCTCACAGGCTGGCAAACAAAGAAGCGACCACCTAATGAATGAATTGACCCCCCCATAAACACCAAACCCACTGAGTCATGCAGTGATCTGCCCACTGGATCGTGCATTTCTACGGCTGTGTCAACCGTGCCGCATTTCAGGAGTTAAATGGAGTCCCCCTAACCGGGACGGGCACGTTGTTTGAGCCGTTAGCGGAGGCTGGCTGCATATCACTGCACATATCAATCTGACCGCTGGCGTCTCACCCCCAACCCAGCCGTCGGTCACGCCAACTATCCATGGGGCACTACCCTGGTCGTGGAGTGGGCGGGGAGTTGACATAATGCTGTACACATAACCCCCCCCCCACACACACACACCCACACATAATCCCCCCCCTTCAAACACACACCCTACACACATACAACCCCCCACATACACAATCACACACTCCTACACACATACCAAACACACAGACAACCCCCACACACATACACACATCACTGCCTGAGGGATAATCATGGTTATTGCCGAGATAGCCATAACGCTGAAAGATGGAGATGGGGGTTTTGAGGTAAACATGCAGCTTGAATCACAAATAATGTGCTAGATAATAAGGCGATTAGGCTCCCAAAAGCCAGCCAACATTTTATACCTATTATATAGAGTATATAACTACTTTTTTGGACTACTTTGCTATGTAACACTAAAAGAGCATATAATATGAAGATGACTATTATATGACAATTCAATTTGCTCAAAGATTGATTTTAAAGATTTGTGACGTTACTTCTACTGCTAGCATCTTCCACTATTGTCCTTTATTAAACACTTTCATACAAAGGGACCCACATTAATGTGTAGATACATGTCCCTGACAGGCAAGTAAAGAGGCCTTACGGAGAAGGCCTAAAGGTGTACCACGCACCTTGGGTATTTTGTTCTCCAGCCAATATTCTGAACCAGCGTGAGGGATGAGGTTGCACTCCAACACAGCTCTACCCCACATCTTACTGCTGCCACTTGGCCGTGGGAAAGGCTTGACAGAAGACTTAGCAGCCCAAATCTGACTGCAAGTTCTCCCTGGAGAGGCTTTTTATGACGGCAACACAAGATGCTGTCCCAGGTACACGGAGGAGGCAATGAGGTTTTATTTGTCGTAATGTTGTGTATTTCTATTTCAATGAATAATATTGCACATTATTGTGCACGTATACGTTTCTGTGTGTAAGTGAGTGTGTGTGTGTACATATATTTCATATGATTGGTTTATAAAGGTACGTTTACGGCGCTTGGGATGTAACCCTAGTTAGCCTACAAGTCTAACTGATTTGACCATACTGATCTGCCATGAGAAAACATACGGTGATGTTCTTGCAAATGTACAATGTGGATATATAAAAAAAAGGTTTTGTTATGGCCTATATGTTAATCAGATAAAACCAGATGGCAGGAAAGACAACGGAATTGAATTGACTGCGAAACGATGCTGTGCACATACAGTTGTGTTAACTTCCTTGTAAAAGTATGTTTCTCAGGGGCCCTAAGAGAGCACTCAGCGCTGTGTGGGCGTGTCTCTGGCCCCGTGGACTGAAGTGCCTTCTATTGATGGCCTTCCTATCCACTCTGAAGTAGCGAGAGAAGGACACACAGCTGGAGAATATTGGAAGTGAAAGCCGGTCGCCATTTTCAACTCCTCTCCTCAGCTGTGCCGTTTTAAATCAATAGCGTTTAGGAAATCCACATCTACCCTCCCGCACAGCATGAAAAGGGGGCTTTTGTTGGGAGTTCAAGAGAGTCAGCCATGATCTGTCGCCTACAGCCACGCGCTCGATAAACAGCCATTTCCCCGGCGCCCCATTCTGTAGCGGGCTTTTCAGGCATATGAAAGTAGCACAGGACTCGCATGTGAATAATATCACTTGGTTTGGCTTCTGGGCCCAGGTGTTTACTGGGACTGCTAATTACCATCTGCATATAGTTGACGATGCTAACCTCCTCCATAACCTCCCACTCCTGCGCTTTTCCGCTCTGCGGATCTTGTGTGCCAATGCCTAAAGCCAGAACACACATTGAGCATAAAAAAAAACATCAAGACACAGAACTCACTTTAACGTGAATCCAAGGATGACCCCATTTAGGCCTACTTATTCTGCTAAGTATACCATCACACTATGCTTCTCAAAAATCACTCTCACCCCTCATTCAATTACTCGGCTATTTAATACAGGTTACAAATCTAACTTGGTCTGTCGACTGCTCTGCGCCACCACCGTAGGCTATTAATTAGTTTCAAGGTAATACGCTATGATCCATCGCCTTTTACTTAGGCTACTTACATGAGCATAGGCCTATATATAGTACATTACCGCCATCTGTCGGTTGTTTTTGTACTGCCATAATTTTCTATCACGTACAATAAAAAAAACGATAGCTTAATTTATATTGCTAATAAGAAGGAAGGCATTTCAAAATTCTGTACAAAGTGTATACATTGACAGGCCCAATGAAATATATATATAATAGTAGGCTATATCCATGAGATAATAAAAGCAATGGCCACTGAAGTCAGGGAAACGGCGATATATAGGCTACATAAATAACATATAGGCCTAGTGACGTAGGAATATAAAAAATAAAATAAATACAAGTTAAAACTACACTAAAAAACACTAAAGTTAATGAAATGAAGTATGAAAATATATTTCCGAATAAATTAGCATTTCGAAACGTAGCCTATGAGCAATTAGGCTACTAATATATTCTTAGACAGACTATTTTTTTTTTCAATAATATAGGCCTACGTTCTTTGTAATCTTTCATAATGTGTATATACAATTGCCAAGAAAGATCATGACGATGACTTCATCAGATCAATTGTGTATTCAATTGTAGGCCTATTTGTATTGCCCCATTAGTCACAGGTAGCCTACAGTCTCAAAGGGCTTAAAATACCATATATACATAGACCCTAGCCCACCAGAGGGCAATACAACTCCCAGCAAGGAAGACATCTTGAGAAGGGACGCAGAGTTGGGAATCTCCTTCCAGGGATTATCAGGAGAGCAATGGGTGCAATAATTGACGTGCATACATGCAGAACATTTGAAATGTTTAGTTTATGAAGGTAATGTATATTACCAAACATTCAGTTGCAGTCACTGGGACATGCCAGGGATCCAGCTGGAGTCCCCGCAAGACGCTAAAACAGACAGAATAATTAATTTGAAGGGGAAAGTCCATACAGATGTAGATAGTTTACAACTTGAGCGCTCGCATTAATTGTTGGAGCCTTGATACTTGCTCACTGGACCCTCAGAACTAGCATCACCTGCTCTATGGATCGTTTGTGGGGGCGCATGTTGGCTGATGACCACCAGCGCGCCCGGAGCTACGGATGGACTGCTGGTTCATCGTTGAAGTCACTTCCAAAACATGTTATTTTGAAGCGCACATTGTCCTGCTACTTTTTCATGCGATACCCCTACAGAATATATCCAAATTTGTGAATGAGGTCCAAAATATTTGGATTTGTAAGTAACTGCAACGAAGAAAATAATAAATTATTTCTTTATTATCTACTCGGCAATTCTTCCATTGGGCCACTAGAGAGCGACGTTTGCGACCTTTACACACGAGCAGCCCAAACGCTGAACGGCGGTGGAGCTCCTAAACGCAGTTGTGCACGCTGCTGCTTTTTTGAGTCTGACATCCTAGGCGCTCGGCTGGTATATGAGTGTGTGCGCAGCGTCGTCCCGGACCAAAGTGCACCGGTCCGCGGATCGTCTCCCCGTCCGCTCAAGATGGAACCGAAGAAGGTGGACCCGTCTTTAATCAACGACAGCAGCCAGGTGGTACTGTACGGGGAATTCCTCGCCGCGGACAACCCAAAAGTCAAGTTCGTCGTCAGCTTGACCGAGACGGACCTCGCGGTCCAAAAGCTCCTTGCGCCCTCACCTGTCCTCGGGCGGAGCAGGCAAACGTTCAATTTAAAGGACTGCGTCGGTGCTCGGTCTTACCGGGAAGATGACAACGAAGACTCGGGGGCATACTTTTCGGTCTACTTTTATCCGTTGAAGAAGCGGTGGATGTCAACCGGTGTTTCGAGGCAAAGGGTGGAGCAGTGTTTCCAGGTCGCGTCGGTCCAGGACCCGCGCGCTAACCTGGAAGAGGCGGATAAATGGGCTCGAACGATCCGACAGCGCATGGGACTCCTGCAGCCCTCCAGAGACGGTGTGTAACCTGTTTAAGGTCAAAGTAACCCTATGTTATTGTTCATTGGGTTTATTAAGACCTAAATGATGGTCAATGGAGGTCCTAGTTTGTTGCATTAAGGCACTCTACTTTTTGCGCACTTTTTGTATTCTGCTCTTTATTTACTGTTTTTAAAGGTAACTCTATCCTATTCAGTAACTAGGTTAATGGATCTTTTGGAACTGGTTGCTAGAATTTAGCTTAAACCCAACGTATCTCGGACGGTTTCCTTTTACTAATAATGAATGAAACCTTAGACCCGAACAAGTCCTCCTGTCCTGGTGTTACCTTACATTTGACCTGCGGCACAGTGTCTCTAAACAGCTCCACCTTTGTGTCGCTAGTCTTTCCTCCTTGTGCAACAAGTGCTTGAGTGCTAGAAGTGCACAACATGTTACACTTGTTTTTATTTTATCCAAGTCAAACACAATGCACACATCACCTCTTTTTGGATGAACCCCTTCCATAAACCTTTGTCTTGCTCAGATGGCTATTGCTCTCACACACACACACACACACACACACACACACACACACACACACACACACACACACACACACACACACACACACACACACACACACACACACACACACACACGCCAGTTTCATGACGTTTGCCGAGACGTACTAATGAAGGTCTAAAGGCCTCAGGCCTATGAGCCACTATGAAAACCGTTTTAGAATCTAACACACTCTGTGCATCATCTTCAAATTGCAGAAGATGAGGACATCCACTTCATGTTGAAATATACAATCCACCATTATATTACCATTGACTGCTGCTGTGATCAAATCAGAAATGAGCTGCGTACTTAATGTCGAGCCAGGATCAAAAGAGCCCTGAATGAATGTCAGTGCTTTGCTAGAGAGCATTAGATGAAAAGGCCATCGGCCGCGGCTGACGGGTGGATATTGATCTCAGAACAATAGGGCCAATTGCATACAACCTGCACAAGCCAGGGCAGACCTATCTCTAGTAATTAATTAATCAATCAATCAACTTGTGTGTGTGTGTGTGTGTGTGTGTGTGTGTGGGGGGGGGGGGGGGGGGGGTGTTCTCTTGTATCACAGGATGGTCAAAACATTAATTTACTCTGCCTTAATCCCCATCCCCAATGGATATAATGGAAAATTGTGAGGCAAAGCTCAAGCTCTGTGGAGAGTGCCAGAGGTGTCGGTTCCTCTGTTGTGCGCCCCGTTTCATTAAATTCTGTCTCCTATTCTACCGCTCTGTAACTCTCAATTACATTTTCAACCTTGCCAGACTTCTCTCTCTCTGTTTCTGTCTGCTTTTTTATCTCCGTCATTCACCTTCTGAAGGAGAGCACTGCTGTCACACTTGGAAAACACTACAACTCCACAGCAAAGAAGATGCCCTCCCTCTGATACTATGCCATATTCAGTCAGACAGGCTTATGCTACGTTTCTTCCCCAGTTGAAACAGCCTAACGTCATAAAAATATCATTATGACAGGATATCGTGATACTGCCGGCTATATGGTATTTCAACATGCTCTGCTGCTGCGTTCATTTGTCTTTGCTATACAGATATTGACATGGTTACATGTATTGCGTAGCCATGTAGAAAAATGCTGCAAAGCGTGCTTCACACTGAAGCACTCGCCTATGATTAAACAATCCATTCACCGATAGGCGGAGGCCACTGATTGGCCACTGGGTCCCTCAAAGGGAATCCTTGGGTGCCTCCTTAGGGGAGGGATATGTGGTTGTGGTCGTATCTCACGGTGGGCAGTCCATTTCCTGCCCATGAAGTCAGAGGTTTATTTTAGAAGTCTGCGTTAGCCTCCTTCACTGCTGTGTTTGGTTCATAGAGGGTGTGATGCATGCGTGCACTAGACTTCTACAGGGGAAAACCCTGAAGAGGCTGGTTAAAACAACACAGCGTCGTAGTTTCGTAAGCAGCCCAACGAAAGGGGAACAAATGAGACGGGAGGTCGCTTCATCTCTTTCATCAGTAATCCAGTCAGTCTGTCAGCGTATCCGTCCGTCCCACTGTCTGTCTATTTGTTTATCAGTAAGACCGTTGGGCCCTTCATTCTCATCTGAATATAGCTCTTCAGACAGTTTACCACAACCTCACGACTCTTGGTCCGTCTGCTCCTCCACCCCCCCCCCCCCCCCCCCGTGGTTTAGCTCAGTCAAGAACAGGGCAAAAACACACACAACACCGCTTCCACACACTCAGAAATTCACCATTACAAAAAGATAAGGTATCATTTTACTGTAGGGAAAATACTTTACTGAAGCAAATCTTTAGGAGAGGATCATAGGATTTTCCCTGCAATATGTGCTTTGAATTGTGCAATACTGCATTATCTATGATGTTGTCAAGGTTAGCCTGGTGGGAAAGTTTGACTGTGAGCTACTCCAGCACTGTAATATGGTATTGTTTGAGTATTTTATACAATTGTTCAAGAAAAACAAGGGTTGCCATGGTGAATTGGTAATATGTTGGTTGTGTGCATGCAACTTGAGTATGTTTTTTTTTTTTGCTCCATCATGGCTAATCAGTAGCACTTCAATTCCAAAGAATGTGAAACTTAATTTGAAGTGTTTACCATGTCATTGGTTGTTCAGTGACATTCTTCATTGATAGTTGTGAGTAATGCTAATGCTATCAGTGCGATCAGTGCTTAATGCTAACGACGAGGCAACATCTTTTAACCAAAATGGCCTTTATAGGACCAGTACTCCCTCTTGTGTATCTAGTATAGGCCTATGTCATCAAGTTGTTGCCTGTGGAAGTGTTAAAAGGTGTTTTAAATAGCATAATTAATGTTGGTGGTGGTAGTTAAGTTAAGTTGCAGTTCAGTTTTTTTTTTTTAACAATTGTGTGTGTTAAAGCTTCTGGTCTATTATTGTATCTCGAAGTATATACTACAAACAGGTTATCTAACTATGTCACAGCCTCATGCCTGGCACCTGAATATCTTTATGTCAATACACGGACCGCTTGGTTTAAAATGAACCGAGAGTGGACAGCAAGGGAAAGTGGATTTTTCAGTGATCATTTAGTAAGGTTAGGGGTAAAGGAGGTTGGGAAATTCTGTGCTGACAAACTCACGCACCCACTCAAATGAAGTGCTCAAATCAGTTGGCACACATTAAACTCCACATGGGCCCCATAGCAAGCCAGAGAGCAAACGGCCCCAAGAGTTTTATAATGATGCCAGCTGAGGGGCCTATTGAAGCTGATGAAGCAAGCCATAGCACGTCATACAGCCCCCAATTACCACAGCTATATAATCTCAGACAATACACCCGCATTCCTCATTTACCATCAAGCTTGAAATATCACAAGGCACTCAGCCTTTGTGGAAGCACAAGTTGACCGATCGCTGTGAGGATACGCCCTTCTAAAGAGGTACCTATTTCTGAGGCCCCTGATGCTATCTCCATTGACAATGAATGACAAAACGTTACCTACAAATCATTAGTCTGCTAGGCTGGACGTTCGCGCTCCTCGACCACCTTGACTAAGACATTTCTTGGGGGAAACACTGATGATGTATCAGTGTTTATATATCCAACAGGAATGATGACACGCACGCTATTGCTATGTTTTATGGTGATGGAGATGTACAGTTCTGTTTCGATCTGCTTTGTGTGCGAATTGTGATTGCCTAAGTCTTCATAGAGCATTGGTCCGAATTTGAGCAACGAATAAGGATCCAGGGGAAAATAATATCGATGCATTATTCAATGAATCCCAAATGAGAAACTTAGCGGTTTCTGGACTACTGTCCCAGCCAATCAGAAGACTGTACAGTTTTGTTTGTACATTGGAAATTGTTATTATGTTCAATTACATTCAATTTTTGGTACAAACAAAGCGACATGCATTCAAACCTAGAAAGTACAACAATTATTAGGCTACATACAATTGATCAAATAAGCAAATAGCTTTAAGTGCTGCAATATAAACAACAGATTAAGTGCTAACTTCTTTTTAGCACATGCAATATAATTGAATAATTGAATTGAATAATACTTTATTTATCATTGCCGGAGCAGTGAAATTTTTACCAGTTACATCCCGTCCAAGGAAACATAAAAGCAAGAGCATCAGTCTGCATAACAACCAGGGGAGTGGAGAGATATCAGCCTTCCAAGGCCGAAGTTGGGGAGCCGAATAAAGATAATTTATTTTTATCTTAATCTCGCCTTCCAAATGACGGAGGGCATTGAATCAGCTCCTCAAGCTTCCCTTTTCCTCCAGATATCTGGTCATGTCAGCAGAATCGGGCTGCTTGTTTTTGTCACACTGTCCCAAAGTGAGGCAGCTATTACCACACACCACCACCACAGGCCAAGGGTGTATTTCCAGAGTTTTCCCGGATCCCCCCCCCCGCCCCATCCCCTTTAATTTGAGCGGCTGTTTCCTTTGAAACAGAGCCCAAGCTCCCAAGGCTAGAAACGGGACACCTGCGACGGAAGCGATGAAAGACTGGGATGGCTCGGGTGTGTTTGAGGTGTGGAGCTCAGTGGCGCTTCATCTCACTAGTCTGTCATTGTCTCTCGTTGAGATGCCCAAGCAGTGGGTTATGATGTTCCTAGGTGCTACTTTGTCGGGTTATCGGGACAGGTTTTACCTAGCGTTGGAAACCCCCCCCTGTCGTTAAACCAGATATGTTCCACCGCTTCTGACAGTTGGTCTCAGAAGAAACGCATAAATCATATTCCCCGTTACAGCCGCCCTAAACGGCTTTCAAACAATTAATATTATTTTTTATAGCTCAGGATTTCAATCGTGGCCAGCCATCACCGTAATAACTGAATTACCAAAGAAAAACAGCCCTACCTTCTTCTGTAAGAAAAAATAATAAAAAGAGAATGCCGCATGCTCTTATATGGTTAACAGCATAGCTCTACTCAAAAGTTTAAACAGAGTCACCGGCCACCCTGAGCCAGAGTTATAGCTCCCCAGGCCATGCCACATCGATTGCAGTGTCCTGTCCACAGTTTCCGTCTGGTTACCATAAAGTTGACTTCCACCTTCCTGTTTTGGCTCATGTCTGACTTTATCTGTGACTTGGAATTAATCAATTGAAAACCCAAAGCCCCGGCAGAAACTGAAGATGAACGGCCCTTCTGCAATGAGATCCGGACGGGTGTCCATTAAGTGGGATTGTGTCAAAGAGGTACGCCACAGACCGTGAGGTCAGGACTCTGTGCTGAACCCGGGGCGACGGGATACATAACAGATCCTCCAGAGTGGATTAAACGCTGTTGGTCTTGGCTCAGATGGTGTTGGAAGATTTAGAAACAAAATGCAAGAACCGCAAAAAATGCTTGGTTTTGTCTTTGTCTCTCCATTCACTATAAACACACCTATCCAGTCTGAACAATTTCTATAAAGTGTTAGTCAGTTGCATGGTCTTGTATGTAAAAAGTGTACCGGATCCCGTGGTGAAAAGGGGGCCTGTTTGAATGTGTGTGTTTCTATCAAGATTACACTAGCCGTGAGAGCAGTGGTTGAACTGGGCCGGTGCTCAGCGATTCTACGGAGGCCTAGAGCTACCATGGTGCATCAATGATCCCATCTAAAACACTTGATCTGTAGTGCATCAAATAAAAGAATGACCTTCCAGCTTATTGTATTATGTCATTTAATGTTGTTTACACGGAAGTCCTCTCCGCCCTGGCTTTGTCTTTCACCAGTATTACTTCACTACTTCACCTCTTTAACCATCAGTGGTTAAAACTGATTATTGCTGTCATTACTAGTGATTGTCACATAAATTAAAAGTGTGGGTGTGGGGTGGGGGTTGGTGCGTAATTACCTGGACATGTGGCCGCATGTGCATTTTGTTAAGAAAATTTGAGGTTTCTGGGTTGGACTTGTCATTTATTGAAAAATGGGGCTGATTATTATTTTTTTATTCCAGTTATATCCCACCCGTCGCCAAACGGGTACATTACTTTTTAGAGACATGCGGTTTCTTTACGTGTACCAACTTTGACAACTCTGATTCGTTCTCCTTCGAAATGGTTGAAGTCAGCATTTTTTCCCCATTGTCTTCCATTATCAAAAAAAATAAATTAAGCCTTGCTCCTTTGGCAACCCAACTGACGCCCCTGTTTGGATGACTCGTCTCCATGTTTCACCAAGAACATTAACTTCATTAAGTTAATCTTAACACTGTATGGTTATAGCAAAAGCTTTACTCATTTTTGAGGAGATAAGATAAAATTTACCTGTGATTTATCTTCTTTCAATACCTTAAAACCTGATTGCCAGACTAATGCTGACCTCCTGATACACCTTTTGGATCTATCATTACCAAAAATAAAACAATAAGTTAAACCTTAACCAACCTTAATCTTAAATTGACATAAGGACACATCATTGCGTCACGTAATATGATTTGTGAGCCTGAGTTGTATCCAACATAGGAATCCAAGCTTGGTTCAGGGTTTGGGCTTTTTTTATTTTTTTATCTTTCTCGGGGTCAGACCAGAGCAGTGAGACAATCATTTATATATCGGCGTTTGATCTGGATCTAAGTTCTTCCTCCTTTGGGCCGTGTGCGACGATACAGGTAGCCCTGGACAATAATCGCACAACTGATTTGAAAAAGCGGATGAAGAAAGTTATTTGGAACCAAATAGTGTTGCTTTAACTGCTTGGTAAATAAGCCAAATTCTCATTTTGGAAGTCATAATTTTAACATAGTTTATTACAGCTACACAAACTGTTATTGATTCATGTGTGTGTCATCTCAAAGATGTTTTAAGTTGAGTTTTGAAGCTTATCCTCCGACACTTGGGAATTTACATCAGCCTGTTAATGCTTGCCGCCATCGGGTTCATATGGGTGGGAATCTCTAAACCTATCAAACAATAACGATGCCTCCCTGCTCTGACCGTGACACAGAACATCAGAGGCCAAACATCCAAATGCCTGTTGCCAACACCAATCTGACGGCTGTTTACGGGTATGAACAGAGGATCTGAGAGACAACGCCGTCGCCCTGTGCCTAAGGTGGTTCAGAGGAGCATCGACTGCCTCTATTGTTGTAAACACGGCCCTGGGATGTGTGCTTGTCGTCAGAGAGAAACGTTGACCTCCAGTATCGCTGTTAGCTCCCTGAAGCCATTGCAACGCAAGCCTGCGTCAAAACCCTGCAAATCAGGAATAAGCTCAACTGTCTACAGTTGACTCATTTTTCTGCACTATTGTCCCATTCTATACCACAAAAAACCAGTAGTACAAGATCCAGCCAATTAGGTTTCTCACTTTGTACAGCTTCCATACTTTCTGCTTACTATCTCCAAGATCGTGAACCAGCCAACATCTCTGTTGTATTTGACATTTGTTATGATTTTTTTTATGTACCAAAGTACTTTACTGTCACAAATGCACCCTCATTGCAAGAATGAGTTTTTGCTTTATCCTTTCACATTGTGATTGACACCTGGTTGGTCTGTATTCAGGTTCCTTGGTTCCCTGTAAGGGCTTAGTCTGCATTGTCACCGTGGTTTCTGAACAACGGCTTCTCATTTTTCATGGGATTGTTCTGGAAAGAATCAGTGGGTTGTATTGGATCTCTTTAATACACTTCTGTGTATTTAATACTTGGTATCTATTGTGATCACTGCCCATGGGTTCCACCCACATTCCTGTGTGTGTGTGTGTGTGTGTGTGTGTGTGTGTGTGTGTGTGTGTGTGTGTGTGTGTGTGTGTGTGTGTGTGTGTGTGTGTGTGTGTGTGTGTGTGTGTGTGTGTGTGTGTGTGTGTGTGTGTGTGTGTGTGTGTGTGTGTGTGTGTGAGAGAGAGATCCTAGCCATCGCTGCGACAAAGTTGCTAGGCAATGTGGCTGATGGGAGGACTGAGGGAAATGCAGGGGTTAAAGTTGATCAGTGTTCAACAGGTGATGGTTTGGCCGCTTGTATAACTGAAACTTGAGATCATACCGTCTTCTTTCTTGGTGTCTGCTTACACACACTTAAGCATGTTCTTAACTATTGTTGCTAATTTCCTAATTTCTATCCCAGTACGCGGTAGAGCTTGGATCGGGCCCAGAAAATCAAGCCCGCCCCAACCCGAGCCCGTGCACGTTCTATGCGACACATTAACTGTAATTAAATGCAATTCAGAGTTGTTTGAACTACAGAAATCTGTTAAGAATTATCTAAGAAATAATGCAACAAGGACGAAGCATGCAGATGCGCTGTTTGTTTATTCAAAAATGGAATGGATTGCAAAAAATCTGAATGAAGAAACGTGAACAATGATGAACAAAGACAATAAACGAGAAGGAGTTAGTTGACACAGCACAGCAGGCCCGTTGTGATGCGTTTGTGAGTGGAGGACACGCGTGAGCTGCAACATGTGTGGTGTGTTTTGATATATTTTTTACTTTGTGTAACTTTGTACACATTTGTAACTTAGGCCTATTCTGCTAAATATATTTAGGCCTATAATATTTCTGTTCTTGGCATAGATTTCTCCTCAGATTAGGCCAATAAAGCAATGATTTAAAAAAAAGAAAAAAAACACAAACGCTCGATCAAAGGGCTCGGGAAGAGAATCTAAACTCTACTACGCGGCAGCCTCTCCATAGCTGTGTTTTTGATGCGTCTCTCTCTGTGCGACGTTGCAGGGGTGTTGCTGAGCGAGGTACGGCGGCCATACAGGGTCATGCTCCTGGTGAATCCGCAGAGCGGGAAAGGCCAGGCCCTGGCGCTGTACAACGGACCCGTCCAGCGCATGCTCCACGAGGCCGGGGTCCCACACACACTCTTCATCACCGGTGAGTTGACACGCACTCACGCACACACACTCGTTGATCTCTTGTTCGCCACAATAGACCTGCTCTCAGGTTTGTCCAGCGAGAAACCTGATCACAGTGACTCTGAAAACGTGAACAGACCAGCATCCATGAGCTAAAGATCTCAAACGGCTAATCAACATAATGGATGCTTTTGGAATGAACACAGAAGCTACTAAATGTATCATAGGGATGGGGTGGGGGGGGGAAAGAGAAATGTGAGTATTTGATCCTTTGCGTGAATAATACTTGGACCGCCAAGTTGCCGGAAACATTTGCATTATTTCAAGTAAAGAACACGCATAATAGCACAGACGGTGACACTCAAGGTGTCACTGTGCACACAAAGCAGTCTGCCCTGTATTAATGTCTCTCTCTCGTGTCACTCACAGATTAACCATCACGCGTGCCCACACTTGCCACTTCCGATATCATATTTGTCTGGGTTTTTTTTTCTTTTTTGCTGCTGTTGGACTCATTAGTCTGATCAAGTCTTGCTGACCCACATGCATGCAGATGTCTTACACACTTGCATATGCCCTTTATTCCATGATCAAATATAACTTGCCTAGTCTTCTAAGTAGGCTGTTGCTGTGTTAGGCATCATTAAGCATCATTCCTAACAGGAAAGAGGAGTATCAAGGGATAGTGAAGTGATGAGACATACATCATTTATGAGAGAGAGAGAATTCCAAATCTAGGTTCAAGCCAGGCAATGAATCCAATGCTATGCTTGAACCTACAGTATATTCAATCCTCCAATCTACATGCAGTTCAAAGCACTTTTCTTCAGAGTCAGATGGTCCATACGAACATCTCTCTCTCAGAGAAAGATTACATCCTGTTCCAATATTTCCCAACAACATTACACATAGTCGGGGACAGTTGAAACAAGTTGTAACATAGCTGGATTCACTCCCAGAGAGGGGGACCCCCTGAATTGGACAAGAGGTCCCTTGACACCACTATCTGCCAAACCACCCGAGGGAAGAAACCTTTATAGATCAGGTACACTCTATGTGTCCCAAGGGGGGGAAACCGGGTTGCTACACAATCCCTTGTGCACAAGCAAACCACCTTAAAGACACATGTAAACTACATCACATTCCAAGAGGGCACTGATTGCTCAGTACACAACACATGTCACATGACATCATCCTAAAAAGTTCAACTCTGATTAAAATGGTCTGTCTGTCGTAAAAGGATACAAGTGCGCAATGAACAGCAGGGCTACCGGATCCTAGATGAAGAAGATTCACGTTTGCTTTATTTAGTGACCCTCCTGTTGAGGGGGATGTTTAATGTTAAGGAAATGCGTGAGGCACCACACGTCTTGGTCGTGTCTCCCACACGATCTTGTATTATGATCTTCACTCTAAGGCGGCTGAGGCAGTCGACTGGTATGAGGCAGTTATCCGAACCATGTGAAGTAAAGGTGAACTCCTTAAGTACCGACTGAAATGAACGTTTGCGGATGTACGCAGGACTCAAGCCGACGAATCAAGCACCACCAAATGCTTACGATATCCCCAACAGGGCAAATTCAAATGCACTAACATGAGTGTAAAAAGAAGCAGTTCAGCGTGGTTACATAAGTGTCAGCTGAATGCCATCACTCAGGCTATTTATGACGGCCCTCAGGCCAGGCAGGACACATTTTCCGCCAAAAAGAAACCCATAACCCCAGAAATGCAGTGAACAAGGGGAATTCCAATGGGAGTTGGGCGTTTCACAAAATCACATGAATCCCATCGGCCAATAAGGTAGGCTAATCCTGGGGCTATGATCGTCTCTCCTCCACTAAAGACAGAGCGCCCAACAGACCACAGCAACTGCCCATACTTTAGCCGGCTCAACCTCCATGGCTCGTACCGATGTGTCCCGAGCTCGGCCCATTCTGACCCTTTTCAGCAGGAAGTGGTCGTGTGCGACCGCTGGCTGGCGGCAAGCCAACCCTAGACTACAGCTGTTTGAGAGCAGTCCAGAAAAGCCATTACTGTGGAGCAAGATGAACCGGTTCAGACCACAACGCACCGAGACCGGGGCTCTGTCGCGCTGATCTGTAGGATAGATATAGAAAAAGGTAATGCTTAGTAGAGGACAGTGGTAGAACGACACACACACACACACACACACACACACACACACACACACACACACACACACACACACACACACACACACACACACACACACACACACACACACACACACACACACACACACACACACACACACACACACACACACGTCCCTACGTTTCCCTTCTGCCCTCATTCTCAGGATCAACACCATCAGTGTAATGCTGCCTCCGTAATGCATCCTCCACTCACACTGAAAATGCAGCCATACAGGGCATCCAATAGCATGGCAAGACCTGGCAACACTACCAGAACAACCAGCCAATGGCTTCATTAATATTAATAAATGCCCACAAAACAACCTCTCTGCGTCCAAGTTGGTAGATATTAAAGTAGGAGGGGTCACATGAGGTCACTCACATTCAATGCGCCCCTCTTGATGCTACCTCGTCATTATGAAATAATTATCACTACACTTGACGGGTTACGCAATAACCTTTGGTCGAGAGGCACCGAGATGAGAGGCATTAGATTCTTTGATGCAACTTCCGATCACATGATTGAAATCCTGCTGTAAAAAAGATGCCTCAATCTATTTACTTTTGTCCCAGGGGAGTGGATGGAGGTGTAATGTTGGGGCTATCTGTCCCTCAGCAACGGAGAAGGTTGAGAGAGAGAGAGAGAGAGAGAGAGAGAGAGAGAGAGAGAGAGAGAGAGAGAGAGAGAGAGAGAGAGAGAGAGAGAGAGAGAGAGAGAGAGAGAGAGAGAGAGAGAGAGGAGAGAGAGAGAGAGAGAGAGAGAGGAGAGAGAGAGAGAGAGAGAGAGAGAGAGAGAGAGAGAGAGAGAGAGGAGAGAGAGAGAGAGAGAAGAGAGAGAGAGAGAGAGAGAGAGAGAGAGAGAGAGAGAGAGAGAGAGAGAGAGAGTTGTGACGGGTCCCGTTATGGTCTGGTGCACACGACTGGCAGAATGCCCTTTTCACCTTGAGACGTAAGAAGACGAGGGGATAGACAAAGGGAGATAAACCCTGAGAGACGCCGCCACAAAACAAAACACCCCGCAGGCCCTAAATCAGACAATCATAGGAACGCACACGCACACACTCGAAGCTGTTCAGTGTGATTGACGGGTCACACACTGTTGGGTGTATTGAATGTTATATTTCCATGAGTATACAAACAAATGGTGAAGTGCAGTTAAAGTAATGCAATTGTACAATGCTTAAAAGGTGTGTGGGTGTGGGTGTGGGTGTGTGTGTGTGGGGCTTGCGTAGCTTGCGTATCTCATGGGCAACGGGCTCATTTGACTGAGTGCTGAGGGATAATTCAGGGGTTGAACACAGTGATCTTATTGGCATTGTGATAACTCACTTCATCAGGAGGGGTGTCCACTTTCTCGCCTGGGGGCCTCTTTCATTATATAACCGAGTGGTCTAGTGTGACTGTGTGGGGAGAAAAAATCAAAAGGCCTCAAGAAATAAGACTTATTTAAACGTGAATGTTTTGCATGCATGCAGTGCAATGAACTCACTGCAAAAAAAAGGTTCTACATAAAGTGTGTGTGTGTGTGTGTGCTTGTGTGCAGAGTGGAAGAACCATGCCAGAGAGCTGGTACGGGAGGCTGACCTCAGCCAGTGGGACGCCCTGGTCATCATCTCAGGAGACGGATTACTGTACGAGGTACCAAAACTTGTAGACAAAGACGCAGACACACAGACGCATGCACGCATGCATGTGGGTCCACTTATACACGCACACACATGCATGCTTTTGGGTCCACCTACACACACACGTGCATGCATTTGAGTCCACACACGCATGCTTGTGGGTCCACACACACGCACGCCGAGGCATACATGGATACACAAGCACACATTAGGGGGGTAGCTGTTTATTATTCTTTTATCTTAACAAAGCCAGGGAAGGCTCACTTCAGCATCAAATGCTCCATTTCTTGTCTTTTTTTCTTGTGCCCTTACATGAATGAACTTCCTTTATGCCATTGTATATCTTCCTTTAAAAAATAAAGAAGATAAGAAACATGATGCACCATGAACCAATAGACCTGACACTGGTCCCATCCTGATCCCCCATGTTGATGCGGGATCAGGATGGGACCAGTGTCAGGTCTATTGGTTCATGGTGCATCATGTTTCTTATCTTCTTTATTTTTTTTGGGGGATCCCCCACGTCGCCTCAGTCGGGTTTATAAGGGTCTATTTAATTATTTCACTTTTGCAACCAATTCATGTAAATGTTTGACTTTAATTGCTGATATTACCAGTATGTACCTCATAGCGTAATGTTCACTTGTTTGTGGCTGTAACCAGGGGTCACCCACCTTATTTACCAAGGGGTACTTGTTTGATAAAAACTTCCTGATGAACAAAGTTGCACGGTTCACCCTAATGATAATATATTTTAGATGGAGCTCCATGGTGACTGGTGCTATTTTTAGACCATGCCCTGCGGGCCTCTCACCTGGTCCCTATGGGCGCCCAGGTTGGCTACCCTGCTGTAGACGACATGAGCAGAGCCAAGCCTTTAGTGGTTTTCTTGTTTCAATCGGAGTTACAAAGGTTCCCTGAGGGCTGAAGGGAGAGTTAGCAAGGTGGCTAGTAGCTCCTTTTGGCCCTCGCCAGAGTTAAATCTGGCCGGCGTTGCCGTAAACAGCTTGACACTTCGGAGGGGCTCCCTCTGGTGTGTGTGTGATGTGCAGCGAGGGCCTGTGCTGATCACTCATCACTTTTGTTCCCATTTGTCCACGCGGAATCCTAACGTTGCCTAAATGAGGGTGGTGGAACTAAGACCTGCCCCACCCTCTCTGCTTGTCATCCTCCACCTTCATGTTCTCTACTGACCAGCGGACCACTCAGAACACAATCACTGACCTTATCATAGTACACACACTCACGCACGCACGGCACGCACGCGCGCGCAGAAGCTCCATTGCACGTCTTGGAATGGGGATCTATTTCCAGTTTCTATGGGCTTTTGACTGTTTGTCATGGTCCCTGAACTCTATAGAAAGAGGAGTGGCATTGAGCTGTGTGTTTGTGTCAGGTCATAAACGGTCTGCTGGAGAGGGAGGACTGGGAGCAGGCCATCCACACCCCTCTGGGGATCCTGCCCGGGGGCTCAGGGAACGCACTGGCGGCCTCCATCCACCACTACTCTGGGTAGGTCACACGCTAGCGCTCGGACACATGCTAGCACGTGGACACATGCTAGCACGCTAACACGCCAGCACCCATCCGCGCCAGCACCCATCCGCACCAGATAAAAAGACTCAATCCCTCATCGGCGAGGGATTAAAATGAACACTGAACCGCCATCAAAACCCAGCTCCGCCAGATAGAAGCATTTTGCTTGAAGCACTCCGTCGTGACTTGTAGTATACAAGTCATGAAGGCACCAATGTGAAATATAACTGTGTTCTGTCTGTATATATTATATAGCCTACGATATATAAAGTAGGCCTAATCCAATTATATTAAATGTCTCTTACACAAATATGTCACTCCGATTGATTATCAAACTTAATTTATTCATAATCACAGATATAAGTGTGTTGGTTCCGTTTGTCTGAAACCAATCAAATATATTACATGTTTCATAAACAAATCCTATAAATTCATTAGGCTACAACAAAAACACAAATAAATAAAAAAAAATACAGTGTGTGTGTGGGTTGTTATGTCGGACACGCATCGCAATATATGCAGATTGGAGTTATTTGTTTGTTCATACAATTACAATACCATTGTTGACCTGTCCCTCAATCGAATACGTCTATCTAATTTTCCAATATAGCCTATACAACTGATATAGGGCAGACTATAACTAATTGTATGGGTTATCGTTTCAGACACGCATATCACACATGGCGTGGAGTAGTGAACCGCGTGATTAGTTCCTATTAATTCTTTCATACAATTATAAAGGAAAAAATACATTTTATCCCACACGAGCAGGCACAGGCTGAATTACATTCTAACATGGCAGAAGTATGAATATCTTGCCAGGATTATTATCTCAACAAATTCATTGTCCATCATTTCAATGTTAACAGAAACTCCAGTGGGGTAAATGGGGTGTTGATGTGTTCGGATAGCTGCTGTTCTATCGAAAGCACACATAGTCACCGGGGAAAAACCAGTCCAACCAGTACTGCAGGCCGCTCCAGGTATGCAATAATTTACAGATGCCAAGTGCAGTTCAGTAGCATTTTTACCTGGGTTGGACGTCTGCGTCTGGGAACCGCCCCCCAATGAATCACTTGCATTCCATGATGCCAGATACCTCTTTTGTTCTTATTGGAAGACGGCATATGCTGCATGGGAGTGGTTGCTGATGCATACTTGACTCTACCTGAGCATGTGCTTTCCATTGGTCTCATTGCCACTGAACGTACCCTAACAAAAATGTTTGACAGTTTCAGTTTCTGTAGGATTGGGTGAGGATGGAGAAGCTCCATCTATGAACTGTCTTGCTACTTTAAACGGGCTGAAGTCTACATCAGCAGGAGGTATTAAATGGACGAGTGTAATGGTAAACAAACAAACAATCGGACAAAATGGTTCACACAGATCGTTTCATATGCCCGTGTCCTAAACAATCAACCGACACACTTGTTTCTGAGTGATCCACTGGTGGTTCAAAACAGTCCGAAATGCAGATGCACATGATAGCTACTACCACCCTAGTGCCAGCATTGCCTCCAGATCATGTTGCTAAAGGACCCCACAATGCAGCCTTTCCTTAATGGAGCTGGTAGTTTCTTTAGCAACGCGGTGTGTTTGGTAGGAGAAGGTAGCACGGTCCACGTGTTGGCATCACACAAAGATCCTCTTGCTAGAGCTGCCACAACAATGAGGGGAAGGGGCCAGAGTCACTATTGTTTAGCTAGCTCTTCTCTCTCTCTCTCTCTCTCTCTCTCTCTCTCTCTCTCTCTCTCTCTCTCTCTCTCTCTCTCTCTCTCTCTCTCTCTCTCTCTCTCTCTCTCTCTCTCTCTCTCTCTCTCTCTCTCTCTCTCTCTCTCTCTCTGTCTGCCTCTCTGTCTGTGTCTGTCTGTCTGTCTGTATGTCTCTCTCTATCTCTATGTCTCTTTCTCGCTTTCTCCCTCTCTTTCTATCTCTCTGTGTCTCGTTCGATCTCTTTGTCGTCCAATCTCTTTATCCCCTATTCATCTTTGTTTAATTATCTATCTTCTATCTGGCTAATTCTCTTGTCTAAATATCTATATACCTACCTATCTAGTTATCTATCCCATACACTCTCTCACACGCACATATTCTGGATACCCCTGGTGTGTGTGTGTGTGTGTGTGTGTGTGTGTGTGTGTGTGTGTGTGTGTGTGTGTGTGTGTGTGTGTGTGTGTGTGTGTGTGTGTGTGTGTGTGTGTGTGTGTGTGTGTGTGTGTGTGTGTGAGTGGCAGCTTGTCCGGAGGTAGCCCTAGAGCTAGAATGGATCTGGTATTATTCTCTGCTGAATGATGTAGAAGTTCACTGAGTCTATACGCTGTTTGTAGATCAAATGACCTAGAAAGTTACCGTGCACACTGTACAGAACGCCAGCGTCCATTGTGGCAACAATGGTTCTAAGCCGTATTTGGCGGGACCTGGAATGATTAGGGGTCTGAGTCTCCACTGACAGGGTTTCTTAAGTTGGCCAGTGCTTGCAGGAAATACAGGGGGGGGCTCTGCTAAGTTGGTGAATGGCTCCCCCTGCTGGTTGCTGATCAACATTGCAACATAAATAAGTAGGGAGAAGGAGAAACAATGAAGCATATGTTCATACCAGGATATCTAGTCCCAGGTCATGATATCACCCAGATAGATAAGTAGATCCAAAATGTAAAGCTCTTGGAATAATGTATTAATTATAAGAATCTATCACATGTGACGTGTGATAATCCTGATATATAATAATAGGAAACGGAAGGCGAGGGAGTCCATATTTTATATGATTTCTTGGATGGAAAGCCAGTTGACATCTTTTGTAAAAGTTTTGAAAAGGGAGCGGTGAAAGTCTAGGCAATATGGATGTAGAGGTTGGTGTGTGTGTGTGCGTGTGTGTGTGTCACGCAGATGGATTTGGATGGGGGTTGTCTGTCTGAAATCTCACCCCAAACTCCATCCACCAGATGGGGCTCTTGTTGGCAGGCCTAGTCGTCCTACCCTGTCCTGCTTCAGAGGAAGGCCGAGCTCTCTGAGTGGCCAACTACGTGCGTCGCGATGTAGGTGGCATTGGTCGCGACGTAGGCCGCATGGGTTGCTGTGTTGGTCGCTCGTCTGGCTGCTTTCAGTCGCTGTGGTCGCTGGCTGGCTAGGTCGCTCAAGTCCATGGGCGGTTAATCAGTTAATTTGCTTCTTATCAACGGGTGCTCTCTGGCGAAAGCTACCTACAGCTCTTTATTGCTAATATTATTTAAATATTTTTCTATTGAAGTACAGTTTAAAATGATGAAATCTTTGCTCTATCAGTATCAATAAAATATATTAGTTGGAATTTGGGGCGTATTCAAATAATGTATTTTATATATTATATATAGCCTATTTGTTTTGTTAAATGTCATTAAGCCTAATAAGGTATATTATGTACGAAGTTCTTCGTTATAGAGTGATATAGTTTAATTTAAGTGTAACGAGTGGATGTCAATGATACCATAGTGGTACAAGTGGTAGCGACGCGAGGGCGGGTCTTCGATTCTCTCCACGGCCAGATATATTTGTGCTCTTATAGTCAAACTTATTGACGCAATCGGCCTCTTTCATTTTAACATTTTAGTATGATTTAGTACGGTGGTATGATAATTATACAACGTAATTACGGGCTGGTATCGGCTGGCTGGCTGCGGCGACAGGCCAGCCGCTGGCTGCTGGCTGGCTGCTGGCTCTGGCAGGCTGACCGACTAGGTTCACTTCGTCTAGTCTTCTTGACCCAGTCTTTGAAAACCTTCCAGATCGATTCCTTTGGCCAGCGTTTAGTTTGGGGGTCCATCATTATCTCATAAAAACAATATATGTGATTCCTCGGCGGGGATCAAAACAATATCTGATTCCTCGGCGGGGATCAAAACAACATAGCACAAACAAAAACTCTAGCGATTCATGTAACCTCACCAGTGAATTCAATACAAATACGGTTTCACTCCTTGTCCAAACAAGTCGTAAAACAAAAAGCCCTGAGCAACAGCAGCTTAAGTTATATTCAGGACACGTATCAACATTGACAAACTAGCAAAAGATGAACAAATCACTTGAATGACATGCTATTACAATATTCTCCAGAGACTCAAAAACCCAGAGACAAGGCCTTAATCAACATATTCCAGACCCTAACACCAGACCGAAACGCGCCGTATTCAACAATTCCAGGACTCAAAACCCAGACCAAAAGCCTTAAATCAATATTCAACAATTCTAGGACTCAAACCCAGAACCAAAGGCTTAACACAATTCAACAACACAAATCCAGACTCAAACAGCCATAACAAAACACATTATTCCAGGAATCACGACCCCAAACCCAGACCAAAGGCCGTATTCAACAATTCCAGGACTCAAACCCAGACCAAAGGAACAAACAATAGTTTCATATGGCGTATATTCAGTGATTAACAAACTCTTAATCACTAATGCAGGTCCTCACTTCGTCAAGCTCTTAATGACACAACTTCATTACTCAGCAAATGTAGAGCATGCAGCCTAATAGTAAAACAAATATATAAAAAACACAGTTATGTGTGTGGTAGATTATTTTAAGATTACTTTCTTGTTCTTTTCTCTTGGTCGAGAGTGTGGAATGAGATTCAGTCACCGTTGATTCCCACGTGGTGCATAGAGATGCGCTGGTTCAGCCGCGTTGTGGATGCGGGTCCCTCGGCAGGGCAGGCGTTGAGACGTCCTCCCAGGCAGGGCGCGCGCTCTTCTCTGTCACAGGGCAATCTTCAGAGGCAATCGTCTTCTCACTCCTCTCTCTTCAAGACGGGTCACGGCACCAAATGTTAGAAAAAAAAACGTACATACAATAATATATAGCCTAGATTAGATATTGATAGACCAATAGGCCTATTTATTTATATATATTATGAAAGAGTTATAATAAAAGAGGCCGATTGCGTCAATAAGTTTGACTGAAGAGCAAAATATATCTGGCTGTGGAGAGAATCGAAGACCCGCCCTAAACTAGCGTCGCTACCGCTTGTACCACTGTGGTATTATTGACATCCACTCATTACACTTAAATTAAACTATATCACTCTATAACGAAGAACTTCATACGTAATATACCTTAGGCTTAATGACATTTAACAAAACAAATAGGCTATATATAATATAAAATACATTATTTGAATACGCCCCAAATTACAACTAATATAATTTATTGATACTGATAGAGCAAAGATTTCATCATTTCAAACTGTATTTCAATAGAAAAATATTTAAATAACATTAGCAATAAAGAGCTGTAGGTAGCAATAAAGAGCTGTAGGTCGCTTTCGCCAGAGAGCATGGCCTTCTGGTACTTCAACTGTTCCAAAAAAACCGTTGATAACATGCAAATTAACTGATTAACGCCCATGGACTTTGAGCGACCAAGCCAGCCAGCGACCACAGCGACCTACTTCGCGACCAATGCGACCTACGTCGCGACGCACGTTGTTGGTCACCCAGAGAGCTCGGCCCTACTGCTGCTTCATGCATTCCACTGGAGACTCCCAGAAGCTACTTCAGCATCCAAACTCCAACCCCCCAATCACACAAACAAAGCACCACCTGGCTACATTGATGAATAAATGTATCAATAAATGGCCCTGCATCCCACTCCACCCCACCTGCCTACTTCATAGTCTAATAATATCATCATAATATCTATAATTTGTACGATGATATCTATGGAAGTAAATCTGTGCCATCGGATTTTGAAAATAAAAAGCAGTTGAATTCTAAGCACTGAATATTTATGGATTGAAATGAAGTATCTGGATTTTTTTGCCTCTGAATTTAACTCGATAAATCATTTTCAGCTTTATTTTTCAATGTTAAAAAATTCAAAATCAAATTTTCAACGTTCGTAAATGTTCTCAACTTCCCCAATTTCAGCTGCAAAATTCAATGTCAGAAAATTCAGTGTTAACATCCGGGGACCCAAAGAAGAGCAATCGATCCTCGACGCTAGATCGCGGTCAAGCATGGAGAGTGGGAATAAGAGCATCCCTCGCTGGTTTTTTCTTTCTTGATACAAACGTTAATTCTAAACAGTATTTTACACAGTAGCCTATAATAGGAAATGCTCAAAGGTAAATGAACGTCATTAAACACTGACTGTAGCTTTTGATGGGGAGAGAAGCCACCGAAAAGTGTGACCCTAGGGGGCGCTGTGGCCCATTTTCTGCAACATGCACGAGTTTGAAGCGTAGACTGGTATGAAGTCGTTCACGCGCACGAAACATCCCCAAGCTTGAAATTTAACGTTTGTATCGTCATCGATAAGTCGGATTGAGGGTATTCTTATTGTGACACCGGATGCACTTGAGTGGAGCAAAACCGTTGATATGCCTCTGTGGTGGCATAACAAGAGCGCAACGAGCGCACAGAGCTAACACTATTCCGCACCGAGTGGCATGATCGGCTACAGATATGAGGGTGACAAATTAAAAGCAGCTTGCTGTCGGGCGCTGTCACACCAAGTTTGTACCGGCTGCTAAATTTGTACCGGGTGACGTAATCCATTCAAACCTGCCTAGCAACAGATGACCGCGCCGCGGACGATCGCGAGATGACCGCGGACGATCGCGAGATGACCGCGGACGATCGCGAGATGACCGCGGACGATCGCGAGATGACCGCGGACGATCGCGAGATGACCGCGGACGATCGCGAGATGACCGCGGACGATCGCGAGATGACCGCGGACGATCGTGTCGAATGACGTAGGAAAGTTCGCGAACATTCTCGATATAGTTCATAGATATATTATAGATATTAGCCTATATATTATATTATAGATATAGTTCGAATAGTTATTTTGTCTCTGGCAACATGAGCGCGAATGTTTTTTGAAACCTGCTTTATACACTCAGTTTACTAGCTTAATGCGATTAAACAATAAAATCCAATACGAATATAAAGTTAGTAACTCTAAGAAATGTAATTAGGAACGCTAATAAATGTAATGTGTTATCTGTCTGGTCGCGTTCCGTGAACTATATCGAGAATGTTCGCGAACTTTCCTACGTCATTCGACGCGATCGTCCGCGGTCATCTGTTGCTAGGCAGGTTTGAATGGATTACGTCACCCGGTACAAATTTGGCAGCCGGTACAAATTTGGTGTGACAGCGCCTCTTCCCGATTAGTTCGTTTACTTCATACTGCAGTAAAAAAAAAAAAAAAGGTATGCATTATAACAAAAACATAAATTAAACCTAAGATCCCCCCCCACCTTGTTATTAAATGTGCTTAATAAATGCATTTGATTTGATTCGCATTTTACAGACCGATAGGGCGTTAAGTAAGGTCCACCACCGTTGCTTCTCTCCCCATAAAAAGCTAGTCAGTGTTTAATGACGTTGATTTACCTTTGATCATTTCCAATTATAGGCTACTGTGTAAAATGCTGTTTCGAATTAACGTTTATATCAAGAAAGAAGAATCGAGTGACGCTCTTATTCCAGCTCTCCTTGCTTGACCGTGATCTAGCGTCCAGGATCGATTGCTCTTCCATGGGTCCGCGGATGTTAACGCTGAATTTTCTGACATTGAATTTTGCAGCTGAATTTGGCACGTTGAATTTGGGGACGTTGAAAATATTTGCGTTGAATTTTCTAATGTTGAATATTTGATTTTGAATTTTATTTAACATTGAAAAATAAAGCTGAATATGATTTTTGAGTTAAATTCAGAGACAAAAAAATCCATATACTTCATTTCAATGCATTAATATTCAGTGCTTAGAATTTAATGGCTTTTTATTTTCAAAATTCGATGGCACAGATTTACTTCCATAGATATCAGATACTTTATGAGATTCGATAAAAATATTTTTTTTTATTTTTGAAGTGGATATTTGGTTCATATAACACTGAAATGCTTTGTTTAATGCCTCTTGACTCTGTCTCTCGCTCTCTCTGTTCCTTCTCCCTCTGCCTCCTGCCCTCTCCCTCTTTCTCCTGCTCCTTCAGAGGCCCGCTGGTGTCCAGCGAGGAGCTGCTGGTCAGCTGTGGCTTCATACTGTGTAAGGGCCTGGTGTCCCGCATGGACCTGACCTCGGTCCACCTGGGCTCGGGCCAGCGCCTCTTCTCCTTCCTCTCCCTGGCCTGGGGCTTCGTGGCCGACGTGGACGTGGAGAGCGAGAAGTACCGGCACGTGGGTGCGGCCCGCTTTACCGTGGGCACGCTGGTGAGGCTGGCCTCGCTGCGAGTCTACCGCGGCCGGCTCTCCTACCTCCCAGCGGACGACGACGGGGACACCGCCGCCGAGAGGGGAGCCATCCCCACCGGCGGCCGAGAGCACACCTTCCGCAACACCTGCAGCTCCAACAACGCCCTCAACACAAAGAGTAGGGAGACCCCCTCGCTCTACGGCCCCTCCGACTCATTGTTGCCCCCAGCAGACGGGCCCGTGCCCGGCGACTGGGCCGTGGTCCCGGAGGAGGACTTTGTGCTCATGTTGGCCATGTACCAGTCGTGCCTGGCCGAGGACCTGCTGGCCGCCCCCAACGCTGCCTTGGACCAGGGCGTCATCCACCTCATGTACGTCAAGGCGGGGATTTCGCGCGCCTCGCTGCTCAAGCTGTTCCTGGCCATGGAGAAGGGCACTCACCTGGCCACCGGCTGCCCGCACCTGGTGTACCGCAGGGTGCGGGCCCTGCGGCTGGAGCCCTACGCCCCGAAGGGCCTGATCACTGTGGACGGGGAGGCGGTGGAGTACGGGCCGGTGCAGGCGCAGGTGCACCGGGGTCTGGCTAGGATGATCACTGGATAACTAAGCTAACGGCTAGGCTAATGGCTAGCGGTACTATGACGGGCTCTTGGAGTGCAACAAATCTTTTTTTTAAGCAATATATTGGGTATCTGATTAGTGGTTGAAGGTTTGTCTAGAAAACAAGTGACCCGTACAATGTGTGTAGTCTGTGTGTTAGAAAGACGCTCTACCCCGTGTGACAGTCCAGGGTATACCTTCATCATGCTTTTAAAGAACACAATACACCAAAAAATGAAATGCGTCAATGGCACGCTTGCGTACTACTTCAAAATGTACAATGTACTATGTGGTCAAGCCACCATATCACCATGACTCTCTTCTCATGTGCTCTGATGTAACACAGAGGAATCAGACTCATGCCTTTTGCTGTGCATGTGTGTGTTGTGTGTGTGTGTGTGTGTGTGCGAGTGAGTGAGTCTTGCACATTTGTGTGATGTCTGCGTGATGCGGGCACGCTCATGTCCTAGTGCTACGGGCATGTGCGGCGGCGACTTGTCGCGTCATTCACACGATTATCGCTGGATCTTTTGCGCCAGTGTTCCAACGCGGCCCTGAAGGCATCTGTGTGACAGTTTGTTGGGAAGTCAACCAGAGGCCCCTAGTGCCATGCTCTAGGTCCACGACGCTCCAGCCACCCCCTACGGCTAATGGGGAAGAGCACGGCTGTAACTCCATTGGAGTGGTTAATGCCTTTGATCAGGCTGCATCACAATTATGCACAAAGAAATGTATTTTCATATTGTGATACACTGAGTCCGTCAGAATTAATTATATTATGAGAAGAATACACCCCAAGAGAAGAATTGTATTTTTATCTTTAGATGAACTGGGTTGATCAACCCATCGACAAAAGTTTACGAGACATGGCTATATGTCTTGAAACCTCCGAATGTAACATTGAAACTGTGAACCAAATGAATATATCTAATTTATAAAAGGATAATTTATCATATTTGTTTTGTGTTTGTGTTAACCGTTATTTCCTTTTTGTGCACAAATAATCTGCTGCCTTTCCCTTGTGGCCTTCCACCATAACGGCGTCCTTGCGTATCCGTCTACCAGAGCTTCCACCTGAAAACCAAATATGGTCGTTGACCAGATGTCGTGACCCCTGGAGATGACCTGTGACAGTCGGGGACAAACGTTCCATCTGACATGCCTTGAACCCTCCTCGATGTCCCCAGAGTAGGAGAGGTTTTTAAAGTTTGGTGGTTGGATTTTTGCCTCAAGCAAATTAAAGGGGTAGTTCGGAATTTTGGTTTTGATTCCCAAGTTAGCCTGACATCGCCAGACAGTCGATGTAAATGTCTGTGTTGATAGAATAATGTTAGAAATATAACCAACCTTGCATTGCATTGCATTTTGAGGGACTTGCTGGGTCTCAGCAGCAGTGCTATATTCCTGGTAGTAGGCTATGGCAGCGGCGGACTTATACCTAGGTTAAATTCCCCTGCTGCTGAGAAAGTAGTCCCTCAAAATGTGAAGATTCATGCGATGCGAGGTTAGTTTTATTTCTAACATTACATCAACACAGACATTTACATCTATTGTCTGGCTTTATAATGGAGTTACCTCAGGTGTACTGTGGAGTGGGTAAGACTGTTTTATTAGCAGGCTAGTATTGCCCGTTGCCGTGCGCTAGCCTAGCATGAGCGAACTCTGCAACTAGAAGGACTGAATGAAATATGTCAAACTGTCTCCAATGATAAAGAACACCAAGGCTAACTTGGGAATCGGGCCCTATGTCCAAAATTCCGACCTACCCCTTTAAGCTTTTAAAAGAAACACTCCAATTTTCAAATACATATTCAATGGAAGTGGTCATACTTTGAACTCTGCTATTTGGATCTATCCCTCATGTAAGTGCTCTGCTTCCTAAGCAGAGGTTTACATTTATTTGCAGAAAGATGGAGTTAACATCTCCGTTTTGTCAGGGCCTTCATAAACAGACACAGTGGTCCCCGTTGTCTTGTTAAAACAAAATGAAAGGACTGTTGTCTTGGGTGACCTGTTTGAGGGGCAACCCCATGGTTGTGGTGTTCTTATCGCTGCAAAAAACCATTGCACAAACTCATGCAGACTATGTGTGTGTGTTCGCTTGCATGCAGAATCACACAACCACGCATTCCTTCATCCCTGCTCTAGAGTATAGACATGTTAAATGTTGAGTAGGCGTCTTCCTTCTGCAAATCACCACAGAAGGCCCCTTGGGGACCACTAACCAGCATTAGCTGCTAGCCTGCCACTGGAAACATGTCTGAATGAGACTGCAAGCAGTTTCCTTTATTTCTATTTCTATTGGCCTATCTATAACCTAGCTAATGCTGCTCTGGAGAAGGTACTTGTTCACTATCTTGACCTCACTTTTTTGAAGATACATTCCGTCCTTTACTCGAGGGGCCCGTCTGTTAAGGTTATAAAATGTGGACGATCCACTTGTAGTGGGCCTACTTGGTTCCGTTTTACGGCCCACAACATCATTATGAAAAGTGTCCTTATGTTTGTTTACGTTTGTCTTCTGATTTATATTTCTAGTTTCTATCGGTTTCTATTTATCTAAAGCAAAATCGTTAATTATTTTGTCAATATAAATTATTTTAATAGATTTTTCTTAAATCCCTGCTTCTGTTTGAAGTGCCTTGATCACGAGTATCTCTTATAAATCATCTGGATACATGCATGTATGTGATTTCAAAAGCTAATAGGTGAATTGAAGTAACGTTTATTTTCTTCCCATAGCAAAGGCACTTCCCATAGCAAAGGCAATCAACAAGATTTGCCTATTTGCCTAGGGGAGTTTATCACTGTACATGAAAACAATGTCATGGGTCAAGTGATATACTGTACTTCTATTGAACAGACGTCATGAACACGCATGCCGTTCTCTTCAGTGCAGCTACAGAAATTAGGTCGTTCTGCCACATCGTGTGTGCGTTTTAACGATCTGTGTATGCAGGGAAACGATAAACTGACGATTGATTGTCAAGTGCATTTGAATTGCTGCAGAGATATCTATTTTCCACATGAATGTACTTTTCTATTGCTATGATTCTATTCCTTTTTCTATTGATTAAGAAATAAAGACAAACTTTGACTTGACCCGGACTGTTCAGAGTTTTTCTTACACGTACACTATTTTGTTGTGGACTCTGGATCTTTATGACATCACACGTTTGTATTAGGCCTAAATGAAAGCAAGTATTTCATAAAAGGCCTCTATCACCAGTAACTATGAGAAGTAAGCAAATTTGCAGAGGGGACCTTGAGACAAGGGCTGCACGGTTGGACCAAAATTTATGATTGCGATTATTTAGCCCCTACAATTTTTATTGGATCACATTTAATTTGTGTTTAGACTCTCCACCCATTCATTTTACGGTTCCTGAACTCTAATAGTAAAAAGACTCACACCCGGTGTCTAGCAGAGTCTTGAAAGTACCAGTCCACTGTTTCTGTCAGGCTGGTGGTTCTCCTAACCATCCATGTGTCAGAGAGGGTACTGTAGCTGCAAGATCATCTCCAACACTCAGTTGCACATGGATATTTTTCTTTTAAAATCCCTTAGGAACATCCAAAAGAGGCAATGGTTAACCTCTCTGGGCGTTCTTTTTTATAAGATATTCTTCCCTGTTTTCGGTGGACGCTCTACTTCAGTCCAGCACTTTGAAAAACTCTGAAACACGGTCAACAAGGGACTGTTTATTTTGTGGTTACTATAGACTCCTGGAGGCAACATTCAAATTCTGTCCCCGTTTCTACATACTGTCTATTTCCTGAACCAGATGTAGGTAGAAAGCCAACACATAATGTGTCTATACAAATGTACTTCCTCTGAAACGTAGCACATTTGTCGATTCTAAATTTCAAAAAAAGTAAGTGAGATCATGTGTCTTTTCCTATCAAGGAAAAGAAAGGATTATTCTGTTTTGTGTTCAGACTACAAGAAAACCCTGGACTAAGGGGCGGGTCTCATATCTGTTTTTTCCACATCATCATCACTGACATCAGTCATTGTCAGAATCGTCGTTGTGGTTTCAGTATAAGGCCACAATACTACTGTTCTTCTTCTCCTTCATTAGGTGAGATATTCAATCACCCTCTCCCTAGCTAGCTCTCTATCTGGTCTTAGTAACTCTCCTCTTGCCTCTCTGTCACTCTCTGGCCCTATTTTGACGGTAACGCAAGCTAGCTTGTGGGTAGATATCTGTCGCTGGTTGCTATTATAATAGAACATAAATGGCTCTTGTGCCCGACACAAATTTAAAATGGGTTGGCCTGAATACCTGTAAGTGTGTTTTTGGCCATAACATGCAATATAAACCAATGGAAAGTTCCATCTCCCATCCCCTTTAAGAGCCATGAGCGCATTTGGAACTTGAACGTGTTGATATTTTGTTCAGTGCGTTTACAGACTCCGCTGAGGACAGATGCACATGACCACAGGAATTGTTCAAACCTCCAAATGGCTCAGTTCATGGCCAAATAAATATGGCCTAATTCAAACATGGAATAGCGTTTTATTCTACAACATCAGAAAACACTGGGTCGTCATATAAATATTCGGCAAAGAGAACTTAACACATACAAGTGGGGCAAAAAAGGTATTTAGTTCAGCCCACCAAATTGGTGCAAGTTCTCCCACTTAAAAGACGAGAGAGAGGCCTGTAATTTTCATCATAGGTAAACCTCAGCTATGAGAGATAACAAAATGAAAAAAAAATCCAGAAAAATCCCATCGTCTGATTTTTGAAGAAATTTATTTCCAAAATTATGGTGGAAAATAAAGTGTTGGTCACCTACAAACCAGCAAGATTTCTGGCTGTCACATAACCTGTAACTTCTTCTTTAAGAGGCTCCTCTGTCCTCCACTCGTTACCTGTATTAATGGCACCTGTTTGAACTCCTTATCAGTATAAAATACACCTGTCCCACAACCTCAAACACAGTCACACTCCGAAGTCTCCACTATGGCCAAGACCAAAGAGCTGTCAAAGGACACCAGAAACACACAATTGTAGACCTGCGACACACAGGCTGTTGAAGTCTAAATCTACAATAGGTAAGCAGCTTGGTGTGAAGAAATCAACTGTTGGAGCTATTATTAGGGAATGGAAGACATACAAAGACCACTGATATATCTCCCTCGATCTGGGGCTCCATGCAAGATCTCACCCTGTGGGGGTCAAAATCATCACAAGAACGGTGAACAAAAATCCCAGAACCTAGTGAATGACCTCCAGAGAGCTGGGACCAAAGTAACAAAGGCTACCATTGCTAACACACTATGCCGACAGGGAATCAAATCCTGCAGTGCCAGACGTGTCCCCCTGCTAAAGCCAGTGCATGTCCGGGCCCATTTGAAGTTTGCTAAGAGAGCAATTTGGATGATCCGGAACAGGATTGGGAGAATGTCATATGGTCAGATGAAACCAAAATATCACTTATTGGTAAAAACTCAACTCGTCGTGTTTGGAGGAGAAAGAATGCTGAGAGTTGGATCCAAAAGAACACCATACCTACAGTGAAGCATGGGGGGGAAACATCATGCTTTGGGGCTGTTTTTCTGCCAAGGGACCAGGACGTCTGATCCGTGGTGACGGAAAGAATGAATGGGGCCATGTATCGTGAGATTTTGAGTGAAAACCTCCTTCCATCAGCAAGGCACTGAAGATGAATCGTGGTTTGGGTCTTTCAGCATGACAATGACCCCCAAATACACCGCCCCGGCAAACGAAGGAGTGGGCTTCGTAAGAAGCATTTCAAGGTCCTGGGGGCCTCATGTACTAAGGGTTGCGTACGCACAAAAACGTGGCGTACGTCCCTTTCCACACTGCACGTTGAGATGTACAACAAAACGTGAAATGACCGTAAAAATGTGGCGGTCCCCACGCCAGCTCCAGAGCTGTCGTACGCACGTTTTCTACAGGCGATTGTTCTCTTTGGCGACGCTTAGAGGGTGACGCTGGGAAACTGGGAAAAATGTGAAAACAATGACTCATCAGAGTGATTTGCACATCAGAGACACACTAATGAACAATTAACACACCTTGCAATTATATCGGTGGCTAATATAAAAGCATGCGCAAGTGGATGAAGAAAAATTGTTTTAAAAAATGGCAGCGTTATCGTTGTTAGAGGGACATCGCAAATGGTCAAATCCGAAGGGAACGTATAAAACCCAGTCTCACCAAAATGCGTAACAGATCGCACGGTTTGACCATGCGTGCAGTACATACGCCAAAAGGACCAATTCGCGTGCATATGATAACGCAAAATAACGGTGTTCAAATTGGTGGCTGTGACGTACTACCGAATTTTCAGACTTGGCATTATCTAATGGGAGGGCGGATGCGTATATATTTTTTCTTCCCGAATTTCAGACTTTAACAACCAATTTTATTGCACTTTTCCTTATCGGAAGCCGGAAATCCCGAATTCTGAGTAAAGTTCAATGCAGCATGGCATCGCTGGTGACGTCGGTATGGGTATAAAGTGGATGCGTGGTATGTTTACGCATCCGCCCTCCACAGTAGTTAATGCTGGGTTTTGCGTATCATATGTACGCGAAATGGTCATTTGGCGTATGTAGGCTACTGCAACGCATGGCAAAACCGTGCGATCTGTACGCATTTGGTGAGACTAGGTTGGTATAATTTAGGGAACGCGACGGACTTGCTCTCGCAAATGATGATGATTGGCTCATGAGCCGATTCGATTTCGTCACGCATACCCCAGGCCAGTATTACTGGAGCTTGTGCGCAGAGCTGCGGCGCCGGCCCTATAGAGCGCCACCACAGCCAGAGAGCCCAGGGTTGTCCGTGCCCCTCTCCTTGCTTGTCTATTCAAAAATAAAAAATTTAAGTAATAAACACGAGTCAAAGTCTTATAATATCCTGGCATCTTTTACCGCACGACTCTATGTGGTATTGTAAAGCAGCCAATTGTATGACCAGTATAATTTACAGCATTTATGACTTCAGCATATTTACCTTGGGATGATATCGGTGTTCCCCTTCATGGGCTCCACCACTCCCCGTGGAGAGCTAGTGTCACCGACCAAAGCGGCCACTCTCAAATCGAAGGGGGAGAGTTCCCCCACTGCCGTCCCCCCACCTTTTGCGGTCACGCTTCAGCGGTGGGCAGAAACCCTCCGCTCTCACCTCCACCTTGAGGTCTGACCCCTTCTTTTTTAAATTTCAGAGTGTGTGCGCTGCTGAGACCCCACCCGCATGACGGCGCCCTCGCAACACACACGCTCCCACTCACTTCTCTTTGTTTTTGGTATTCTATCCGCTGTTGACAGGGTTCCAATAGCATATGCTTGCGCATTTTCTACCTCGTGGAGCAAAATCTCCGAGCTCGGGACGCCGTCGTGAAGTTTCGGTTTTTGCCTCTGTGTAACATTGGGTGCCAGGTGGATCGGAATTAAGAGGTGAATCTCAGGTCCAGAGGGCCTATCTTACCATAAAATTGACATAATTTAAATGAGGGCGTGGGAACAGGGAGGAGTTTGGCCAACCTCGGCATGAGTGCGCGCTCAATTCCACGTTGATCGAGAGATGTACAAAAGAAACGTGCTTGGATCGTGCCAGTTCGCACAACTTTGATGACATCATCTGAATTTATTAGTGCGTAAGGACAGTTGTTGTGCTGTGGTTTGGGCGTACGCGCAAGTTTCAGTATGAAATGCCACGCAAGTCTTAGTAACATGAGGCCCCTGGAGTGGCCTAGCCAGTCTCCAGAATCTCACACCCCATAGAAAATCTTTGGGAGGGATTGGAAACTCTGTGTGGGCCCAGCGAAGGCCCAAAAACATCCACTGGCATATTACTACAGAGTTCATTCATGCAGCCCCTCCACAATTCCACATCATCATAATATTTCCAATTAGGCTAATCTGTTTGCATGTTCATACTGTGATGTATAGCCTATGTGTGTAAGCCATTGTGTGTTGCAGTCCGGACCTGCCATGGCATGTCAAGAATATAGCAAACACCAACTGCGCGCTCTGTGCTAATGCATTTAGACCAGGTATATGATTCTGGTCAGTAGCTGGCGCAACTGCTTTTTAAGATCACCTAAGAAGTAGCACATGTATCATTTGCACCGGAAACCCGCCTTTTCCTTCTCACAAGACACGCCTCTTTGGGGCGCATGTGGTAGGCGCGCGAGTTTGCCTGCAGCGGGCGAGAAAAGTCTGCCTTTAGCCGCCGGATGCAAACTAGCAATGATGCTCATGCGCGCTGGGTGTAAGAGAGGCCCCTCGTCTCCTCGCTCAGCTGACCTCTCTCTCTTCCTCTTTTCTCGTTTTCCCATTCACTGATTCTGTTTCTTCTCTTTATCTCTGTTCTCTTACCAGAACACAAGGGCTCCAGAGAGGCATCTGGCCTGGGGGAGGCAGCAGTGAGATGGTTGGCAAGGTGTAGGAGGAGGTGAGGAGACGAGGAATGACAGAATGAATGAAGACTTTTGACTCACCATTTTTTTTCACCTTTTACTAATGCCCACCCACTTGAAGAAGTCCACCAGAGGCCAGAGCTCACTCTGTGTGGGACCTGTGTTGACCCAAACTAAAGCTGATGTATACGACTAAACTATTTATACTGGTAACAGGTCAAGTTCCTCCCCTCCACAATGGTCACCAGATATGGTACAGGTCTCTCTGGTGCCTTACCCTATGGTCACCAAGATGAGAACGGAGACAGAAAGCGGGTTATCAGGTGCCAACAATGTTTTGTTTCCCTGGGCAACTCTAGGCTGTGGGAAAACACACATATTAAAAACAGATGTTCCAATAAGGTTGACTAAATTAACCAACAACCAAAATGTAGTCTGTGTTTCCTCTCTCTCCTGCTCAGACACCTTCCTGTTCCCACTGTGTATGAGAACATTTCAGCTCCGGGACAAATAGGCTCCAGAGATAGCACCAATATAATGGTACAGGTCATTCTAATGTTCCTCCCTATGGTCACCAGATAAGGTGACCATAAAGGTTTGACAAATTAACCAAAAACCAAAATGTACTATTCTTCTCACTTGGCTCAGACAAAATTCCTGATTCCTGGTGTGCGAAATATGTTGAGCTGCTAACCAATAGCCCCGCCCCTTCAGCAACAGAGAGAATCAATAGAGTCCCCTGGAACTGCCTTGTCCAATCAGATCAAAGACAGATGTGCCTGTAACTCCTGTGGTCGACGGCAGATCCAACCACACAAATGTGTCTTGTTTTCAAAAAATCTCATAATATATAAATTAAAAAAGATATTTGCAATTTTCATTCAAAAATGTGTATTTGGACGTTGTTACATATATATACAAAAATGATTAACTTGAATTAACAAGACCGGTTTTTCATAGGTGAACTTGTTTGCATTTGTGTGTGAATGAATGTCTGGTCTGTTTTATATGTGGATTTTTGAGACTCTCCTGACGTGGGCTGGATTCAGGAATGCATTTCATTTTTCAACAAGGAACTCTCTTTAGCCAAATCCAGATACCTCCCTCGTTAACATGACTGCAGTCCCCGACCTCTGAAGAATATAGTTCCAGCCTCCAGGCCTCTCCGGTTACCCTCGGTCAAATATTGGGAAAATAACATGGGTTTTTTGAATGATCGTACATAATAAAGGTGGTGGTAAGTAAAAAGCTGCATCACCAGTTTTTGAACTACACATTTTTTTCATCTAGTTTCGACTGGGTTTTGGGATTGGGTCGGTGCCATTAAAGTAGTAAACGATTATTAATGCTACTTTAATGGCATCGAAAATTCTAAAAACCCAGTCACTGCAGGCATGTGATTGTCACCATTGCCAACCCTCCAGCTGACTACCACTTGGTTCAAGGAACAATCCAGGACACTAACTACACCATCACTAATATCACATCTGAGCTGGGAGGAGAAACTATTACTGCCAACACCTGTATGGGTTATATAAACACACACACACAAGCACACACACACACACACACAACTACCACACACACACCACACACCACACACACACCACACACACAGAGCACACACACACAACACACACACACACACACACAGAGTTAAACAAGCCCAAGTTCTTTAATACTTTGCCCAACAATGGGCAACACAGTTGATCATTGGGCCTATTCATTTAGAAGTTTGCTATCAAATGTTTGAATTCAGAAGGACTATGTTTCCAGAGATGTCACCATCTCAAGACAACAGCAGTACGCAGGAAAGCCTTTATTACTAAACCCATCCTTCACTAACGACACACAATGGACATTACCTGACGCAGACCAACAGGAGTTATAGTCTGTTTCCTTTAGCAAATTATCCCTTTTCTGTTAACTAGGAGATCACTTTACATCCACAGTCACTAGAGTAATCAGTCTTTGAGGTGTTTACTTTCTGCGGGCGGGTTTTGCCATGACACCTAGTCAACTATTGTATATGGTGTGTCAACTGAGAATGCAAACTTAAAGTGAGTCGGCTTAAGTTAAGAGTACAGGACTTGACAAAGCGATGGATTTGCCAACTTTGGTGAACGATCTAGAGGCACAAAACTGGACTCTGGAAGACAAAGGATGTAGGGAAGGATTGAAGTGCAGGGCCTTAACATCAGCCTACCATGTGGTACCTCTAGTCACCACCAAGGGTCTCTCACTTGAACCAGAACACCAGGACTGTCTATCAGGGGCCGTAAATTCACAAAGCCTTTTATCCTTACCGTAGGAGTGACTTCCTAACTTCGGCGCTAAAAATGTTTACGGAGGAGTTTTTCCGTTAAGTTATTCACCAAGCGATGAGACCTACTCCTTACTAAGGTGAATTCCACTAAGAGGTGAAACTAAGAGTGACTCGCCGTTGCTATCGGATACGGTCGATTCTCGTGCACGAGTTTAGAAGTGTTCAGTGCCGGTGATTGGTTGATCAGACGAGCTCCACTAATCGATCCGAAAAAAACAAGGAATTAGAGGCTAGAAATGAATTCCTATTAAGTAGTAGGACAGTAGTACTCAGTGACAGTTAGCGGATCACGAATGATTGACAGTTTTTGCAGACCCGATAATGAGTTGTAGCCTGCACGGATTCCAAGAGAGAGAGAAAGCAACAATTAAAAATATGTAAAATGCATTACAATCAAGGAGGCCAATTAAAGCACCCTGCAAACTATTATTCAATTTCCATATTTCAGCCCTTAAACACTTCTAATCAACAGCCATCCGCCGTTCAAAGTCCACACCTATCATGATGGATTGTGTAAAAAGTGAAAACGCAAGCGAAAGGCCAATTGGTCCGAGGCATCAATTGCCCTACTACATTGCTCAGTTTGTCTGGAGCGGAGGGGGAGAGGTATACAAGGGTAATTCGGGGCTGGAGACTGAACCAGTAAGAGAAGCGGGAGGGGCATGGGAAGCGGAATTTGCGTGAATAAATGCTTCCTTCCTGCTGTGCGTCGCTTCTACCGACGATTGCGAAAAACGTTGGGCCTGCAATCACGAAGTGTGGTTGGAGCATTGCCGACTAATAAAAGAGCTGGCGCGGCTACAGGTTAAGTACCATTATTAACTTGCGGGCATCCTTTTGGGAATGGCATTTGGCATTGTCTTAAATTTACAATGAACAAGGCGACGTTGATATGAAACTTGAATAAACACTGAAATATTCATTATTTGTTTGAAGGAAAGGATCTCCTGCCACCCAGCCATTCCGGTCCGTCGGTTGTGTACGCCGTCCTAGGCTCGGACATAAGCATAACTGTGGCCTTAGGAGTGCAGCTGACTCTGCAGCCGAGTTTGCTAAAGGAGATTCGAG
>OLKM01000446.1:0-20000 GCA_900291075.1 Melanogrammus aeglefinus
TGGTGTGTGTGTGTGTGGTTGTGTGGGAGGGGGGGAGGGGGGGGGTTCTGTCAGGTGGGGTTGAGCGTGGGCGCAGGGAGGAATCGATTCCCCATAGTGCAGGCAACCTCTCAGGCCGGGTCACAGGCCGACCGCCCCCCCCCCCCCCCCAACCATCTGCCTGGATCTGACAGCAGACAGCTAACCGCCCACCTAGCCACACTTCATGGTTTCAACAACCTTACCCATCTGCCTGGATCTGACAGCAGACAGCTACCGCCCACCTAGCCCACCTTCATGGTTTCAACAACCCTTACCCCCCCTCCCGCACGCCCACACACAGACACACACACACAACCTACTCAGAGACATTCTTCCTCTGAGAAGGATTTTATCTCTCTCTCTCTCTCTCCCTCTCCTCTCTCCCTCTCCCTCTCCCTCTCTCTCTCTCTCTCTCTCTCTCTCTCTCTCTCTCTCTCTCTCTCTCTCTCTCTATCCTCTTGTTTAAACACTGGGGTTCATCACATGTGGATGTGCCACATGGCCTTTACATGACTGCCCATACATGGCATTGAAACCCTGCTTGCACCACTTCCACTCTGGATGTACCCATCAGGATGTCCCTAAAGGAGGAAAACCTGACAACCACCAGTCTCTCTCTTGACCTGTGAGCGGTGATTCGACTGACTTTGGTTTCCACGTTGTTTCGGGCAGTCAATGATGGCTAAACGCACCAATTCCAATAAATTCTGGCAGGCTCAACAGGCTAGAAGTAAAGCAGAGCCATGGCAGGAATGTAGAAGAACAGAACCCCCCCAGTGAGTTAAAACAGGGTGTGAAACAGACTGCGACCCAAAAGACCTGTAGACTGATGTGTGACTCTGAAGAGGAAATGGCTTGGTACAGAAAAATACAAGGATCACAAAAAAAAAAACATCAAATTGATAAATCATAATGCAATAGGGCAACAGTATCAACAAATAAATAGAATTTAAAAAAAACAAAAAAAAACGGTCCACCTATTTTGGCCCTTGGAGATTGAGGTTCAAACAGGCAGCCTTTGGGAGGACACACACAGAGCAGACAGACGGGTGGCGCTGTTGCTATCCCCTGCCTACGAGCCTCAAAGCAGGAGGGGACAGCAGGTGGCTGCCGGCTAAGTGGCGGTGGGAAGGCAGCGATGGAACTTCCTCTGACCCCCAGATCTAATAAAGGCCACATAACAGTGATGCGGGCGGAGAGGGGGAGCTAGCTAGCCTCCCTTATAGTCTCGAGGTGGGAGTGGTTCCTCCTGTTTGTATTATGTCGATTTGGCTAATGTCTGTTTTATGGAATTATTGTATGGCTGTAGAGGGGTGGAGTGTGTAAAGTGCAGAGATTCTCTGCGAGAACGGTGTGCTTTCGTGTGCTTAAAACACATGGATTCAGCCCACACCAGCCCACGCGTTCTTAGGACAAGAGGGCACAGCGATGACAACCTCCGCTGAGTTTAAAGACAACGTGTTTAGAGTGGTCATTAGGGTCGTGAATGTTTTCTAAGATACAGACGCATTGGGTTCTAGAGGAGCATATGCGATTGGCGTGGTCAAACGTTGTCAAAGCAGACGTCACACAGGCTCGAGCTAGGGCCCGAGCCAATAGAAAACTAGCACTCTTGAAAAAGTGTTTTTTTACAGAGTATCCCCCCCCCCGATCAACAGATGTATGCATATCAAAAAGGAGCACAGAAAGGTTCATCCACACTTTGTGAGACCCATAACAAACAGTTGCTAAATGTGATATGGGGGTTTACTTAACCTTAAATAAGTGTAAGTACCAGAGGAATGGAAGATATGTGCTTTGAACACACAGAAAGCCATGCTGGGAGCAGGTGCACCAGAGCAGAGCCTCCAATCTGCTGGGATCCGCTGTTAGCCCCGAGCTAACAGATGTGGAGGTACGTTCGTGCTCATGAGCACAAAGGTCAGACTCACACCAGGCAGCAGAGGAAAAAAAACACAGCGAGTACAGACAGACGGATAGACAGGGAGACAGACAGACCGATAGAAAACAAAAGAAATAAAAGAAACAAAGGAAGAGATGGAAAGCAATGATACAAAGAGAGAGGTAGAGACAGAAACAGGGAGAAAGAAAGGCAGGAAACCAGTCATTTGGTGTATCTGGTGGTGCTTGGCAGCCGCAGAGGCTGAGCGAGTGCTTACAGATTTCTCGCTGGCAGAGTCCTCCACCATGCACTCCAGCGTGGTCTTCAGTGGCTCGACCCCCTCCACGAACACCTGCAAGCGGAGAACAGCCCATCAGCCATCGCCGCTACGTCGACGTCGTCCATGTGCTGTACTGTTGCATAATGTCGTGTATATGTATGTGTGGATCATGTTTGTATGTGTATTGTTGTTTATGTGTGTGTTTGTGTGTTGTTGTTGTATTTATAAGTGTTTTGATCATTTATCGAGTATTTCATGTTTGTCCATGCGTTTGTACATGTTGCTCGTGGGTGTGTTTGGTTGGGTGTGTGCGTATGCATGTGTGTTTTGTGTTTGCGCGCTTGTGTGAGTGAGTGAGTGAGTGAGTGAGTGAGTGAGTGAGTGAGTGAGTGAGTGAGTGAGTGAGTGAGTGAGTGAGTGAGTGAGTGAGTGAGTGAGTGAGTGAGTGAGAGAGAGAGAGAGAGAGAGAGAGAGAGAGAGAGAGAGAGAGAGAGAGAGAGAGAGAGAGAGAGAGAGAGTGTGTGTGTGTGTGTTTCTCCACCCACCTGGGTGATGGAGGGGTGGGGTGCCTTGCTCTTCTTCCTGGAGGTGGTGTCCAGCCCCCACAGGGAGGAGAAGCGACTGCGGCGTTTGCTCGAGGGCCGGGTCACGGCGTGGCTCCGCCTCCTGGCATTGCTCTCGGTACGGGCCGCCACCTACAGCAGGAGAGAGAGAGTCAGACAGAGAGACATTGACTAACAGGCCAGAGTGAAGTTCATCTGACAACATCGTCCCCTACAGCAGGAGAGAGCGTCAGGTAGAGAGACTATGATGAACAGGGTAGAGTCAAATACACCTGACAACATCGTCCCCTACAGCAGGAGAGAGCGTCAGACAGAGACTATGACTAACAGGGCGGGATAGGCAAGCACATATGACAATATCCCTATTCAACGCACAACCAGATATAATGGTTGTTATCCATACAGAAAATAGCGCTACTATCCGTTTTGAATCCATACCAAAAAATGGTTAATTTGATATAATTTGTTCAATTTAGTGAATGTAGGGATTATTATTAATGGCAGTTTATTTCCATGGAAAAGCGAAAATGAATGTATTATTATATCACTAAGTCATTAAGTGTGTGTAGTGTATGCGCACACACGCACCCAAACAAACACAAACACATTAGAGTTGCATATGGGGTGCTGAACACACAAGCAGAAAGAGATGTTGGCGTTTCTGGGTTAATTCACATTATCTTCCGGGCAAACAAATGCCACTATATGTTTTCCTGGACATGTGTGTGCGTGCGTGTCTGTTTCTGTCATATTGTGTGTGTGTGTGTGTGTGTGTGTGTGTGTGTGTGTGTGTGTGTGTGTGTGTGTGTGTGTGTGTGTGTGTGTGTGTGTGTGTGTGTGTGTGTGTGTGTGTGTGTGTGTGTGTGTGTGTGTGTGTGTGTGTGTTAACTCGTCTCTCGGGCTTGGCATCATCCATGAGTCACAAGCTTCCCACATGATAGGTCAAACTGGCCTGGAGAAACTCGGTGGCTTATGTAAGCTGCTAGCGAAAGGACCTTTAAACCACATAATCATAAAGCCTTCTCCACGACTCACTCCACAGAGGGGCATCCATCATAACAATAACAGGAACATTTATAGAAATCATAAAGTGAACAATTTAATGTAAATATGACACGGGGAAATAAGGTGAGATATCAAGCTTTTGTGGTTCACAAATAAAAGCCAGATTGGGTATATGATGTGTAAATAATGAACATGTATTTAAAAATGGTCGGTTGCTCCACACGATGGTAGGATGGTAATGCAAGATTAAGATAGATTTAGATCCAAAATAAAATAATAATTGTAATGACCTTTATTCATTACAACACCAGCAGGGGGAAGGTATATACGAGAGAGATATAAAAATAGCCCTAATAGAAATGCTTTCATAGGTGAGATATGTAGAGGGTTAGACTAGACAAAGGAGAAGGGTGAAATGGTGGAGCAGGTTTAGAGAGAGAGACAGGGAGAGAGAGAGAGTGAGTAAGAGAGGGAGAGAGAGAGAGACAGGGAGAGAGAGTGAGAGAGTGACAGAAAGCAAGGGACATGGAGGGAGAGAGAGAGAGTAAGTAAGACAGGGAGAGAGAGAGAGAGAGAGAGAGAGAGAGAGAGAGAGAGAGAGAGAGAGAGAGAGAGAGAGAGAGAGAGAGAGAGAGAGAGAGAGAGAGAGAGAGAGAGAGAGAGAGAGAGAGAGAGAGAGAGAGAGAGAGAGAGAGAGAGAGAGAGAGAGAGAGAGAGAGAGAGAGAGGAGAGAGAGAGAGAGAGACGAGAGAGAGAGAGAGAGAAGAGAGAGAGAGCGAGAGAGAGAGAGAGCGAGAGAGAGAGAGAGATGGAGACAGACAGGAAGAGACAGGGAGACAGAGAGAGTGAGTAAGAAAGGGAGAGAAAGAGACAAGAGAGACAGGGAGAGAGAGAGACGGACAGTAAGAGACAGGGACAGAGTGAGTAAGACAGCGAGAGAGAGAGTGAGTGAGAGAGAGAAAGAGAAAGAGCAAGTAAGAGGGAGACAGAGAGAGGAGAGGGTGTGTGTGTGTGTGTGTGTGACAGTTGGTGCTAGTGAGAGTAATGGCGAGGTAAGCCTATTTGTGGGAAAGTGCCTCAGGGTAAGGAGCTTCCGAACAGACCCAGTATCGATCAACCAATCACATAAGAAAACACAATCCCACTTGGTTTAGGCTGTACCTTGTGTGTGTGTGTGTGTGTGTGTGTGTGTTTGTGTGCGTCTGTGTGTGCGTATGCGCGTACGTTGCATTTGTTCATTCAGCCAGCTGAATACCTCTTTATGTTTTGTACTCTCGATGTTGACGCGAACGGCAGACAGAACGCAGCGTCACATTGGCAGCGCAGGACATACCAGTCCTGCTGTTCTACCATCTCAAACCACAGCCGCCCCGTTGGGGACAATAAACACACACTTTGAAGCCCTTGCTGATGGCTGGGGGCCCTGAGAGTCTGTGTGTGTGTGTGTGTGTGTGTGTGTGTGTGTGTGTGTGTGTGTGTGTGTGTGTGTGTGTGTGTGTGTGTGTGTGTGTGTGTGTGTGTGTGTGTGTGTGTGTGTGTGTGTGTGTGTGTGTGCGTGTGTGAGCCTATGTACATGCATGCGTGTGTGTGTGTGTGTGGGTATAAACAACAGAATGACAAGTGACTTCACCGTCTTGGCAGGCTCTCCCTTTACGAGAGTCGACGCGGAAACGAATGATCTGAATTTCGAGTGGTGAAACCCGATGGTATGTTGGGTGCTTGGGCCTGCGTGTGTGTGCCCGTTTGTGTGTGTGTGTGTATGTGTGTATGTGTCTGTGTGTACGTGTGTGTGTGTGTGTGTATGTGTCTGTGTGTGTGAGTGCGTATAATTTTGTGTGCGTGTACATGTCTGTACACGTAATTGTATCTGTGTGTGTCAGTGTGTGTCTCTGTGTGTGTGTCAGTGCACGTGTGTGTGTGTGTGTGTGTGTGTGTGTGTGTGTGTGTGTGTGTGTGTGTGTGTGTGTGTCGTGTGTGCGTGTGTGTGTGTGCGTGTGTGTGTGTGTGTGTGTGTGTGTGTGTGTGTGCGTGTGTGTGTGCGTGTGTGCGTGTGAGTCTCTTAACAGCCTTATGACACCTTGAGGCACCGCGGTCCTGCTCTTACCAGGGCGTGGAAGGAGGAGACGGAGAACACCCCCAGCCGTCCCATGGCCAGCTTGGTGGGCCTGGAGGCCACGGCCAGCAGCCTCTTGGGGTTGGGGGACTCGCCCCCCTGCAGGCTGGCCAGGTAGCAGCGGCAGCGGAACAGGTCCACGTGGAACTGCTCCAGGTTCTGCTCCCACAGGAAGATCTGAGGGAGGAGGCCGGGAGACGGTGTTAGTGCGCTGTGATTGGTTGATCCTCGACCCTCCAACTGGGGTTGGACCAGGTTTGATCCCTGAATGTCTTGCGCCTATTTTTATTTATCCCGGGTGAACACATTGAGAATCAAATTCTCCCTTTTTTTTTAAAAGGGGTCCCCTGGCAAAGGGGGTGGCACAGCAAGGGGTGTAATACAAACAACACAACACATTGCGTTTGGCAAAACTCAACATTTGGCAGAAGAAGTGCTGAAAAAGAAAACCCAAGTACATCGGCCAAAGCCAATTGCTTTTCATTCCAAATCTTTCAGGAGGGCAAGACCTTCTTGAAGCTATCTCGAGTGAGACAACCTTCCCCTCGTTGCTTAAGAATGACCTGCATCTGTAATAGTCACGGTGGTTCGTGTTGGAGAAGCAAAGCACCATTATTAGCATAGTATTACTTCAGTCAGGACAAAGCAATCGTTAGCTTTCCACTGATTCACAGATGAACACACATTGGATGTGTAACGCCAACTGAAAGACCTACACAGCGTTGTTTAGACCCCCTATGCCGCTCGCCCTCCCCAGGCCCACTTTCAGGGAATACCTCATTTAAATACAGGTTCAAGGCCAGTAAAGGTTGAGGGGAACCATTTGCATACGCTGATCTCTTACAGATGACAGGGGCCTGCAGTTGATCCAGCCATTGACGGGGAGGAGGGGAATTAGTGGCCATCACATGGAGCTGAATGTCACGTATTCCTGGAGGTCAAATACGGAGACTGCCCGGCCATATGTTGCTTCCCCCGTGGAAGAGACGAAACGCGCTCTCTCTTACCTGACGCAACACGACTTGCATGAGCTCCAGAACATATATTATAGTTTAAGTATAGTGAGTATATGTTCTGAGCGTGGGTACGAGTTTGTGATAGCGACATATCTTCAATAGCGCTTAAGCGGATCGTTTTTCTTCTGTTTCTCCCCACCACCGTAAAGCTACTTTGGATTACAGAAAGGCGCTTTTAAAATGTGAATACATTATTATTAATTTTTTACAGTGCACCCACGAAAAGATGTATGCGGTTATCTTATACAAAAGGTAAAGGACCTTCACAAGCATGCGCACAAACACACACACACACACACACACACACACACACACACACACACACACACACACACACACACACACACGTCCTCCCCCCCCCCCCCCCCCCCACCACACGCACACACAGTCTTACATAACACTCTCTGTGAAGGAGCTCCTCTTTGTCGTCATGCAAGCCAAATTGGTTTCCAGGGAAGGAAGTTAATCTCAGGGTGGATTGATGTTCTGTTTGGGATGGGTTTCATTATGTCAACACTCTTAATAAATCAAATCCCTTTGAACAGAAAGGATGGCTGCGGTTGTGAGTAATGAAACCGTGCCGGTTTAACACCTTTAACACCTGACGGTGGAGTGGACAGCACCCTGCAGTGGCTCAGCAGGTGACACTCCCTTCAAAGAGTGCCACAGACACCCTCCTCCATACAGCTATGCTCACTGGCACTGTCCGAAATTCACTTGCCTTTACCTGCCAATGTGGAAAGAATCAGCCAAGCAAAGCGTTTGAATATGTAGCCCTGAATTTCTTTATCTGCCGGCAGCAGGTGGTTGCTTTGAGCCTGCTCACGGGCAGTGCTCGCGTACTAAAGCCCATGTGTTTGTGGGGAGAGTTTATTCTATCAACTCTGTGGACAGCGCTGAAGTGACTGTGTGTCTTATAAGCTAGGGTGAGCCATAGCTGAGCTGAGCCGGTACTAATACACATACCGATGCACACACACACACGTCACACAGACACAGACACAAAAACACATACAGCCACACACAAAGAAATGCCCAAACACACATACACACACACAGACACAAAAACACACACAGGCACACACACAGAAATGCCCAAACACACATACACACTCACAGACAGTGACACACACACACACAAATACATAAACACAGGCACGCAGACACACAGGCATGCACACACACACACGCACACGCACACTGAAACCCAGCTTTTCAAGTGCTTGGGCTCCTTGTCTCCACAAGTTATGTGAGGCACACACATACACACAGGTAAGCTTGTACGCACAGACAAATAAAGAAATAACCAACCAAATACACACACACACACACACCACACAACACACACACACACACACACACACACACACACACACACACACACACACACACACACACACACACACACACACACACACACAGGCAATCTCTTTCTGCGAAATCCAACCGACTCCAGATAATAAATAGGAAGATGTTATCTATGTCAGGGCCTCGAACACACGACATCCATATAATAATCAACATACCAGGGTATAATTATAATTATCAGTACAACACGATCTGCCTGTTAGAGTCATCAAATCAGTGCAGTGCAAGTGCACTTGCGAGTGAATACGTTTCTTAATGTTCTGTCCTTTCGACTGAAAGCTCAAAGGAGAGTGTGGGTCATTTGCTGTGCGTGAGTCAAACAGGTCAAACAGGTCAAACAGGCTATTTTTTGCTTTGACTCAAAGAATAACTTAAACCAGGAAGAACGCAATGTTCCCTGGCTTTCGTCTATGCGACAACCAGGGCCATCCCTCCTGATGTCGCAATGGTACACAATGTCTACAACAGCGTGTCCACGTAGGAGGAGACCAGACCTCTCAAGCCCGACGCAATCACCATCAGTAACGAAAAAGAAAAAGAAAACGCAGAGCACCACAGTAGAAGAGGCCGGTCGGGGAATCCCGACACTTAGAACCCGAACTCAAACACGGTCACGATTCAAGAGGTCACAACATCAGGAACAATTACTCCAGAATACATGGCAAGTCACATCACAATCATCCAAAGAAGCAGGAAATGGAAATCAGCTGATCCACCGGGCTGATTGGACCCATGCATTATGAGGCATTAACCGAACATTTGTAACGGACATCACAATATATCAGTGACTATACATACAAATGCTGTTTATAATATCTTATCATCTTTTTTCTTTCGTACAAATCCAAAAAAAAAAAAATGGCCTAGGCCGTTGAAGCTTAAACAACATTAAGACAATGATGTAATTTTAAGGGAATTGAAAATGGAGACGGGAGACGGGAGAATGGTAAATGGACTGCATTGATATAGCGCTTTTACCCAAAGCGCTAAAAACATTCACCCATTCATGCACACATTCACACACCGACGGTGTTGCCAAGGCGACCGCCAGCTCGTCGGGAGCAGTTAGGGTGAGGTGCTTTGCTCAGGGACACCTCGACACCCCTGAGCTACTGCCGTCGCGTGGAGAGAACGCCACTTTCCAAAAACCCCCCCCCCCCCCGATCCAGACCCCCCCGCCCTGGTTACCTGCTCCAGGATGGTCTTCCTCTTCTTGCCGTCGGTGACGGTGGACAGCTGCATGTCTCCCATCTTCTTCATCTTCTCGTCCATGTCGATCTTCTGCTCCAGCTTGCGGACCTCGGTGCGCAGCAGACGCAGCGTGTCCTCGCGGTGGTGCTGCCGCGCCACGGCGCCGGCGCACGCCGAGTGGATGGCCGTGATCCAGTTCTCCAGCTCCGTCTGGGCCGACGTCTGTCCCGAGAGGACAGGGGGACACACACAACGCTCAATTCAAAACACATCTATCGTGGGATTGGGCTTTGAGGGTCCTTAGAGGGGGATGCAGGTGTTACCGCGGCCACAGCAGATAGAGAGATGGATTTGAGTAGTTCAAGACAGCGTCACGCACGTTACTTTGTGGTGTGGTTTGGTTCGGTGTCCTGGGGTGTGGCGGGATGGGGTGTGGTGTGGGTGGTGTGGTGTGGTGTGGTGTGGTGTGGTGTGGTGTGGTGTGGTGTGGTGTGGTTTGGCAGGTTGGGGTGTAGTTTGACATGGTGGGGTGTATTGCAACCTTTCATGCCGAGCTCATTGGGGCTTTCTCTGAGCGTGGCTGGCCTACACTGTTAGCAGTGGCCCTGTTTCTTGATCTTAGACACCAGATCTCACTGAGGAATGCTGGTTGAAAATTTGGTAAAACAATTAGTTAAAAGATCTCAGGATCCCTCCAAACAATGAAGGCTGTGTTTGGCTACGTAAAGGTCTAGCAGCTAGCATCTGTATCTAGCACAGCTACGGGGCTGGGATCAGAGCCTTTCTCTGGTGCCAGGTATCGGCCAATCACGGAATGCACCAGCCGGTGCCAGGGGAAGGGAGGACAAAAGGCGCGCCGTCGGTGGAGACCGGTGAACCCTGAGAGACGCCATCGAGCAGAAACTCATCATTGTTTAATAATTTGTCCTTTGATGCATTGATTGAATGTCGCCGCTGACAGCGGCCATGAATACAAAGAGACACATGTTAATATCATGCCATGGTGGCAAGTGCCGCATTGCTGTCACAATATGACATATGTGGCCTTTAAACACGTCAGAACAAAGAAGAAAACAGCTCACTGGCTTAACTGGCACACACTGATTAATGGCATGCACGTGCGTGTGTGTGTGTGTGTGTGTGTGTGTGTGTGTGTGTGTGTGTGTGTGTGTGTGTGTGTGTGTGTGTGTGTGTGTGTGTGTGTGTGTGTGTGTGTGTGTGTGTGTGTGTGTGTGTGTGTGTGTGTGTGTGTGTGTGTATGTGTGTTCGTATGGGTGTGAGGGTGTGTGTGAGTTTGATTGTGAGTGTGTGTGTCTGATTGCGTGTGTGTATGCGTGTGGTTATGAATGAGTGTGGCTGTGACTGTGTGTGTGTGTGTGTGTGTGTGTGTGTGTGTGTGTGTGTGTGTGTGTGTGTGTGTGTGTTGTGTTGTGTGTGGTGTGTGTGTGTGTGTGTGTGTGTGTGTGTGTGTGTGTGTGTGTGTGTGTGTGCGTGCGCCAAGAAATACCATCCACATCAACCCAGAAGAGGGGAGCTCTTTGTATGCTGATCTGTGAGGGTGTTGGTTCTGTAGGAGCATAATAACATTGCCTGTATGTGTGTTTGTGCCTGCATGTGTGCCTTCCTGCATGTGTTTGTGTCCTCCTTCCTGCCCACCTGGAACAGGAAGGCGTCCCCCACAGAGTTGCTGAGGCAGAACACAAAGTCCTTCTTGGGGTGTTCAGGGACGGCCTGCACGATGCTGTTCTCGGCCCACAGCGCGTGCTTCGGGACGCTGTTGTGGTCGATGGCCGAGCGCCCGTCCGTGTCATAGAGGTAGAGAGTGCATCCTGTGGACAGAGAGAGAGAGAGAGAGAGAGAGAGAGAGAGAGAGAGAGAGAGAGAGAGAGAGAGAGAGAGAGAGAGAGAGAGAGAGAGAGAGAGAGAGAGAGAGAGAGAGACGAGAAGAGAGAGAGAGAGAGAGAGAGAGAGAGAGAGAGAGAGAGAGAGAGAGAGAGAGAAGAGAGAGAGAGAGAGAGAGAGAGAAGAGAGAGAGAGAGAGAGAGAGAGAGAGAGAGAGAGAGAGAGAGAGAGAGAGAGAGAGAGAGAGAGAGAGAGAGAGAGAGAAAGAGAAAGAGAGAGAGAGAGAGAGAGAGAGAGAGAGAGAGAAAGAGAAAGAGAGAGAGCAAGAGCGAGAGCGAAAGAGAGAGAGAAAGAGAGAGAGAGAGCGAGAGAAAGAGAGAGAGAGGTAGAGACAGAGAGGTTTAAATTAAATAGATGTTGTTTCATTGCGTGAAGTGTCCCCTTTTGTCCCTTTCTTTTATTTCAATAAACAGTCACAATAAATCCATGAATTACAGGGGCTGTAGTTATGATTAAAGAGCAATTTTCTGAATGTAATTCGTTAGAAATGGCCCAGTCAACCGCCAGCTATTAGTGAGTGAAATGTGCGGTGCAAACATCTGTTTCTAGTTGACAGCGTCTTAGGTAGCCAATCTAGATTTATGACCGCTCTGGGCTCATTTCTGACCAATCAGAGCATCTCTTCCCTGATTGGCGGAATCCATCTTGCCTGTCAATCACAGGTGCCTGAAATGAAAATATTTTTAACACCTGAGAAATAAGTCAGGAGAGAGCAAAGAGGACATGTTTTTCTAGGGTTTAGTCTCAAAATCTTGCTCTCTTCACTTTTTTCTGCTCTCTCTCTCTCTCTAAAACTCTCACATCCTACCTACAGCAATTTAATGAAGAAAACAAAAACCAGTCAAATACAATACACAATACAACAAGATGGATTCTCTGGAGAACAACCAACCAGGCGCTGTGTACAGCCACAGCTAGGGCACCCATAGCCTGGGAATGCCTTGCAAACAAATCAAAAAACTGGGGCTGTGTTATCTACAGAGATCTGTGATAGCCAATTGAACAATGGATCTTCCTGTGGTGTCCAACACTGTCCACAATCCACCCTAACAGGCAGCTCAGGGTCTGAAGGACCACCTCGGGACAATGGGATCCAAGGCCCCATGGTGGCTGAGTGCCACCATTTCTTATTGTTTCCCGGTGCATTTTGTGTGTGTGTGGTGGCTGATTGAATTAAGAGACAGGCGCCGCCTTTGGAATTAGATTGTTTTGACACAGGAGGACTTTTTTTAAAAGGAAAAATCAGAGAGGAGAGAAGGTAAAGATGGATGTCGGGGGGTCTCGTGCCGGGCCTGATGTGATTACCCGGGGGGGGGGGGGGGGGGGGGTAAGGGTAATGCACCCGGGTCACGCACGCCAGCATTGCAGGAAGTGAGTGCACAGAGGGGGGAGGGGGTTTACGACCATGATTGATCACTGGGATGATGATCAATAGTGTAGCAAAATAATGCAATAATGGAGGGGCTGGCTGTGAATGAAATATAATTATGCGATATTTAATTAATGTGTATTGATGAATTATATAGCTACTGTAGGAGGCAGTGCAGTGTTGTAAGGGCCTATAGTGGAACAGGATATTGCAGCACCCTCATATACAGTACATTGCTGCTGTAGTAGTCTCACAAATCAGACAAAAAAACTGATGGCAGGCGAGGTCAAATCTAGGTGAGCAGGGCGTTTCACTTTTATTTCGCTTCATATTTGTTTCGACCAATCATGTCGCTGGAGGTGTGGATCTGTAAGCCATGTCATTGGCGAACACAAACTGAGACTGACCAGAAATACATTCAATAAAGTCCCCTTTTGAAACTTTCTTCCACTTGAGCGGGTAAGAGATTTGAATGAAACCTTTGTAACGAAACAGGAACCCAAGGCATAACTCCAACGCCTTTCAGATTTCGGTTCTCTGTGAGTAGGAGCTCAGAGAGTTTCTGATGGTTGACCTTAAATCTCTCCACAGAAGTTCTGTTCTGGGGAGAATCTCCGAGAATCTTAGAACCTCGGATCCAGCAGTCCAACTATGGTGTCGCAGAACTTCTGGGGGAAGACTTTCAATATGTATTTGTGGGACTACTATAGTAGTGACTTCACTAATGTTCTAAACACAAACATCATATTCTACCATACTCTGTGGTAGGGGAGACTCAGAGCTTCAGGCTGTTTACCTTTCAGCGAGACCCAGTAGTGCTTCCACTTGCGTCGCGTGGCGGGCTCCACCTTCTTGTTCTTCTTATGGACCAGGAAGTTCTTAACAGCCAGCGCTCCCGCCTTCCTGACCGTGCCGTTGGCGCAGCCAATCGGAAAATCCGACGGGTAGGCGGTACTCAGAGTGCCGCTGCTTCGCTCGTCACTCACGGCAGAGCCCGCCTCCTCCCTGAAGCCCCGCCCCCTGTGGGTCTACAAAATTAAAAATGTGGGTAATCAGATGGCGGGATATGCTAAAATGCTAATTCTTCCTTTTTTAAATGTCAGCAAATTCATTAGTATGCACACACAAACAAAGGCCTTGTTGACACAAGCCTTTTTGAACACCTCTTCAAATCGTTATATGAAAACGGTTTTGAGATTGCGATGCAAAAGTGAGATATTTTCTCTGTCTAAACAGGCCGGAACGATTGTTCGAGAGACGCAAAAGGAGTTCAGTCTAGATTCATGATAGATTTGTTGTTGTCGTCTAGAGCTTAACTAGGACTGCTTCGGTCGTCCACCAATTACATTCAAGGGGGCTGTGATATGCTAATTCATTATCGCGCCGTATGATTCCTAACCCTCAATTATTATTTACCATGATTGGCGGCATTATCCAAAGCAATTTTAGCCCATACACCACGGTCGCAGGGTCCGCGCCCCCTTTCCCGGCCGTGGTGCCAATCATGGATGTGGTACAATCCTGCAAGCTGTGTGTGCGTGCCTGCGCATATTAAGCAGGGATCTCTGGTTAACTGCCCCTTAAGTGTTAACAGGCTGAGACGCTTGTGAGCGCGTGGGGCCTGCCAGGCTTAAGCCAGATACAATCCCAATTAAACCGCGGCTGTAGGCTCTAGATGTTATTCCATGTCAATAAGGCTGATGATAGCCTGACATCGCCAGACCAATTCGCAAATGTGTTTCAATCTGGAACCTCTCAGTACATTTCTTGATTTTGAACGGGTGTTATCAACAGAGCGCAGAGCAAACAGCCTCTGGACGCAATTGGACAGACCTACACCCAATCAGATCAACGAAACGAGTGAGACATCAGCAACAGCCATCTTGGTGGTTTATGAAAATGTTGTCAACTGTACAGTCATCTCATCAGACCCGCCCCATATTAGATGAACGCTTGCGATTGGCCCAGAGCCAGGTCCGCTGTAAATCTGAACCTTAGGGGGGGGACTGGGGGGGCGGACGCATAGGCCAACGCAAACAAAGACACGAGCTCAGGTTTTGTCTGGTTCGATAGCACTGACCTCACAGACATGCAAATCCTCACCCATGCCTGATTGTCGAGCTCCTTCCGGAAGTTCTCGTAGACTCCTCCCCCCCCGTTGCTGCTGCCGCTGTCGCTGCCGTGGAAGGCGCTGCCGTTGAAGGTGCTGCTCTCGGCGTTGGAGTACACGGAGAAGGAGGCTGACATGGCCTTGCAGCGCCGCGACACCAGCTCCGCCTCGCCCTCCATCTCCGCGGCGAGGCCATCGATGCCACTGTCGCCGTACTCACTGCCCTCGCCCAGGGCTCCGGAGATATCCTACACACACACACGCACACACACACACACACACACACACACACACACACACACACACACACACACACACACACACACACACGTACACACACACAGACACAGGGAGAGGAGGGAGGGGGGGAGAATGAGAGAGAGAGAGAGAGAGAGAGAGAGAGAGAGAGAGAGAGAGAGAGAGAGAGAGAGAGAGAGAGAGAGAGAGAGGAGAGAGAGAGAGGGAGGGAGGAGGGGGAGTGAGAGAGAGAGAGAGAGAGAGAGAGAGAGAGAGAGAGAGGAGAGAGAGAGAGAGAGAGAGAGAGAGAGAGAGAGAGAGAGAGAGAGAGAGAGAGAGAGAGAGAGAGAGAGAGAGAGAGAGAGAGAGAGAGAGAAAGATAGACACAAAGAGATAGATGGGGGGAAAGTAATCTGTCAGGGACTAACGTAATGCAGCAGAAACAATGGCTATTTTATATGAATAATGTACAGCAAGTGATATGATATAATATTAGCCAAACTGACAGTGAATCATTTCATCCTCACGATTCAGCTCAGATTTGTACAGTGGTGGTCGACAGCTTAGACTTGAACACACGATGAGCGTTTGTGCGTGTGTGTTTTGATTATGTCTTTGTGTCTCTATCAGAAGGAATTATGTTTTCCGCGAGATGCATCGGTGTGTGAAAACGCATACTGTGTGGCCCACACTCTGTTGAATACCGTTGAGTAATTAAAAAAGATTAAACTAATCTTATATTCAATCTCCATTCAAAAACCCCCACGTGCACGGCTGCCAGAAAACCAAAAAGAAAAAAGGGATTTTCCCTTTCCCAGAGATAGAGAATCTTGGCAAATTTGCACGTTTCCTATCCCCCACCAAACCACAATGTTCTTCCTTTGTGCTCATCTTTGTTTCCCCGGCGTTGTCTTGTCTATTTTTACCCAGACTGCCTCGCCTCTCAGCCCGGCTGGATGAATTTATAATGAGCAGCACTTAGGATGCCCTGCTCTCACTGCGGGCACCGGGGCTTCTGGGAAATGGGGAAAGGGGAAAAGTCCTGCCTCTCTATTTTTGGCACAGACACTTTATTATTGAGCGAGCCTCGTGTTAGTTCATGGATATTATTTTGACAGGGTTTTAGCCAACGAGACTGGGGAAATAGCGCCTTAAAGTGTTTTTTTAATGCACACTTTTTCATTATTTAAAGTAGATTACGTGTGTTTTAAAAAGTCTGACATATCTTTGCCAAACCAATCCACGACGAGTACGGACACACAGATGTGGAGGATTAGACAACGGACCTCATCCAGACCCTGTTGACTTCCTGAGAACTGTCTCTACTAAGTGTGAATGGCTGCTGAGTGAACAGTGTCTCTCTGTCAGGTCAGTGGAATCGACTGGTAAACATACCGTCCAGACACAATCCTTGTCCAGGGACTTTAAATACTCGTTCTTCATAGTAACAGCCCCATAGGGATTTGTGACACAGTACTCGTGCTCTGATGTCGTTTCCGCTTTAAACTACTAAGGAATATAGTGGCAAAATAAACATATACAATTTTAAACTGAAGAAAATGTAAGTACACCAACGAAAGACTACAAACATGCACAGCTTTATGGCGGCCATTTCTATCCGAAGCGTCATCCACTACCCTAAGAGCACAGCCTTCCTGGCAGGGTTGGGAGCCAAACCCCAAATAACTCTGGCGGGGCTGATGCCTTGTTCTACCAACTGAACAACAAAGAACCATTCCATCCATCAGACCAGGGCAGGAAGCAGGACATGCGTGTTCTCACTGAGCACATGTTGTTCCACAAAGCCGGTCTGGTGCATTGTGAAAGAGAATAAGGTCTGGTAGTGAAAGCCGTGGTGACTCTCCTGGCTTCAGGGGAAAAATCCATTACCAACATTATCTGTCAAAATCACTTTGGCGCACTGATTGTACTAAAGAGTGCACTGGGCCCAGTACAGCAACCAAGCTTAGAAGTATCACTTAGATGCTACTGCTACCGGTTTCCTGCTACTGCCAGTTAAGTGCTGGTGCTAATGTTGACATTCGCGAAAAGGGTGCTAAATGAGCTTGGGCACAATCGTCACAACAAAGCAATTTTACCTAATTAAAGAAGTTACTAAATATTCCAGTGAAACCAGGATAGCGAGTTACCAGGGTAAGATCACTCAGACCGGTTGCATCCTCTAAATCTGTAGCGTGTTGGGTATACAAACATGAACTAGACTGGCCCAGACGATACTCTTTACTTATTTATTGACAACCCGAGAACGTGGCTCTCCCGCAGAGCGAGAGATGTAAGCCGTAAGCATGTTGTAAGTCAGACGTAGGCTCCCAATCTACAACCAAATCAGACTGGCTGCATATCACAATCCCTCCCGACGACCGTCCAATGATACAATTTTGCACTATTTGGAAATTATTTATTGTAAATATTACTTATTTTAATTTAATTGTACCAAATTTCATTCTTTAACACTTAAAGGCACCGTGGGGTCGGGGGACAAGCTACATTTTGATTCTTCTATACGTCTTGTGCATTGGTTTGACCCGACAGTAGAGCCCACTCTGACTCTGACTGTGAGGAGGGGGCGGCGCTACCTGGGTGGTCTGAGCGCGGCGGCCCTGGAAGGTGTGGCAGGGCGGGGCCGGGGCGCAGTGGCCCCCCGGGCCCCCCAGGCCCTCCGACAGGCAGTGGGAGCGGCGGCAGGGCAGCGTGTGAAGGCCCCGTAGACGCCGCCGCCGTCGTCCTCCCCGGGGGACAGGGGGCCCTCCTCCTCTCCCCCCTCGCGGCCCCCCCCCTGGGCGTAGGGGCCCCGCTGGGCCCTCAGCACGGGGCTCCTCTGGCTGCACAGATGGTCCATGGAGGAGGCCCTCTCCGTGGAGCCTGCGACACACACACACACACACACACACACACACACACACACACACACACACACACACACACACACACACACACACACACACACACACACACACACACACACGTGTTAATACATTTATAGACACCGACATGCATGTTTCTATGGCAACACATGCCTAAACATGCACACGTGCTCAGGTGCTGATCATGTCTTCATTGGTGTGCGTCAGTGTGTGTGTGTGAGTTTGGATGTGTGTGCATGGGTGTGCGTATACATATGTGCTTTTGTGTGTGTATGCATACATGCACATGTGTGTTTGTCTGAGTGTGTGTGCGTGAGCTTGCACACATGCATGTGTGTGTGTGTGTGTGTGCACGTGTGTGTGTGTGTGTGTGCGTGTGCGTGTGTCTGCATGTATGCACTGCACTCCCTTACCTGCACCCCCTCTAGACCGGGCGTAGGGCTCCTCCTCTTCCTCCTCCTCATCCTCCTCCTCCTCCCCCTCCAGCCCCTCCCCTCCGTGGAGGATGTCCTCCGTGCTGGTCATGTGACCCTGGCTGAGGTCGGACTCGGACAGCTCCATGCTGCCCTCGCGCCACGTGTCGGCCGACTTGGACCGCTTCTTCTTGAAGCTCCCGCCCCCTCCCTCCCTCGCGCCGCCCTCCGCCAGCCGCTGGAGGCACCTCCCCCCCCCTCCCCCTCCCCGCCGGACTGCCCCTCCCCCTCCCCCTCCCGCCGGGCCACCGTGCTCGTCTCCGACGCCTCCGGGGTGGGCGTGGCCAGGTCGCCGTCGGCGTCGGCGCCGGCGTCGTCGTCGTCGTCGTCGTCGTGCTGGTAGGACTCGGGCCTCATCGTCATGGCGACCCGCTGGGTCCAGTGGGGGTTGGCCCCGAGGCCGAAGTCCCCCAGGGCGTCGGCGCCGCCGAAGGGGTCCTGCCCGCTCTCGGCCAGGGACTGGGGGATGCTGGGCGTGCTGGAGGAGCGCGTGGAGGCCTCCGAGTTGCGGTTCTCCTGCTTCACTGAGGAGGAGGAGTGGCGCGGCCGCCGCGCGATGGGCTGCTTCTGCTGCTGCTGCTGCTTGCCCGGGAGGCGGAGGGAGCGGGACGACGTGTGCTTGCGGGACAGGGGTCCCGTCACGTCCCCGTAGATACCGCTGTCACCATTCTGGCTCTCCGCATTGCCCATGATTCAACTGCGGGGGGAGACGGAGAAAGCGTGAGAGGAACGGACGGTTGGTGTACGGCTACGAGGACCGCGTTGAAAAACAAATGCTTTGGTCGTTTATTAACAATGAAGCTTTTCGTTTTTTTAAAAATCTTTTGTAATCTAAATTCGACTAAAGCAAGCGGCCGTCCTACAGTGGTGCTGCGGCAGCTTGGCTCAGTTCAAACTAAAGGGTCTCTGGGTCTATTTGGTATCGCGCGACAAATAGGAGGTAACATCGTCATCAACATCTCGAGTTTCAAAATGTATTTCAGGTGGGAATCAAAGGTGTGGTGGATGTAGATTTGCGTAAGCATCGATGTGAAGCAGTGTCAAGGCAGAGGGAAAGTGATATTCAGACAGACAGTACTCCCTCCTGCCTCTATAGAGCGGGTGGGCTCATTAAGCATCAGGACTATTCTGTAGCAACAACACCAGCAGTGGTGGTGCTAGAACCTCTCCTTATTTGATTCAAGTGGTCTACGCAGGAGATTATTGTATATAACATCATGTATAACATGTTATCTTATGTTATATAAAATCAACAATACTTTAAACAAGGCAGAAACGACCCTGTGCTATCCACCCCATCCTTGTAGCCACTAGTGCTCTCCGCTGGCTGAGCAGATCTCTGAGCCGAGCTCTGAGCGGGATGACAGTCAGGCTCAAAGCCTTCCATATTGTTCATGTTGTTCCTATTCGGTCAAACGTTGTCCTGAGCGCTGTGTTTAACAGCAGCCCGTCGGTCGACGGGAGAAAAACACACCGTGTGTTAAATCCATCAGAGGCTGTGTGCTGTTATCGACCGCGCTGTCCTACGACGGAGGAAGGAGCTAATTAACTCACGGCAGCCGTTCTTTATTAAACCCCATTAGCA
>OLKM01000446.1:22500-30000 GCA_900291075.1 Melanogrammus aeglefinus
TGAGGTAGGGAGGGACAGAGAGCACAGGGATGGGAGGGAGGGAGGGAGAGAGGGAGGGAGGGAGGGAGGGAGGGAGGGAGGGAGGGAGGGAGGGAGTGAGAGAGAGTGTGAGGGAGTGAGGGAGGGAGAGAGTGAGGGAGAGAGGGAGGGAGGGAGGGAGGCTATAGAAGAGGACGTAACATCAGGGGGTGTAGAGGAGGCGTCAGGGACACTAACCTAAGGGTAACGCTGATGCGGAGAGGCACGTAGCAACGGGGGACGAACACGTTGTTACGGAAGGTACACACACACAGACGGGCGCCGCGCACACACATTCACGAGGAGAACACACAGCTCATTGATGACAAAAAGCCCTGAGTGCTTGTTTAGCATCCCGAGAGGTGATGAACCTCCCAAACAAATACGATATGCATCCCAGGTAGGGATGGAAATGCGTGGGGAGTCGGGACAACAGCAAACATATGGCCATGCATGCACAAACACACACATAAGCGCACAAAAATCTATATAAGGCATAACGCTACCCTCACACATACGCACAGGCACACAGTTAACCAGGAGAGGATTACATTTCATAGGAATTATGTGTTTCAATGAAATCATCCCAGCTATTTAAAATGCCTGTCGTAGACCCTATATTGGAGACCCACCAGAAAATACAGGCATGTTTATGCACAGTTCTGCATATGACAAACAAGTTCCTTCTACAAAAGAATGATGAGTTGGCTTATTCAAGTTTGGATGTTTTTAAACTCCTCCTGGTATTTCAGAGGCTTGGGGTAGGAGAAAGCCAAACTCTAAGCAGAAAGAGACTAACATGTGTAAAGCGGCTGTGTGCCTGAGTGTTTGTAAGTAGGAATGATCTTGGCTACACAAAGGTGTGAGTCAAAATGACCAAGACTCACAATTATGTCCTTTGTTTCATGCAAAAAATGTATGAATACTATATTTCAGTTTAGGATGTGTTTCTTCACTTTTCATTTCTTGAATAGTGTTTGAACGTTTTTTGAATAAGTGTGTTGTAAGCCCATCCAGGCTGGACATCAGCTAGGATGTAAGACACTATAATAAAATACACGATAATCTAATCCTGACAAAGTCCCCCCTAGCAAAAGAGAAGAAGCATTCCTTCACTCCCAGTGTTCCTTAAGACAGAGCAGAGGACTCAGGGGTCTGAACTTTGTCCTCGCTGCACATTTGCTTTTAACTTGTTTGTTACAAAGTGTTATCCGTCTCAGTGTTTATTGTGTGGACAATAAAGTTACATCTGAATTTCAGTCTTCATTGACAATCTCTCTATGAGAACCACAAGTACTTACACTCTCAAAGTACTGCGTAAAAACATTAGTCATTTGTTAGAACCAAACAGTTTACCAGTTTAAATTACTCCCTGGGAGAGGTGAGAGGTTTATGGGCCATTTTAGAACAAAGTACAAACTGAAGTTAATGATATATTCCGTCTGCTTAACCAAAGAGTTTGTTAAGTCTGCGGTGGGCGTGAAAAGGCATGTTTTTCTCAGCCATGTGTCAGCAGCATCTCTTCATTACAGACCCTGCACAACCATTTGTCTTGAAGTGGTTTAAAACAAGGAATCCAACGCAATTGAATTAAGGCGAGAATTAACGTTAAACAAACATGAAAACCCCCAAAGCTACTTCAAGGAGGATATGTGGTTGCTTGGTTAACTTGCTAAGTAATCATTAATGAATACGGCGAACGATAATGTCAAGAGGAACAGAGCATAGAAACAAATAACATTTTGTGTCTCATTGATCCGACAAGACCTCGGACATGTTGCATCACATACGGTGTGTGTGTGTGTGTGTGTGTGTGGTTTTGGTTGAGTTTGTGTGTGTGTAAGAGTGTGTGTGTGTGTGTGTGTGTGTGTGTGTGTGTGTGTGTGTGTGTGTGTGTGTGTGTGTGTGTGTGTGTGTGTGTGTGTGTGTGTGTGTGTGTGTGTGTGTGTGTGTGTGTGTGTGTGTGTGTGTGTGTGTGTGTGTGCGTGCGTGCGTGCGTGCGTGTGTGTGTGTGTGTGTGTGTGTGTGTGTGTGTGTGTGTGTGTGTGTGTGCGTGTGTTTGTTCTATTCCCCCCGCGGTGGGAATGTGGTTACATAAGCTGCCGAGGTTTGATGCAGATGCTGATCTCTGTCTTCCTCCTCCTCACTCCTCCGTTCATTCATTTCTCATCCCTGTCCGGCACGATAGACAAATTCATCATTCCTCTCTCTCTTTTAATTTCCTGTCCGTTCAAAACCTCGCCCCGACCGCCAAATTTCGTCGACCCCCTTCAACCCCTCGCAGACACACAGACACAAACACTCGTGAACGTAGAGTTTGGAACTGTGTTCTCTATGTCAACCGATGAGAGCCCTGCCTTCATGTTCTGTGGAGGCACCTGCGTGCTGCTCTGTTTCAATATGTCTCGTCTAGAGCCCCATCACGATGCTGAGCTGTAGGATTTGCTCAGAGGGTTACAGTAAAGGTCTACCCATCGTGCATCAGAATGCATCATGGGATGATTTGCGGGCGATACTCTGCCATACAGAGAGGACTCAAGCGAGTTTGAGTGCTGTTGAAGCATAAACCAACGTAGCTATGCTGTATTTGCTATGTCTCAAATGAAAAACCCTGTGGTAGTTTCAACCACAACAATGTCCTCCCATAACGACAACTCCTTTGACGATTCATTACTGTCCAATGACCAAACAACCATTACTACCACACAATAACAAACATCCCAATACTCCTACGCTCCCAAAATGGCGGCAGTAATTGCGATGTGAGGTCACGATGTACAAGCCTCATTAGAAGGGTGTCTTGTATACCCTATGTTGTGCTGTCAAATCAAGCACTGAAATAGGTGGGTTTCTTGAACCCCACGCCTCGTGTACTGTGAATAACATTGTTAGCAGCGGATTTGATCTCCTCCACGGTATTATGCATGCTCACTCTCCCGGTGCACCATGGGAAATCACTTGCTGGTGGTTGGTTCGGGTGAAACTCGAATCCCCAAACACTGATCGCACTGCGGGCGACCAATTCGACTCGTCTGTTGCTACATCTTTTTGAAACGTCGAAACGGTCAAACCAGAGCAAACCAGTGTCACTGTTGCCCCTTCTAGGGCATTCATCAGGAGCGGAGCTAATAGGATAAAACCGCGATTGTGTTCGAGACCCCCACTCTAATGACCCACAAGCTCAGGAAGTGCTTCCGTCCATGTTCCTCTGTGACATTTCTAACCCTGCGTGCCTGATCCACCACAGCACATGCAAACACAGACAGAGTTCTCTGACATAAACACGCTGGGATCCACATCACACAGTGTATTCTGTTTGTTTTCCCCCGTCCCCTTTATGCCCTAGGGCGAGGGAGGGATGGGGGAGAGGGGGAGAGCGAGGGATAGGGTGGGGGTTCTCCCACATAGAGCCGGTAGGTGAGACACAGCCTGAGGCAAAAGGGGAGAGAGGTGATACGAGGAGAGAAGGGGGAGGAGAGGAGGGGGGAGAGGGGAGAGCATTAGAGGAGAGAGGTGATACAAGGAGAGAAGGGGGAGGAGAGGAGGGGAGAACATTAGAGGAGAGGAGAGAGGTGATACGAGGAGGGTAAGGGGAGGAGAAGGGAGAGGGAAAGAGGAGAGAGGGGAGAAGAGATGAGGAGAAGAGGAGAGGAGAGAGTAGAGCGTAAGAGGAGAGAGTAGAGCGTAAGAGGAGAGGAGAGAGGAGAGGAGAGGAGAGGAGAGGAGAGGAGAGAGAGGAGAGGAGAGGAGAGGAGAGGAGAGGAGAGGAGAGGAGAGGAGAGGAGAGAGGGAGAGAGACTGAGGCACAATGTGTTCTGACTGAAAACAAAGCCAGAACAAAAGTACTAACAGATTAGTCTGCCTTAGCAGCAGAGAAGAATTTTCATATTGAAAATTTAGGGAGGTTGGAGGAAAACTAATACACACATATAAACAAGAAAAAATAGCAAGTTCGGGGGGAGATAGGAAATTAGAGTGAGGAGAGAGCGACGTACTGAAATAGATAGAGAGAGACAGAGAGAGAGAGAGAGAGAGAGAGAGAGAGAGAGAGAGGAGAGAGAGAGAGGAGAGGAGAGAGAGAGAGAGAGAGAGAGAGAGAGAGAGAGAGAGAGAGAGAGAGAGAGAGAGAGAGAGAGAGAGAGAGAGAGAGAGAGAGAGAGAGGGGTTTTCTGAGTTATTGTTGCATTGCTCTAAGTGGATAAGTAGCTGTGGCTCTGACTGCTCCTCTCCAGGGCTTAATTGAGGAAGTCGAAACATCAGAAGAACGTAATTATTCTCTTCCCTCGCAGTCTGATTTCCTCTCTTGGCTGACCATATACACACACACACACACACGTACGCACGCACACACACACACACACACGCACGTACGCACGTACGCACACACACACACACACACACACACGCACACACACACACACACACACACACACACACACACACACACACACACACACACACACACACACACACACACACACACACACACACACACACACACACATTTCCATTACCTTTTCCATCCAGGAGTTCTGGCAAACATATTACCAAATTAACTATTTCACTGAACAACCACATGTTTCTAAACAGAAAAACACACAGCTGCGACATACAACCCAGCATCGCAGACACAAACACACACAAAGACCCAAACACAAACACACACACACATAGTTGTAATATTTGTTATTATATATTATTAGATTGATTTATTTGGTACATTTCTATTGTCTATTGCATGCTGAAAATAGCACAGCGGAAGAAAGTGGGTGAACGAAAAGAAATGTAGTTAGAAATAACGTACTTTCATACTGTCTCACTGTCTCGTCATGACAACCACGCGGCTGTACGGAAAACACAAAGACAGTGCCAAGTGTATCATCCAATACACATGCGCACGCACACGCACACACACACATACACATACACATACACACACACACACAGACACACATAGACACACACACACACACACACACACACACACATAGATGCACACACAGATACACAAACACATAAATACAACAGGCACAGAATGAACTGTAAGAAATTCTGCACTGGATCAAAGGGAAGCATGCTTTCACACACACACACACACACACACACACACACACACACACACACACACACACACACACACACACACACACACACACACACACACACACACAGAAGCACACCTGTGAGAACTAAATCTCCAGGGAAAAGTGAATGGATTCCCCGCCACCACATTAAAATACACACACACACACACCACACACACACCCCCACTGGATGCATACCAAAGGCCTGTCTGAACAGCTCCGGAGCAGACACACCCATCCTACCCAACCAACCCCCCCCCCCCCCCATCACCACACTGATCCTCGGTACACCTGTCTTACAGCTCCATCACACACACACACACACACACACACACACACACACACACACACACACACACACACACACACACACACACACACACACACACACACACACACACACACACACACACACACACACACACAGGGCTCCACCCTGCTTCAACCGCCGCCGGCTGGGTCGGGACATCATCACGACGTCATGCAGGGCCCATGCAGCTCTCTTTCACCCTAACAAGAAGCCAACAGACTCCACCCAGAAGCCAACAATCACCTACACCCTACAACCAGCCACCGGGCCTGCCATCTCCCACCCGAAGATATCGACACTGTGGAGGGGGGGTGGGGTCTGTTTGGAGAGAGAGCTGAAGCACCTTTACACAGGCAGCTACAAAGGGGTACGGTATCTGAGGTCAGCTCTCTGGCTGAAACACGGCATACCTGACGCTGTGTGGAAGAGAACAAAAAGTTTTCGATGAAATACACATCGTGTCTCAAACATAAGTGAAACAAGCCATTCAATTACAGTGATGAACCGTCACATTCCGGAGGTCCCAATGTGATTTTCATTGAAAAGTAATATTTTCATAGCATGCAATAGTATCCAATAGTGTGACAGTTTAATTCGGTCATAAATAACCACTCTGTCGCTGCCAAGGCTGTAACCGGGTCAGTGGCCACGAATGGTTTTGAAGCGTCAAAGAGGAACATGAGGCCCAGACCCCAGAGGAACCTGAGGCCCAGACCCCAGAGGAACCTGAGGGCCAGACCCCAGAGGAACCTGAGGCCCAGACCCCAGAGGAACCTGAGGCCCAGACCCCAGAGGAACCTGAGGCCCAGACCCCAGAGGAACCTGAGGCCCAGACCCCAGAGGAACCTGAGGGCCAGACCCCAGAGGAACGTGAGGCCCAGACCCCAGAGGAACCTGAGGCCCAGACCCCAGAGGAACCTGAGGGCCAGACCCCAGAGGAACCTGAGGCCCAGACCCCAGAGGAACCTGAGGCCCAGACCCCAGAGGAACCTGAGGCCCAGACCCCAGAGGAACGTGAGGCCCAGACCCCCGGGGAACAGAAGACATGCTGTGGTAGGACCGTGTGGAGGTCGAGGAGGGGGGACAGACGTGTAGCAGCCTCTTACACAGGCTCCTGTTACAGATGGAAAGTGCTCCGTGACCTCTGTCTGAGACCTTTAACCAGGTCACCCCCACCACCACCACCACCACCACCACCACCCCCACTACCACCAACCTAGCAGACCATCGACCCCAAAACATGAGGCCATCCCTGGATCCATTCCCCCCAACCCGGACCCTGACAGCCACGGGTTGCGTTCCCGCAGCTACAACATTCCTGGAGGGGTTGCCAGAGACCCCCCGGCTGGGGGAGCAGAGAGCATGGGGAGAGAGGGGGTGCATACTGAGGGAGGGGTAGGTAGTCGGGGTCAACGTACAGGAATATCTGAACCGAGACGCTCCTATCCACAACGGCTGGTCTACGGAGACTCCATCAATCACGGCAAAAATAAATCATATCATTTGCCCAAAGAACCAACAATGTTGTATTGTATCACAGAGACGTGCTTAAACAAACACACACACACACACACACAAACACACACACACACACACACACACACACACACACACACACACACGCACGCACGCACGCACGCACGCACGCACGCACGCACACGCGCGCCATCTCGACACACTCATGAGGACATGCATGCATTTGGATTCCCTGGCCGTTGTGCTTATGCTAAGTCTGCCTGCCGTGAGAGATAACAGAAGACCGGGTGAATAACAACATGTGACCGATCACCATCTGACAAGGAATCACAGTGGGAAGGGCTCTGTGAAGTGAATTGACGGGACGGGGCATTTGTGTATGATTAATTTCTGTATCTATAGTCTAGCTGTGAGTTGCATTACAGGAGTCCAATTCAGGTTGGATTTATTATATTCCTGTATGAATGGGATCCCGTTGTACCGAGTGTGTGTGTGTGTGTACTGTGTGTGTGTGTGTGTGTGTGTGTGTGTGTGTGTGTGTGTGTGTGTGTGTGTGTGTGTGTGTGTGTGTGTGTGTGTGTGTGTGTGTGTGTGTGTGTTTGGAGTCTTGAG
>OLKM01000446.1:41588-44088 GCA_900291075.1 Melanogrammus aeglefinus
ATTACTTTCTCCATTTTAGATACCTGTACACATAGACATGTGCTGTTTGTGCGAGCGCGCGCACACACACACACACACACACACACACACACACACACACACACACACACACACACACACACACACACACACACACACACACACACACACACACACACACACACACACACACACACACACACACACACACACACACACACAGAGCCTTTATACACATACACACAAAAAAGAGCAGAGGTGGGCTAAGACAAGGAGTCCTCCAGGCGATGGTGAGCTCTGTTAATGTTAACCAAATACACACACACAGACACAGACATACACACACACACTCACGCACACACACACAGACATGCAAGCGCACACACACAAACATGCATGCACACACCCACCCACACATTAACGACTTCTTATCCTGTTATGTCATGGATCACTTCCTCAAAATACCCTGCCAATACTAAACTTCCTCGCGGACTTAGTCATCTGAAACAGTAGATAACAGAACTGGGAGATACTAAAGGAGAACGGGGGGGGGGGAGAAACAGAGAGAGACCAAGAGAGAGAGAGAGAGAGAGAGAGAGACCAAGAGAGAGAGAGAGAGAGAGAGAGAGTGAGAAAGAGAGAGAGAGAGAGAGAGAGAGGAGATAGTAGAGGAGAGAGAGAGAGAGAGAGAGAGAGAGAGAGAGAGAGAGAGAGAGAGAGAGAGAGAGAGAGAGAGGAATGAGATGAGCAGCTTCACAACATGCTGATAAAAAAGAGGTCTCAATTCAAAATGTACAAAAATTATTAACAGCACTACCACAGCTAACGCACGGAAACAGACTGCTGGGAAATTGCCCCCATCCACATTATACGCTTTTAAAATGTTATTATACAATGTATATGTCTATAAATACATATACAGTGTGTGTACACGATGGAATAGGACTATCTGGGGATGTCAGGGTTCAAGATAACACAATATGTTGGGGAGGTATTATTGTATTCTAACACCAGGCAGTGAAAATGCAATGTAGGGAAGATAGTGTGGAGCTGAAATCCAATTATCCTTCCAGCATCACATGGTTCCAGGACTCGACGGCTGTGTGTCTGTGTTTAAAAATAGTGGAATAGAGACAGATGTAAAATGTTCTGACATATATCTGTTTTTCGTTTCAATAATTAAACCAATGAATAGCGATTCTTTTAAAGTAGTGAAAGCAGAAATGTGAGTGAGAAGGGATATTTAAGTCTCCCTGTGAACTCTGACCTCTCATAATTACTGGGCTGGTCTGGATGCCTTTGGTTGACCCTAAACAGTGAACAGCTGACACCAACTGCACAACCCACACACACACACACACACTCACATACATACAAGCAACACACACACACACACACACACACACACACACACACACACACACACACACACACACACACACACACACACACACACACACACACACACACACACACACACACACACACAGAGAAGTGCCACACACACCTATTTGCATTCAGCAGTTCTCATGAAAAGTTGCCGATGTGTCATTGTTTCAAACACTAGTTGACTTTAAAACGGTGGCTCATTGAACTACAAGCTCTCTGTCTCTGCCCCTGTTCAGCTTTCAGGGGAACTGTTTGAACCTGTGTGTGTGGGTGTGTGTGCGTGTGTGTGTGTGTGTGTGTGTGTGTGTGTGTGTGTGTGTGTGTGTGTGTGTGTGTGTGTGTGTGTGTGTGTGTGTGTGTGTGTGTGTGTGTGTGTGTGCGTGTGTGTGTGTGCGCGTGCGTGCGTGCGGCGTGTGTGTGTGTGTCTAACAAGGCTGCCCCCTCACTGCTGCTCTAACTTTCCGTGATTGTCCTTGTCCATTATTCTCTCCCTTTTCTCCTTGTGTTTACATTCACCCCTGGCTATCTCTCTCTAAGGTCACTTCCGACCTCCATCCAGTGTTTACAGCCAATGCAGTGATATTCCCCCTCCCATCTCCCTCTCTCGCTCCTCTGTTGTCCGCTTACACGACCACAAGCAAACACACACGCCAATAGAGAGGTCCGGTGCGACGCGATCGGTTTTCAATGCCTGTCCTTTGAGTTGTGCCTTTTTCTTTCATGCTGTGAATGTCATTTGACAGCTGACAGGGCACCAGGCTTTATTAAATTCCTTATCAGAGAATTCCCAGGCATTGCAAACGAGGCCCAGGTAGTGCATTAATGATTAATAAACTCTTTTCATCTCCACACGCACTGGCCTGTGTAGAGCCGCCACCAAACCACATCTATGAATTATTTGGCTAGCTTTTTATTTTCCAATGTCCCAGTAATATCGCTTTCTGAGAGTGTGTGGGATGTTTTGTTGGTGTGCATTTGTGTGGCAGAGAGAAAGAGGACTGAAAGAGGGTGTGTGTGTGTGTGTGTGTGTGTGTGTGTGTGTGTGTGTGTGTGTGTGTGTGTGTGTGTGTGTGTGTGTGTGTGTGTGTGCGCGCATGTGTGTGTGTGTGTGTATACATTTCCCAGTGAGAGC
>OLKM01000446.1:51588-176588 GCA_900291075.1 Melanogrammus aeglefinus
ACGCTCGCACACACACGCGCATGGACTCTTGACTCATTTAATGAGTGTAAGTGGTTTCTGGGTCAAACTGTACAGACAGAATCAGACTACGTCGAGGATGTCGCCTGAGCATGTCCTATTACATCACTCAATGTCCCTAACGCGCTGCTTGAAGCGCATACACACACACACACACACACACACCATTCACGCATGTACACATGCATACAAACACACACACAAACACACACTCATTCATAATTCAAATTCAAAGTAATTATTATTATTATGTTGGAGCCATAGCATAACGCATACTGTTTGATGTTAGCATGGAGCCTATAGCATAAATAATAGTGTTTAATATTAAGATGGAGCCTAAAGCTTAACCCGTACTGTTTAATATTATCAAGGAGCCTACAGCTTAACCAGTACTGGTCAATATTAGCACGGAGCCTTTAGTGTAAACTGGGGCTGTTATTAGCATGTAGCCTTTAGCGTAACCAGGGCTGTTATTAGCATGGAGCCTTTAGCGTAACCAGGGCTGTTATTAGCATGGAGCCTTTAGCGTAACCAGGGCTGTTTAATATGAGCATAATGCTTTGAGCTTAACCAGGGAGGTTTAATATGAGCATAATGCTTATAGCTTAACCAGGGCTGTTTAATATGAGCATGGAGCCGGTAGCATTACCAGTGTTCATGTTAGCATTGAGCCTATAGAATAACCAGGGTTCTTCTTCAATGTTCACATTGATCCTATTGCGTAGGCATTATTATTTATTGTGGACTTCAGCCACTCCAGCTGAGCACAAAGAGATCTGACAGAGAACAGAGGAAGCGGGGTAGTGGGGGATAGAGAGAGGGGGACGGGGGGGACGGGGACGACCGGAGAGGAGGACGGTAGATGGGGTTCAGAGGTTGAGTGTGGTGAACAGAGAGAGGAGGGAGGCGGGAGAGAGAGGGGGAGGGAGGAAGAGAGACAGAGTGAGAATGAGATTGTTAGAAAGAGCGAGGGGGGAGGATGAGAGAGAGGGAGGAAGATGTGAGAGAGCTTGAGAGAGAGTGGGGGGGGGGGAATGAAAAAGAGAGGTAGTGGGGGAAGGGGTGAGGGAGGATGAGAGAGGGGGGAGGATGAAAAAAGGAGGGAGGGAGGGTGGGGGTGAGGGAAGAAGAGAGAAAGAGCAAGAGAGAGAGAGAGAGAGCAAGAGAGAGAGAGAGAGAGAGCAAGAGCGAGAGAGAGGGTGGGGGGTGAGGGAAGAAGAGAGAAAGAGCAAGAGAGAGAGAGAGAGAGCAAGAGAGAGAGAGAGAGAGAGCAAGAGCGAGAGAGAGTAGGGATTAAGGCATCAGGAGTTATAGTATTCAACTTCAGGATGACATGTTGATCCCAGAGGAGCGACTCCAGAAGTAATCTGGCTAAATGGAAGAATTTAGCACATCCCACCCACCGAGTAACACACACACACATGCACACGCACACAAACACGCACACACACACACACACACAGTTGAACACACCACATTTACCCTAAGGAGCCCCAGCACAAACAAACCCAGAGCCCATAATGAGTTAATTAATGGGCGACTTATGCAAAAAGTCGCCCAATAACGCCTAAAAAAACAACTTGAAATGCAGTTATTTGGGTGTGTTTTGGGGTGTGTGCTTTGTGTGTGTGTGTGTAGTCGCCCATACAAATGCCCGGGGAAGGCGTGCGTATACAAGCTGCTGCAATGTATTATGGGGGCTTATCTGGTTCCGAGCGCCGAGCCAACGGCAGTCCAGCGTTGTTCCTCGAGAGACAGCGTCTCCAAAGCTCCTGTAGCTATAGGTTCACCTGTTGGAGCCTGCACACAGAGAGAGAGAGAGAGAAGAGAGAGAGAGAGAGAGAGAGGAGAAGAGAGTAGAGAGAGAAGAGAGAGAGAGAGAGAGAGAAGAGTAGTAGAGAGAGAGAGAGAGAGAGAGAGAGAGAGAGAGAGAGAGAGGGAGAGAGAGAGAGGAGAGAGAGGAGAGAGAGAGAGAGAGAGAGAGAGAGAGAGAGAGAGAGAGAGAGAGAGAGAGAGAGAGAGAGAGAGAGAGAGAGAGAGAGAGAGAGAGAGAGAGAGAGAGAATTCTCTCAGTTTACCTGGTTGGAGAACGGTTTTACTTGAGGAGACAAATAAACCCAAAAACTATCCAAAAGCAAATATATATTTAAGAAGAGAAACAGGATGTCACTTAGTTCTTATTAGCTCTGGCTCTTTTCATTCTTACTTTTTTGTGTTACTATTATTCATTTAGGAGATGCTACTGCATGCCTACATGGTGTGGATATTGGGAATACAGTACCACAAACACCCTAACTCTACATGGATATAATGTATTATGATGATGACTGTTAAATTAAATTCATATTTAAATGTATTAATTTATTAAAATGTATTTAAATGACATCCAAATTGTTAAAATTGCAAAAACACAGATTCATGTTATAACCTTATTGACACACAAACCAAAACGCACAAAAAAATACCTTACATCCAAAAAAAACAGTATGTATGTGTGTGTGTTTATATGTGTGTGGGTTTATGAAGAGAGGGACTTCTCATGACCATTTATTGTGAGCTTGAACTCATCAAACATCGACGAGCTAAGCGAGCACAGAAGTGATTTCTCACTCAGCCAGTGGCATGATATCGATCCTGCTAATGGCTGTCAATGCAGCCGTCAGAGTGTGCATGGATTGGCTTAGCAAACACACACACAGATGCACGCACACACACTCACACAAACCCATTCACTGTCACTTACCGGTTAGGGTTCCATCACTCTGTAGCTAAACCATGACACATTTAAACATCAAAGCTACACACTCACACACATACAGACACAGACACACACACACACACACACACACACACACACACACACACACACACACACACACACACACACACACACACACACACACACACACACACACACACACACACACACACACACACACACACACACACACACACACACACAGGAACACACACACATGCTCTCACACTCACCTTCACTTCATCATTGTCTTTCAAGGTGTTCTTAGTGATCAAGGTGTTAGATGTCATCTCTCCAAGGGGCGGGCCAAAACTATGACGTATCGTAGAAATGAAGGTGAATAAAGTCATTTAATGTGCAATTAAGCTTTTCTTTATATTAATTAATAATTATTTCAACAATTTATAAAAGGTAGTGCTTTAGAATATCAATGCTTAAGTGATAAGAACAGCATGTGCAAACTGAATTATACATATATAGGATTGTCTCTTCCGGTTTCTAAAGAAAATGGAGGAGGTAAAAGTGTAAAAAATGGAAATGCATGTAATACATCTAGGGTACAGCTGGTTCATAGAATGAATAGCTTGAAGCCTCTTGGAAACAAATGGCATTGGGTTTTGATTTCAGATAATCACACACATACTCAAACACATTGAGGGGTTCATGCTGAATAAACAGTGGTGTCAAATTGCCTTTTTGATCGTTTTGACTACATTTAAATAATAGGATTTTTTTACATAGAAAAAGAAAAAAAACGCACTTCAACTTTGAAAGTGGGTTGTACCGTTTGATGAATTATTTAACAAAGTGTGGTTTGAAATGTAGAATAATTCTGCGTCGCTGATCGAAAAGAACGAAAAATATGCGCATATAAAACCTTTACATTTCTGACAGTGATCTATTCAGACAGCCTGGCAGAGGCAGGAGAAAAGCCAGACATCTTTTAAGAGAGATCTGTGTTTCCGCAAACCCCAGTGTGAACGGCAGATGTTGGCAGAGTGACGCAGACGCCACAGGGAGAGAGAGAGAGGGCAGAGAAAGAGAAAGCATAGAACAATTCCGAAAGCTGTTCTAACATTCTTTGTAGTCTGGCCGTAGACATTCTAGAATGTCCATTCTCTCAGAGATGGTCTTGGCGCCCATTTCTTTTTGAGATAGTTCTCTCTCTCTCTCTCTCTCTCTCTCTCTCTCTCTCTCTCTCTCTCTCTCTCTCTCTCTCTCTCTCTCTCTCTCTCTCTCTCTCTCTCTCTCTCTCTCTCTCTCTCTCTCTCTCTCTCTCTCTCTCTCTCTCTCTCTCTCTCTCTTCTCTCTCTCTGTCCGCTTCTCTCTCTCTCTCTCTCTCTCTCTCTCTCTCTCTCTCCATTACAACAGGAGGGGGGTTGTGGGGTTCGGTGTGGCGGAGCCCTTACACACTCCTTCACACCTGAACAGCATATGTCACACACATTTGATGAGAGAGCTATAATAAAACACACGCACACACACAAGCGCATGCACTCACATGTACGTGTGTACAGAGTACACACACACACACACACACACACACACACACACACACACACACACACACACACACACACACACACACACACACACACACACACACACACACACATTACACACACACGCACACACACACAGACAGGCTGGTCTGGTGATTATTATTTCCATGTGTCTCCAGATTCAGACACCAAACCATTACCTAGAATGAACCATCTCTTACCGACATGTAACTATTTTGAACTGTGCACCTATTTTTAACCATCCTTTATCCAACACATAACCACTTCTCCTCCATTGTGGTGAATAGCTTCCAGACATATTATTCACCCGCACAATGAAACATTTGTTGCTCAGCATCTTATTAGTTAGTGTTCACAGTTCAATTTATTTATAAAGCATCAGTATAAAGCATCTGGAATTGAAGGACGCACCGTAAAACTGAACATAAGATACAACGATAACAAATAAAAATGCACTACAACTCATGACCTCACCAGAACAGAGAGGCCACGGACCAAACACAAAACATGGGCTTTCCACTGCGATAATTCAAATCATTAAATGTAGAGGGACAATCTGTTCCACATCTTTTGGAGCAAAAACAGTAATGGCACGATCACAGCTCTAGCTTCAGGGGACCCCATGGTAAAGATAAACAGCTAAGTGTTCTGGCCAGGGGCCACAGGTGACCTGGAAGTAGAACAGGGCCAAAGAGGGTCAAAACATGGCGTTGTGTTTGTGTGTGTGTGTGTGTGTGTGTGTGTTGTGTGGTGTGTGTGTGTGTGTGTGTGTGTGTGTGTGTGTGTGTGTGTGTGTGTGTGTGTGTGTGTGTGTGCGTGTGTGTGTGCGTGGCGGTGCGTGCGTGCGTGTGTGTGTGTGTGTGGGGGGGGGGGAGGGGGGATGTATTTTACCGGAGGAAGGGAAAAAAGAAAAAGGTGGCACATTGCTTTGTAATATACAATTAGTCTTGTCATATTATTCTATTTAAATATAATTAGGCTGCCTGAGATGCCATTGTTGTACAAGGGCCACACAAAACCGGCAGTTTGTTGAGCTCAAGGCCCAAGGCAATGCGTTTTCTGTGGGGCTGTTGAGTAAATGGATGATCGTAAGCGTTGCGTGTCTGTCTATTGTGTGGAATATTTCACAGTCTATTGAATCCTGATCTCATGTTGATGTCATGGAGCAGGTCGACGCCCTAATTCCAGAGAACATCATCTCCAGACTGTGAATGCCGCTCACCTGTTCCCAATCATCATTCACAAATCACTTCACAGCAGCACCCTTTACCACATCGTGCGGTCGCGCGGTGACCCCGCCCGGTTTTGTCATCTATACGTTTCACGACACATTTCCAAGGTTCAAATCAGTTCCATTCCGTCTGTCTTCTTTATCTCTCTGTTGATGATCATGCTTCACTAGTACTTTTTTTTTTCCATCCTTTATTTTTCGTAAACTTCCATGAATCTATCATATCCACTGAGTAAAGATGACTCAAATAAACACCTTACTCATCCGGAACAGGAGAAACCTCCAGGGTTTGTGGTTGCATGAGGCAGCCACCCAGAGGAGGTCGGAGGTCAGCTCACACGGGCCTAGTAATTAGTCCCTCTACCGACCACTTTTGTCTCACGGCAGGGGACCCCTTTATGGTACCTGACCTCTAACCCGTGGCTCCTAGTCTCTAAAAAAACACGTCGACAGAGTACCGGGGAAGGTGGACGTTCACTGCTGCTCTGGCGCACGGAACAGCACACGACAACATCACCTGAACCTCCATTAAAGCCATTGGTCCAATAACAAAAGGATAATAAGCAGGTTTCAAGCGATTATCCGCCCTTAATCGAATACAAGCGTGTGATCAACCTTGAGAGGCAGATAATTACACATCGGATTAAATCAGAGAGTGGCTGGCCGCCCTTCTGTGAAGCAGGCAGCTGTAGGACGGGCAAAAGCCTGGCTAGTGCATAAGGCTGATGCCTGAGCCAAACGTGGTCTACTGCACCCCGAGGGGGTTAAGGGTACGGGGAAGACATCCACAGATATGTGACCACACTGGTTGCAGTCAGCGGCGCTCTGGTGCGTAGAGGGGAACACCTGCCCGAAGGCCAAAACCTCCAGAGTTGCATATCCACACGCTCGTGCCTTAGCTTAAACAAATGAGCAATTACCTCCATTCACGTGAACCCAAAATGACGTGTAGATGTAATTGTTGGGAGACCATTACAGCCCTTCTGCCTGTAAAGGTCAAATCCAAGGAATCACAGCATACACAAACGGATACTATGTCTTCATTGAAACATACTTCTGGCCACTTCCATTTTATCGCTATTAAACATGAAACTCCCCTTTTGAGGCGTCCTTTAGACTGATGACCTCCTACGCCATTTACTGGTAGTGCCACCACCTAGAACAAGTAACTGCATGTGAGCAATTATTACTGGTGGATGCCATCGGTTTCACCGTCAACACACACACACACACACACACACACACACACACACACACCCACACTCACGACATATGGCACTCTATGACACAAAAGCATTGGGGATCTCCACCTGGCCTGTGAGACTGGTTCTCCAGCTTATTTGGGCGTAGCCAAAAGTAATGTTGCCCACCCACAATGTCTTCTACTTCCAGGGTCACAGCATCACCTGGGACATACAACCAATAAACATACATTTTAACAATAGCTCAACTCTAAATACGTTCTTTCATTAATGCAATGCCCCAAGTCTCATCCCTGACCAGATGAAAGATTCAGTGCTTTAACAGCTTCTCTTCAGCTGTTGAATTAAATGTATATTTTCCATTGCAGGCTCCTTAGCTCTGTTGTGTCTTTTAGGGTTGGTTTCCTCTGCCAGTACCATTGATCTCTATTATTCATCTGCTTCCACTCCGATCACTCACATGGTTTATAACAGCCTTTACAGCCGGTCTGTCCTCACGCACGGCTGGCTGCGTTACACCAGGTCAAGGTGGGCCATGTCTCGCACTTACTTTTCTGTCAGCATAAGAAGTACGCATACGGGTCGCTCCGCAGCAGCAGGAAGACAGCCCACCTGAGGAAACACAAGATAGGCCTACATCAACCGCAACCTGTCAAGATCTGTTCTGTCAAACTCCAGAACAGATCTTATCAAATTAACACAAATCCCCTTTCCTTCCTAGCTCAGCCATTCAATAACGTAGTACTGCAAGCCTTAAAATGCTGGAAATTAAATCTGATGGAATTGTCAAATGCAGCTCGTCTGACTTGCCTGGGGATGATTCCCTGAGGGGCTGTCTCCTACTGACAGAGCCCCCACGGCGCCCGAGTCCTTTCACACAGAGGCTTCCGCCATTCCAGTGAAGGGTGCTTGAGGACTGGAGTCACACGTTATTTCAGAAGACATACACCGGCCATCTGTGGACATGGGTTTGTTTAAGAGCATCTGTATTGGCAGATGCAGGCCACAGATGTCTTGTCTAATATCATGGATGTAATGAATAGCACATGTATGGGATTACCGTATATTTGAATCCAGGTTTTTTCCTCAAAAATTTAGCTTTTCAATTTCGTCCTATAACTTGCTCTGAATAACCGTGTCCGTCCATTTCTTACTCGATCAATGAAACGTTTGCTTCTCCTTTAAAACTTTACATAAAGTGGTAAAAGCGGTAGGCCCTACTACGATTAATTACCTTGAAGTGTCAGGGAGACCATTAGCCATCGTGTTTGGCTTTACTTTTACAGTACATTGACGATTTTTACAGCGACATCGCCCTCTAGCGGATATAAAATGTAATGCCATTTCACACATGACCTTCGCTAACGGAATCATCCATACGAAGAACCAATGGGCTCTATGCACAACTCCGCTACTTCCTGGACTTAGTGCTGCTCCTTTATTTCCTGTCTTACATTACTGGACAAACTGATTAATCCAGGTGTGTCTGAGTAGTCACAATGGTCAGACACACCTGGATTAATCAGTTTATCCAATAATGTAAGACAGGAAATAAAGGAGCAGCATTAAGTTCAGGAAGTAGTGGAGCTGTGCAAAGAGCCCATACATGAACTTTGAACAGTGTGTTTAGCTGATAAAGCTTGAAACACATTTACATCGAACCATTTGCCAAATATTCCCACATTGAATTTGACTATCCGGCATGTAACACAATATTTTCATGAGAACAAACAATTCATTCAGTCAAGGTACATTTATTAAGCAACTGCAAACAGAGTGAACAACATTGCTCAATCGCATTACCCATTTTATTTTTGCAACAAACCTGATGGTCAAACACGCAAACCAACAGCCATTCATACAACAGTCCTGTGTAACGCAGAACCCATCCAGACACTTAAGTGCTTCTTTTTTAGGCGGCTCAATAAAGACCATAGAGGGGTTTCAACAACAATAAGTCACACCAGGTTGCCATGTTGGTCGTGCTAAGCGGCTAGTACAGGGGAAGGGCCTGAGGTTTTTCCGTGCCGTCCACGCCAGTGGAATGAGGCACCGTTCAGGCGCAAATTCCGATCACTCCACAGGCCAGACGACTACCGGCGTTGCCGGTTTTCAGGCTCTCCTCGTTGCCACCTTTGCCGAGATCGTCAGCCTTCTCGTGAATCTATGAAAAAGAAAAAATATATATATTTAAGCTTTCAATTCCAACATTGCATTTACGATGAAGTACAGTGAAGTGTTGTATTTCTAAAGTAAATGCCATTAGCAAACATTAGCCCTACCATTTTCATTGAAGTAAAAAGTTGCGTTCAAATAACGCTTTCCTAAGCAGCATAAATATATCAAGACGGCACTGCCTGTTGTCCTCATAGTCTGGGTGTGGCCAAAAAGGCAGCCAATGGGTCGGGCACATGCAGGCTCAGGCTTGTTTATTTGGGCCATTGCAACCTTTATGCTGTTTGGCCAAGTGAATATTGTCGGCAGCTAGCTACCTGTGTCGTGTGGTTCAAGGCACCACCAGAGGCGAGTGTGAGATTTAAGATGGTTTTCTGAGGCTTATTCAATACAGCACCAAAGTAACCAATGCATTACAATGTTTAATACACAAACATCGCACTAACAGCCACCAAAGTCCCTTGTTTAGACTTAAGACTTCTTCCTTACCACCATGGTTCTGCCGATAATGGACAATGGGCCATTTAAGGTGAGCATCTTATCCGTGATGTCGATCTTGGCGACATTATCAGCTCCGGCGGTCACGTTTCCCAGGTCTCCAACATGCCTGCAACAAGGGGTTTAGGCCATGAAAACAAGTACGGATGGTTGCCATTGCATCATGGTCCCCCGGGATTAGAGAGCAAAGTCAGCGTCGAGGGAGTGAAATCTGCATAGCACTTGGAAAGGATACCGACTATAGAGTTGTGTCAAGACAGTACAGGAGCGTCACTCTTTGAGGGGCAAACATGGTACACTATTTGGGACGTCAACATTTTGTAGTGCCTAATACATTTTGTGCCCACACCGTAGTGTACACTAAATGAAGCACTGCGAGCCATGACACATAGCATCAGCATTGTCATCAGTTTCATCTGATACATACATGGTTCCCCTATTCCCTGCCTTAATTATACCGTAAATAGCAAAATATATATTCTAGTGTTATTTACTATGTAGGGATTAAGGAACAAGGGATTGAAAATGCAGATGACCGTGATAGTGGTTTCAAAATGGCCCAGGAACAGAGCAAAGGACATGCAATCACATGAACCCTGCAAGATGCTGCTGCTGGCGCAGCAGCATCTTGCAGGGTTAAAAATGGATACCAGCCAATGGTGGATAGATTGGACCATTTTGCAGGTAAAGAAAAAAAAGCAGGTCCACAGATTACGACAACTGCTTGGCTGATAAAGTTGTTCAAACAAAGAGGAAAAAAAAAACGTTTTGGATAAAAGAGTCCACAAAATGGCAAGATTTTAAGTTAAAATAATAGTTTAGCCAAATAACAGACAAGCAACTCGTATCCCAGTTGCAAAGAAGTGCTGGTCTGCATGTAAAAATCCAGTATTCAGACTGGTTGAACCGGTCGGGACAAGAGTAAAGCGGAATTAGGTTAACTTGGGTTATGATTCCCACTGCGGCTTACAATCGAGAATACATGCACCAACGGTATTGCATGACATTTTGGAAATAATCCAAAATGTCTGCAAAGTAAATAAGCCTTGAAACAGGAATAATTTCCCCTTGTTGAGTTAATATTGACTCGGCTCACCTGTCTACATCGTTAGGCCCAGCATGGTCCTTTTTGTGGGGGTTGAAGTGAGGACCTGCACTGATGCACCCTAGGGAGGAATACATACATCAATATACATTTACAAACGGCAAGATGTATCCACGTGGTGTGCATTTAGCAAACAGCTTAGCTTTTTACTTAATATAAAGCTGCTTTGGTTGAAAATAAGAGAAAGCAGTGCCTGATCATCTCCTCACCATTAGTGTTGTCTCCAAACACATGGACGTGGAAGCCATGCTCTCCTGCAGCGAGCCCTTCGATCTGTCCCGTGAGCTTCACGGGGGCACCTTCACCCTGGATGACGAGGACAACAAAGCACAGCAGTGTCAGGGAGAGGAGCATGCAAGCACATTGTGTCAGAACCATGTGGCAAGAGAGCGTCAGTTACTACTCAAAAAAGGAACTGAAAAACAAGAACAGTAATGCCAGAAAAGGTAGAGTATAGTGAATAGAAGTAACACAAATACCAGGATTTGACCGACAAGATTTAGAATCAAAGACTGAAAACACATTTTAAGGACAGCAGTGAAGGAAATCGCATGTTATTCATTCTAAATGCATTCAATAACACAAATATCGAAATGCAGAGACGCGGCCGATGTAGAATAATCAGTGTGGTTGCACTAAGGCTAACAAGTATTGCGATGCCAAGTGGCGAGCACATATCTCCCCTCTTCAATGTGTTCGTCCAAGATTATTGTTTCAAGAGGGGCGGGAATCGGACAAGTGTCGCACGCCTGCCAATGACTCGGCAAAATCGGACGACAGTCGAACAGGGATCGCACGAATTGTAGGCTAGGCCTGGCATCCTTCAACATTGTAAACGTATTGCATTGAAAAAGCTACACACCCTGTGTACATGATTTGGTTAACGTTTACATCTAGTGAGTATAAAGATTAGAATAAAAACAGCTTAGAATGTCATGAAACGCAGGAAAGCCAGACAAGACAACTGTCTTCAATAGAACTTCGCGGGAAACATTACAAGAACAAAAGCACCTTCAGGGCGACAATGTCACGTTAATATTTGACCAAATAAGAGTAGCTCGAGTACAGCCGTCATTGGTGGTCAAAGGTAACCGAATGCTTCTAGTGGGTTCCAGCGTCCTTGACATGGCGAGGTTTTGCAGAAAAGACGAGTGGGAAGTAGATTATACTGAACCGAGGGATTGTTTTTGCGAGGTTGCTATCTTTTTGACGTAGGTGCATATAGATATACATGCGCAAAGGTATATGCAATTTTGCATAAATAAACTACACGCATTGGATTTAGGCTCATTTCGTAATGTTTAATGTGAAACTCAAGCTACGTTTTTAGCTTGAATGACCGAAGTTCAGCAATGCCGTTACACGCATGTGGACGAACGACTACCTACGCATAACAACGATCTTTAAATCGTGATTTATATCAATATATACATTACCTCTTGTTCAAAGAAAACAGTTCCGGTAACGTCCCCGGTTCCCTTCAACACACAGACAGCATTCAGCACCATTTTTAGAGAAATGTCACTTATTCACCGTTCAGTTTCTAGAGTTGGGTAAATGTGTTGCTAGCGAAGGGATTATGGCCGGGTGGGTCATCTCAAATTTGTTGGAGTCGTCCAATCGTTGATGAGTAGCGTCACGAATAAAACGGGATTTCATTGGTCAGGGACTGAATGACTTAGAGCTGCGCGCGCATGCAAGAGCACACCCAAACACAAATATACGTCACACACGCACACATACACCGAAAGTCTCAGAACGACGGTTATTCCGCGCGTAAACAAGGGGCGCAAGGTTGAACAACTCCGTCCGTTACCAGTGACCAGCATTATTTGTTGCGTGCGGGGCTGCCAAAACAACTGGAATAAAAGACGGATGTCCTTGTTGCAACAATACTATGTTGCACACGGGAAACCAGGGCAGAATGTTGCGGGGCTCTATCTGGGTAAAGGTTAAAAAAAAAAAAAAGGAAGCTGACTACAGATCACCACACCAAAAGGAAATATGAAAAATAACTTGGTAGAAAAATAGTTTATTAAAAACAATTTCATCTACCTGAAATACTGTAGATTTCATGTCTATGTTTTATTGTTAATTTCCAATCATAGAAACATCTCAACTTTCAAAATCAGAAACCGATTAAAAACATGAAAGCAAAGGGCCGGTGTACGTTTTTGTATTTGCGACTTTCAAACATAGTTTGTGAGATCAAAGCATATACACAGCAGTTTTCCAACTTATTCGGTTTAAAAAAAAGTGTTGAAGGCATGGGGAATACCTTAAATATTAGCAAATTATTGCCAATTACAGTACATATGTTCATGACATTTTTTTTGGAACTACCCAACTCGGTAGTGGACCGTCTATCTGTGAATATTATGGATGAGTTATTCTTCAAGATGCAGTAGATATAAATGTCTATGCATATCCTTGGAGTGAGAGCCAAGAAATGTGAATCACTCCTAAACTCAACATTGTCTTTCTAACCCTGAATTTTCACTACAAGTGGAAATATTCTTGATGCTGGGACCCTTTAGCAGCTGCACTTCACAGGACAGTTACGAACTACAAATTCATCCACACCATGACATGAAATGTAATTGAAATGAAACATTGCATTGTGTAGTCAGGTATGACCATTCCAAAAAGGATGAACAAGTGCACTCAATGATGCGTTTGTAATGTTACAGCAGAGAACATGAAATGTGGGATGCCAAACATTTATAAAACAATTCATAAAAAAATAACAAATACAAATCTGATCGTTTTTTTCTTTACTTCATTTGAACCTAATATTAAAAATGTGTTCATTTCAAATGCCACACTGTTTGTTTGTAATTTGTGTTTACAATACAGCAGTGTGAGTGGTTACCAGAAGACAAGAATAAGATGAAAATGGGATACAGTGAACGCAAGACACACTGGAAAAAAAAAACAAAAAAAACAAGCATGTTTTGTGTAACTCAATGTCCACATTAAACATATCAGCCTGAAATCGCGGACATTTCAGAAACCTTTGCTTCGTACTCCGAACCTTTGCTTTATACTCTGATTGAAAAAGGAAGTGCACTCCGACCCACTTCCGGTCCGACTGTACTAATTTTTGAGTCGCTTTAGATCAAGGCGTCTGCTAAATTCCCTAACTGTAAATGTGTCCCTATTTCTGACAGCTTATATCTAAACCCTGTCGCATCTCAATGCAATTTACATCTCCACCTCTTTGTTCAAAAATGAAGACCATGAAATTCATCAAAGGGTAATGCAGCATGTAAACCAGTTTTTCCTACAAATCAATACTATTTCTGTCGTTCTCCTCTGCCTAAAACATTCAAACGACCACCATACCAGTCTCTCCATTTGATGTCTATTGAATATTTTGTCAGGGCTTGGGAGTCAGAATTGTCAATTATGGTCTGCCTTTAACCATTACATCTTAGGAGGGAAAATGGCGTGGAAGTAGGTCCGCATGTGATTCCTCCGTGGTTTATGTGCCGTCACTTTGAGAAGGCTCTGAAGGCGCTGGAACTCGAGCGTCACAAGGTTCTGATTGTGTCTTTTGCTCAGAGGGTTCACTAACCAACTGCTCGCTGGGTTTCCCGGGGAGTTCCACAGCAGCAGCAGCAGCAGCAGCAGCAGGTTCTGTGCTCTCAGAGTTACGGCGGAGGGCCATGCTTTCCAGTTCGGCCAGCCGATCGTCGTTGTCCCAGCGCGAACTTCTTTCTCTTTTTTCGGACCGCCGCGGCCTGTCCTTGTCTTTGTTCTCCGATCCTCTCCTCTCTCCCCTCCCCCTTTCTCCTCCTTCGCCCCGCCCGCGTTCCCGCTCTCCGTCCTCGCCCCTCCCACGGTCCCGGTCGGCCTCCAGGCTGCCCCGCCTCTCTCTCCGGTCATGACGCTCTCGGTCTCGATCCCGGTCCCGATCTCTCTCGGGATCCCTGGGCCTCTCGGGATCCCTGGGCCTCTCGGGATCCCTGGGCCTCTCGGGATCCCTGGGCCTCTCCGGGTCCCTGGGCCTCTCCGGGTCCCTGGGCCTCTCCGGGTCCCTGGGCCTCTCCGGGTCCCTGGGCCTCTCCGGGTCCCTGACTCTCTCCGGGTCCCTGACTCTCTCCGGGTCCCTGACTCTCTCCGGATCCCTGGGCCTCTCTCGATCCCTGTTGCGATCCCTGTCCCGATCTCGGTCTCCGTCCCGTTCCCTCTCCCGATCCCTATCCCAGCCTCCTCCCCTGGCGTTGCCTCCTTCTTCCTGCCAGCCGCCGAGACGCTCTCTCCCGTCGCCCACCCTCTCCCCTTCGGGCCCCCGGCCGCCGTCAAACGGACGCCTCCCCGCTCCGAAGCCCCGCTCCCAGTCCCGCTCCCGCTCAGCCTCTGGCTCCCTGAACCCGGGCCGGCCGCCCCTGAAGGGCCTGTCGTCCGGCTCCTCGGCCCCGGGCCCCGCCGGTCGGACAAACGGGGGTGGGGGAGGGAGCCCCGGCGGGGGAGGGGGGCCGTGCGGGGGGAAGGGGCCCCTCATGATGTGGGGCGGCATCATCCCGAAGCCTCCCGGGAGGGGCGGGGGCAGGTCGTGGCGCATCATGGGGAGATGGGGCCCCCGGGCCAGCATCTGCGGCAGCATGGGGGGCATGTTGGGATGGAGGGGTCTCGGGCCGTGGGGGGGAGGGAACCGCTGCATGTGGGGCGGGGGGAGACCCGGGGGACGTTGAAGGGGTATGATGCCGGGCCGGGCCCCCAGCAGCCCCCCAATAGGGGGGAGGGTTCCCGGTGGTCCGCTCCCCTGGGGACCTGGAAGGAGACGCCACAGAGAAGAAGCTTTAGTCGGCACATCGGGACTCGTTACGTTCCTCGGAAACCAGAGCCAGCGACTTGTAGTAAATTGACTTTGTTACTGGGGCAACATTTATGTTTTTAACAGGACTCTCTCTCTCTCTCTCTCTCTCTCTCTCTCTCTCTCTCTCTCTCTCTCTCTCTCTCTCTCTCTCTCTCTCTCTCTCTCTCTCTCTCTCTCTCTCTCTCTCTCTCTCTCTCTCTCTCTCTCTCCTCTCTCTCTCTCTCTCTCTCTCTCTCTCTCTCTCTCTCTCTCTCTTCTCCTCATTTAAACTTCATGAACCAATAATTGCAAAGCCGGATGTAAACAGCATGGTTGAACCAGCCACACCTCTGAAACAACGCAGAGAGCATTTCCTTGTTCAAATGAACACTGTTCCCCCCGCACCCCAAGTCATCCGAAACAGTACACCTAGCTTGGACTGACCCATGGGTCCCATCTGGTTGTTATATGGGCGCTGCCCCTCCGGCCTGTCGTCACCGTTCCTATTGGCCAGTCCAGCTGGGTCCATGGAGGGGTCCTCGACCCCTTGCCTAGCGGGAGGCGGTCCTAGAGGCATCCCACCTGCAGGGGGGTAACCTGACGGGGGCAAACGCTAAAGGTGAGGGAGAACCGCTCCACAGTGCGATAGAAAAACACAAACAGAAAGGCTGCAGACAGGAGCTGCGGGCTCATGACTACCGGCTACCTGCGGGCATCTGCATGCGGTTGAACCCGGGTCGGATGAAGGACGGCGGGGGGACGCCGGGTGGGAAGGAAGGCGGCGGTGGCATGCCCATAGGCCCAGGATAGCCCAGAGGCTGCAAGGAACCGGGGCCCACCATCGGCAGCTGTCCCGGGGGACAGCCATCAAAAGTCAATACGTGATAAATCACAGTGCATCCATGTGGCGAAAGCACCGGTGACCAGAGGTCACCGGTGCTTTCGCCACATGGATGCACTGTGAGCAGTGGTCGCTGACCACTGCTCTCGGCACTGTGTAATCAACTGGGTCACCCCCAGCAGTGGCTATCGGTTTTAACCGTCTAGTGTTATGGTCGGTAAGAGCTCAGCCTTGGAGGAGGCATCACAAAAGGTAAGAAGCGGCGTCAGGACGGGTACTAGCGATCGCTCACGGGCTACCAGACCTGGGGCGGGTGAGCAGGGGGAGCCGACGTGTCCTGGTTCTGAGCAGGCTGAGAGGGCCCGTTGTGAGGAAGCTCTTCCTGCTGCTCCAGGCTCGTCACTCCTTTCCACTCTTAACAGGACGAATGGAATAAAAACAATTATAGATTATTTTTTTTATTTTTAAGAAGGGCAGTTCACAAGATGCAACCAATAAACCCCATTACTGTAACAGGGTATATGCAGGAATCATAGAGATGAATTTACTACCTTTTACTACCTCCACAATATTTTTCACTACCAACACGACGTCAAGCAGCGGGGCGGGGGGTATGCAAAGCACCACTTACTACTTGCTATAAGGTATAAATGTGACACTGCCGCGAATCCCTGTAGTCCTAGTGCTGCTGCTGCTAGCACCGCAAAACAACGACAGAGAGTAGAGGTCTGCACTCCTGTGGGACGCGACGCAAATAAGTGCGGCAGCGGGACACGAAAAAATGAAAGCTCATTGCGGGTGCGGTATTTTGTCCCGCGCAGACCTCTAAAAGAGAGCTGCTCCCCTCTCGCAAGAAGCCGATGCTCGTGAATGCTCGAAGCGTTGTGTGATTGAATCGCTTTAATGCCGTTCCATGTCACATTGATTGTTTTGTTGCACAACGAGCAAAAAGCTTCTCGGTCATTTCCCGTCATGGGTTTGTCTTTAAATGTGGGGTCGTCAACCTACGTTTGTGAAAACTTGCATTTACCCAGTCTCTCATAGAGCTAGAAACGCAGCCGTACAGAACTCTGAGGGGAAAGAGGCGGAAAATGTTGCTGGTGTTACACCGAATTCTGCCACCCACCGAAAAGTGTGACCACAGGGGGCGCTGTTGCACATTTTCTGCAACATGCACGTGTGCATTATAACAAAAACATAAATAAAGATCTCTGGTGAGTCTTTCTTTTCTTGATACTAACATTAATTCTAAACACCATTTTACACAGTAGCCTATAATAGGAAATGCTCAAAGGTAAATCAACGTCATTTAACCACTGACTGTAGTTTATTATGGGTAAAGAAGAACGGTGAAGGACCGTACTAAGCGCCCTATCCATTGTATGGGTCTGTAAAATGCTAACCAAATATATTTATTAAGCACCTTCAATAAAAAGGGAAATGGCTTATGTTTTATGTATGTTTTTGTCATGCCCGTCTACGCTTCAAACTCGTGCATATTGCAGAAAATATGCAACAGCGCCCCCTGGGGTCACACTTTTCGGTGGGTCGCAGATTTCGGTGTAACACCAGCGACGCCAACTCTGTTCAGGTCCTGTTAGCACCGTATACTGTATTTTTTTTAGGCTAGATTAAGTTAAAACATGTAAACACAAATATTAAGCAAAAAAATGGAAACTCATTTTATATTGAGGTGGTGGTGATAAATTCAAAAAAAAAAAATTTAAAGTCAAATTGCGTTTGTTACCTTTTACTACCTTTCAAGGGCCTTAATTTTAAATTTTATTTTTTACTACCTTTTACTACCGCGCGAACACCCTGTGTAATAAAAACAATGGGAAACATGGGGGGGGTACAGCTACTCGGGCTAATGGCTGAGGGGTTCTTCGCTGCTCACCAGGGGATAGAGTGTCGACGTCCAGCACGCCTCCTTCCTGGATGTCCTCGAGCTGGTCCTCCCTGATCTTGGCCCAGGGTATGTAGGTGACCCCAAGCTCTACATCCCAGAGGGGCTTCAGATCCGGCTTGATGCCTTTGTTCATAGCCCACGCGATCTGTCAAAGACATAACCACTCAATCAATGACATGGACGGTAGATCAACGTTCACATCAACCACATGTGGTGACAAATAGGTGATGCCAGTCTATGGTAGGGCTATACCCGTTTACATCTCTAATTCTATTTCTAACATGAAATAGACACATCTCCTTATGAAGCATTAGTTTTCTTGCAATGATTTACTGCTTTCCCATGAAGGAAATCATTATAATGATTGAATTTTGATAAATCAATTAATACTTTTGTTACTAAATCAATAATTATCATTAAATAAATTGGTAAAAAATACTTATGGCTACATTTAGGAAAATATACGATTGCTTTTTTTCCCTGTTTCAGATGAAAGTAGGAATATCTTTCCATTTTACAACTTAACTCGCGCCTCTGGTATCTAACAAACGCTTACGGCCATTTTAGCGACTACGTCGATCAGACCGACTGATCTACGAGTGAGGCAGAGTGCTGCAGGAGGAGTCCCCCCCGTACCTTAATGGCCTTCTGGTTGACCTTGTGGTTGCCTCTGCCAAGCTTCTGCAGGGCCCTGTACGCGTCCTGTCGCTCCACCATGACGATGTAGGCACAGCCACGCGGCGGGATCATCTGGACCGGGCCCGCCAAAGCACAAGACATTAGACATCAGGCGTGTTTTGAATACATTGCACATAACTCACCATCGGGAGAGAAACAAGGACCACCTAAGAAAAAGCTGTCTACCTGAACAGCCGTACTGTAAGAGCCAATTTTAGTTTATTTTCCATTTGTAAAGGTGTGTTATTTTTATTGCTATATCAATATGTAAGGAAACGTTTTGAATAATATTTAATATGTTTTAGTTTTGCATTTAGTCAGTTTGCGTTGTCTACTGTTGTTTTACGACCGATTAATGCCGTAACTTGTGGTTCTGCGCATGACTGTTAAGAGTAATGCTTACAACGTTGGTTATTGAGATCGGAGAAGTTTGTAGGTGTGGATCGAAATAAGTTTTTGACCGTCGTCGTTTTCGTCGTGTTTCCTTAGCATGTTCTATTGGATGAACATGTGAAAGCAAAAGGGATCATAACTTTGAACATCTATTCGGTATTGGACCGGAGAACATGTAAACTTGGGATTACCTGATGTTTAAGTTTTTTTTGGATAAATAAACCCCGCACAAGTTATCCTGCTTCCTCGTGAGCTCTATGGGTTTTTTTGGAATAAGATTGGATACGACACACGCGTCAAAGCAGCAAATGACAATAACCTACAAACTATATGGCATTTATGGTTAGTCGGCCATAACACATACCTTTTGAATTCCTGTCCTGTCCTGTTCTCTCTGCTCTGAACCCCTATTTCCCATTAGGAATTAAAGGCGCTTCTGTACACAAGGTTTAAATGTTGGTATTGGACGGTCCCTGCTTCTGACACAGTTTAGATTTCAGACCCCGCTTCCGACTCATTGCTGACCAGTCAGGGCATCTCTTCCCTGATTGGTTCGTGCGGCAATCCGTCCGCTAACCCCGTCAATCCCAGGGTGTGTTTTTTGTTCAGTCTCTTCTGCTCTCCCCCTTGCACAAAACCTTTTCCCTTTATCTCAGAACCCCGAGGTCAGGCGGAGCGAGGTGGGCGGACGTACGTTGATGGAGTCGATGGGCCCGAACTCCTCCAGCAGACTGGCCACATCCTGCTGTTGGGTCCTCTTGTCCAGCTGGCCCACCCACAGAGTGGTGCTGCACACTGGGAGACGAAGGGGACCAGACGGGCGTAACGAAAAGGGCAAGCAGTCAACGATTCAGTTTGAGACTCAGTTACAAGAAACCCTATCTGAAACCCAAACAACCAAACAACTACAGCTCAGTGTATTAATTAATCGTTCAACAGGAAATTATTATGATTTAATTTTTATATATCAATTAAAACTTATTTGTGACTAATTCCAAAAAAAAATTTGCTGCTTACTGCGCCATATAGAAAACTATACGATTGCTTATCACTGTTTCAGATGAAAATAGGAATATCTGTCCAGTTTTCTTTCCCTGTCAGGTGTTATTCGTGCCTCTGGGATCTCACAAACGCTTACGGACATTTTAGCGACGACATCCATCAGGCGATCCGTCAAGACTGAACTACGACGACAACGACCCCTCGCTCCACGAGGACACTCACCGCTCAGGGTGTCTGCGATGGCCGGCGGGAGGCCTTTCTGTCGCCGCTCGCGCTCACGCTCCCTCTCCTGGCGCTCCGCCGAGCGGGAGTGCGGGGAGTGGGGACGCCGGTCCCTGGAGCGCGAGCGCCGGTGTCGGGAACGTCGCGTGCGCGAGGTGGAGCGAGAGCGTCGCCTCTTGGGAGACCTGGGAGCGAGGACGATGATGATGAAAGCACTGTGGCCACTTTATTTCAACCCTCTTATTTAAAATGGGTTGCCAGATTCTTTACCTGGAGCCAGAGAGGGACCTGCGGCCGTGGCGGCTTTCCCTGAAGCCAGATCGCTCCACTTCCATGTCCTGCTATCAAGAAAAACACCGACCCAAGCAACGGAGTCAGGAACCCTCTTGACAATGGATTTCCCTAAGGCAGACTATTCTATTGTGATATCCAGTGTCTGGTTACCAGACAAAGAACATCATAAAAGGAATGCCTTACAAACCGGGCCAATCTTAAGATTGAACATAATGTTGAAAACTGGAATTGTGATGCGATTGTGTGATGCAGTACTCTTAATAGATCCTTTCTGGTGTAGAATCTGAATGGCATAATATTTCATTGAGAATAGGTTGTGGTCATTTGGTTTTAATACCTGTGGCGCTGCATTATGGGATGGATATGCCCCTGGAAAGCCCTGAGCCCCAGCAGAGCCAGGCATGGGAGCAGCAGACACGGCCTGCCCCATAGGAGACATCATCCCTGGTAAGAGACGCCCTGGTGGCATGCCGTATCCCAGGAGCTGCCCGTTGGGAAGCTGAGCCTGGGAAAAGAAGAAGACCTGGTCCATTATTTGTTCATTACAGAAAATATATAGGAAAAAAACGATAGAAAATAATTAAAAGCATTTTTAGAAATCTTGAATCATGGGTTTAGAAATCAAATTGTAATGCTCAAACAAGGCCTTCCCTGTCTATCCATCTATCCATCTATAAAAGTTGAAAGCACGGTGGGTTTATAATGAGGCTGGTGTGGTCACCTGCTGTGATGGATCTAGTGTGGTGCCCATCATCTGTGATGAGAAGCGTTCCATGTTCTGGTGGAAGCCTCCGGGCTGCTGGATACTTTGGCCAAAGAGAACAAGATGAACTTTGTGTATTATGGTCTGTGTCCTAAGTTCTACCAGACTGTTGCTTTAATGGCCTGGCGTCTTACCTGGAAGGCTGGGATGACAAGGCCTCTTCTTTTTTGGTTTCTTCCCCAGCTTCTGGCTCGTCATCATAGTCGAAGCGGTCAAGTAGTTTCTAAGACATACAGAGTAAACAGTGAATCGTTAATACTGGGGGGGGTTTTTTGGCACTGCTCACTGCTGCAAATGGAGGTAAAGATTCACCCTGTCAAAGGCTGCCTTCTGCTGGGCCGTCTGGGTGGATAGAGGAGGATGCAGGGCACCCATGCCCAGACCAGGAAGGAAGTTATGGGCCTGGAGCTGAGGCTGGGCCTGGGCCTGGAGCTGAGGCTGGGCCTGGAGCTGAGGCTGGGCCTGGAGCTGAGGCTGGGCCTGGAGCTGAGGCTGGGCCTGGAGCTGAGGCTGGGCCTGGGGCTGAGGCTGGGCCTGGAGCTGAGGCTGTGACTGAGGCTGGAGGTGGGATTGCGGCACAGGCTGGAGGTGGGCCTGTTGGTAGGGTGGTGGCAGGGTCGGCAGATGGGATTGTGGCTGGGCTGGTAGGTGGGGCTTGGGCTGGAGGTGGGGTTGTGGTTGGGCCTGGAGGTGGGGTTGTGGTTGGGCCTGGAGTTGAGGTTGTGGTTGGGCCTGGAGGTGAGCCTGGCGGGTCTGAGACTGGACGTGGAGGTGGGGTTGGGGGGGTGCAGGCTGTGTGCGAGGCTCCATGATCTGGGGCTTCAAAGGCTGCTGCTGAAAGTTCTGGAGCATCTGTTGAAGCTGACAAATAAGAAATGGAGGTCCCATCATGCATCACAATCACTAAACAACCAAAGAAGGAATGAAAGTATCAATCCTGCAGACAACTACGACAAAACTAAAACACAATAAAACAAGAACCGGGGCTAAAGACTCGGGTAAACATGCACGCACAAACCTGTTGTCCCTCTGAGGACTGAAAGAGTTGGGCCACGGCAGCCAAGGCATCAGAGTTTGGTAGCTGAGGGATGGCCGCGATGGTGGAGTTCTCCACCACGGGGACCATGGGTTCTTTGATCGGAGACGGAGGAGAGCCTGCAAGGACACGCACACGGATAGCTATGAGGAACGCAACAGCACACACAAACGCATGGGTGGTTCAGCTCATGGGTGAACGCATCGTAGTGAAACATGGGACCCGTGGGATTCATCCAATGTTTAGAACCAATAAGTAACTTATAGTCATGTTGGTGAACGTCGACCTTTTATGAATGCATTTACTTGTATGGTTCCTTCCAGTGACAAAACTACTCTCCCCCTGCAGTTGAATTCCCTGCATCTCCAAAATATCATAGACAAATATAAAAGTGTAAAATACATCCAGAGTTTACAGACATGAGGGCTATTCCGAACCATTTACCTGGGTCGTCCATGCTCAGGAAGCTGGAGGCCCCGCTGGCAGATCCAGTGGCCTTGGCCAGGAGAGGCTGTATGATCTCTATCTTAAACACCCCGTTCTTCTGCCACAGGTTGAGCACCCGCACCAGTTTACTCTAAACACAGGAAGCAAGGGTGCAAACATACTCGGCTTAGATCCGGCGTCCTGCAAAGGTATGCGGCATTCTGCTATACGTCACGAGATGCCTGTGATGTGATAACATTTAAAGATCAGAATCGTACCCTATCCTCCATTGGGCAGAGGCAGAGGTTTTCAAACGTTCCGTTGATGTTCTTGGTGAACCTGGGTCCAAACACGTCCTTGTCGGCTCCAAACTGGTGCCTGGACTGCCTCACTATGGAGTCCACCACGTAGAGGCCAGAGACCTTGTACTCTGGTTTGCACTGGAGGAAGAACGAGAGAACGATGATCAGAGGTCACAGCTGATACTTTACTAGTCTGTTAGCGTTTTGTTTGCTTCTGAAAAGGTGTTGACCCATTTTTTTTATCGGTTTGTTTTCCTCACCTTTTTGACAAACTTTTCGACAATCTGAACCACATGCTTGTACAGCTGAGGATGAGATGAAGCAGAAATATTGATGTTAATAACAAAAACAACACAACTAAATCCTGTGACAGTCATTTCAGTATAGCCACAGGAGGCTTGCAATGACTTTACACTGTATAGTGGATGACCATGTTCCTCCATACCTTCATTGCTTTTATGGCAGACTTGGTGATGGAGACCATCTTGGCCCGAGAGATGGGTGGCTTAGCGTCCATCAGAGAAAACAACTAAAGTAAGAGCATGAGTGGGAAGAAGACAGGATTGAGGGGATGGTGAAGAGAGGAGTTAAAGTGAAAGTCTTCACATTTAGGTCAGTGTCATGCATATTTATAGACATCGCATACATCTTTGTTGTGTAGATGTTTACATTTCAAGTCGAAGGTATAGGGAGCCAATATTAGAGATTTCATAGTTGATTGCTTTCAAGCAGAAAAGCTCACCATTATCTCTTCACAAAACTAGGATTGCAGCTCTAAGTGTACTACTAAACGCATAGACACGTGGACTCTTTTTGTTGAAACAAAACTACATCCAAATCTTAGGTTATTTTAGAGACTTGGAAATCACTTAGAACAACAATTGTTCTACAGTAGTGTATCCAATTGTAATTCAAACCAGCTAGGAAACCCCAGTCAGGTAACGCATGCTCGCTGTTGTGAATTAGTTAGTAATTAGTCTTCAGTTCTGTAATGTGAATACTTGGGGTGTTGAGTCAACCTGCCCAGACATTGGTCGTATTACTCCATAAATATTAGTCAAGACGATGGTACCCTTCACATCGAAGGTTTGACCTAATGGTTACAGTGCGCAACTTTGAAGGTGGTGAGTGATTGGAGACTACACTCATACAATTCAAACTCGTATTACCATGACAGAATAACTTATAGATAAATACAATATCAATTGCCAACTTAATAACTGTATACTGCAGTTCAAAATATGTCTGTTTTGCATTCCATGTGAGATATTTATTTTGATACTTCTGTTTTACTGTCACTACAAGGTAGGCCTATAGGTTGTCAATTAAAAACATGGCTGCAGCAAGCACATATTCAGCAGTCAATGTGAATCCACTTGCTTGCAATTGATGCCCGTGAACAAACACAACACCCTTAAAAACAACAAATACATTGCTTAATATGAAGGTGCACAGAAGTTGCGATGATCATGTATTATAGTAACGTGTGTGTGAGAGCAAGTAAAGATAAAATGAAATCTCGTGTATATTCACAATCCACACAGCCGAATTACCAGAACTACCACCCCGGAGTTGGAAACATTTCACCCCAAAACACATGGCTGGTAAGCAGTCATTAAGGAACACCAAGCAATGCCCGCTGCTCATCCACTGGCGTACATGGTCGATGCACAACACCATAAATAATCGTTGTGAAGAGCATTTGTGGCCAAGGATGATTGCACAAAGCCGTAATTGAGAGGAGAAGCTTCATCTTATGCTAGCAACTACACTGTTGATCCGCTCTAACCTCACACTCGCTGGCGGCCAAAAGGCGGCTAGCTGGTTCGAGGGAACTTTGTACTAGCTACAGCCACAATGTTTACATCGCATTGAGCACTCAGATATATTCGTTCAGATGGATGTTCGGTGTTTCCACTTGTGCACATCCGATTGTTGCAGATGTGCACTAGCAGTACACCAATGCAGGTAGTTAGCCAATTAAGGAGCACACCAACTCATTGTGTAGGGCCTGCTAGTGCATGCTAGAAAGCTTCATGGCATAGTCAGTGTATCATAGCATACCTCTTGGTTAAAGGCGTTAACTGCTTCCATGGTTGCCCAACGTTGCGGGTGTTAACCCGGTTCACCCAAGTCACCCGGTTATTGTGCTGTTTGTTTAGGGCAGGATTGGCTCAACATGTCCGGTTAGAACGCTTAACGTTAGCTAGCCTAGCTCCAACGCCGTGGGGACTAGCGTCGGCGGATACTGTGCAAGGCAGGATGGGATTGATTGTGGTTTCGGTGTTTGTCCGCCGGGGGGCGCTACACTCACACTATATAGTAAAGTCGTGGATTTATTTTAATGAGGGTTTCCATTTTAAGCACCAAACCCCCACTGCTGTATAGTAGAAATACTAGACTTCTAATATGTGTACTTATTTTTTATTTTATTTAGTGTTGAACTGACCTGATTTTTGAAGCTCAAAAGTTTAAATTAAATCCATAAAGACCTGTATGTGCTATATATACAGTGTGTTGCCTGTAGGGGGTGGTAGAACTATATCAGTGGGTTCCCATTGCAATGCTTTCTAGTTACCATGCCTAACAATATATGGGTTAACCTATTTTTAAAGCATGGGGTTAAGCGGGGATAGGCAAATGATTAATATTAGACAGTGTCAAAAGGCAGAAATTAATTAATTTACCCTACAACTAGCCATAGTCGGTATCAGATGGCAATATTATATGTAAGCCATTTAGGCTATATATTTAATTTACGAAAGATTAACTTTTGAGCTCCACACAATATACCATTATATTCTTAATCAAAACTAGTATTATATTGATCGATATTACTATACTCGGTTAGGTCAATGTGTGAATCCCGCTCTTGTGCGTTTGTTAATTCATCATTGTTTAACAGTTGGAGGTCAATAAAATACTATCTTGTTTTCGTCAATAAAACCTAGGCCTATATTAAAATGCAACTATGGGATTTTAAATTGATCAATCTCAAATAGGGCTTAAGCCTTTAAAGTCCTGTTCAGGGAAAATAAAATAAGCAAAAAAAAAAGTTCTTTATCCATTTACACAGTTTATTGTCCAAATCAACAATTTGCCCTGTCTACATCTGGAACCAGGATTCTTTGTTCGTGGAGGTTCGAGCGCAGCACGATTCGTAATAATGGGCGGAGCTGTCTCCTGGATTCGCTTTCTCTGATTGGTTCTCATGTTATCGTATTGCTAAATCAGGTTTTTTTTCCTCACAGTAGGACACGCCCACCAGACGACCGGGAAAGTGTCTTCAAATCGAGTAGGCTACCATGCGCTGCATTAAACAGACTCGGCTCAGTCCACAACAGACGCTCCGGAGAAGACATAATACAAGAATCAAGACAGCGTTTGTTAGTTCGTCCATTTAATGGTCACAATTTAAACGAGTTCATAGTCGGGTTACAATTGATCACTTTAGAAGAAACAACGTTTGAGATAAGGAAAGTCAGTCAGGAATCAGGGTCACACCTTTTGTACGAACAGGTGTCGCGGGCTCTGGTTCCTCACAATATTTGTTAAATATTGGGGATTTCGGCACGGACGTATCGGGACTACTTCAAATGTGCTTAAATTGCAGTAGACCTACCTGTGACATTTTAAGTCCAACATAATAGTGGGTCGAAAGGAGAAGAAAAAGCCTTGTACGTCTAACAGAAAACTAACTCTTCGACACTGGCTGTTATGCCAGTAGCGGACAGCGACATGGTGGTGGACAGCGACCGGTTGTACGAGGGGAAGACCCCTTCGTCCTCCGGGAGTGAGAACATTATCCCGGTGTCGCTTGGAAGTCCTGCTGCGAACACCGTAAGGAACTTTTACCACACCAAACGGGTCGGCAACTACCTGATCGGGAGAAAGCTCGGAGAGGGCTCGTTCGCCAAAGTTCGCGAGGGACTTCACGCGCTGACGGGCGAAAAGGTGGGCAGAGTTGGCATGCCGACTGGAACATTTTCTCTGAATCATTGTAAGATTAGATTCGTATATACTAGGGCTATTACGCTTATGGCTGGGCCATAATCAGTGAGCAACAATCATTTATTTTTTTATGGCTTTGCTTGTTACAATAATAACATCATTTCTAATTGTGTATAGTCCACTAGCCGAACATTCATAACATGTTATATAGTTCAATAGTAGAGGCGATGGTAGTAATACACTGTCGCCGATTGTCAGACAGACTACCAGACCATGTGATAGCCAGCCAGAGGATGTTCATGAGAGCCACACATTGGCTGGTGAACTGGAATACAGGTGTGGTGATAAGATATATAGCCTATAAAATAAATCCCACAAATCATTTACCCAGCATAGCGTCACAAGAGCCCAACTGGTCGTCTTTATAGCCAAACCCCTCTGACAACATGTTTCACTGTGTGTGTGTGTGTGTGTGTGTGTGTGTGTGTGTGTGTGTGTGTGTGTGTGTGTGTGTGTGTGTGTGTGTGTGTGTGTGTGTGTGTGTGTGTGTGTGTGTGTGCCAACAAGCCAGCAAGCTGGTCTACTCAAAATATTTGCTGTTTAGTGAGGGAGCGAGCGCACGCGCCTCCACACACACACGCGCGCACATGTGTTGCACGAGCGCCGATGACCATTTCTGCCGTCTTGCTTTGTCTGCTGGAGGTGCTGCTGCGGTGATCTCACTGCGAGAGGTGCGCTGCCCTGTGATTGGGAGACGCGCTCAGATTGCGCGGCCTATGAGACGCCGTAACAGGTCTTTGCATGAAGATGATGCCTTTGATAAATGGCCTCTCATTATGATTCCACTAGCGCAAGGGCTTTGATATGGGCAACCAATGGCCACTGGGTGCCTTTGTCTCTTTTTTAGGGCTCTCTTTTGGAGAACTAGCCTGTAGATTTGCATATTATAAAAACAAGCTTACCACTTACCGCGTAGGTATATGCGCATGTCCTTGGGCGTGGAGCTCATTATGTACCATTGTTAATTAAATGGAAATAAAACGAAAAAAACGTAACATTACCATTTAAGAATAAGCACACACACACACACAGACACACACACACACACACACACACACACACACGCACACACGCACGCACGCACGCACGCACGCACGCACGCACACCCCCTCGCTGTGAAGAGAAGCGAAAGCAGTCATGCTTCTCTCCCCCTCTCCTCTCTCTCTTTGTTGCGGATGATGCAAACCCTGGCAATCACCTACGTGAAGTACATGCCTACCCCCTTGCTCTCCTTCTCTCTCCCTCCCCCCTCTCTCTCGCGCTCCCCCCTCTCTCTTTGGACACATGGTTTTAACAGGCGGAGAATTCAGATCCCACAGCATAAGATGACAAAGGGAGCAGGTTGTGTTGGGGGGGCAATTTTTTTTTTTCATCATTGGAAATACATTTTGTTTGTGTGTGTGTGTGTGTGTGTGTGTGTGTGTGTGTGTGTGTGTGTGTGTGTGTGTGTGTGTGTGTGTGTGTGTGTGTGTGTGTGTGTGTGTGTGTGTGTGTGTGTGTGTGTGTGTGTGTGTTTATCTTTCTCAGTGTGTTTGTTTTGTGTGTATGTGTGTGTGTGTGTTTATTTTTCTATGTGTGTGTGCTGGAGAGAGGGGGGGGGGTGTGTGAGGTGATGTGTGAGATACTGGAGTTGGGGTGGGGGGGTCAGGGCATGGGGTCTGGGGCAGGAATGTGGTGCTGAGGTGTTTTGGTATCTCTAACCCACTTTCCCCCCTCTCAACACCCCGCGCCCTCCCTTTGTCCGTCTGAAGAGAGTCTGATAAACAACTCGACCCCCCCTGGCAAGGCAGACCCTCCCCCATCACGCCCATCCCCTCAGCCTCATGCGTCCTACTGTACATACAGTAGCGACCCCCAACCCACCCCCCAGTACATACAAGCACCCCTCCCCCAGACCCACAGCCTGCTGTCCCAAAAGGCTGTGTATTATTGTGACGGCTGTGTTAGTGTGTTAGTGTGATGTGTGTGTGTGTGTGTGTGTGTGTGTGTGTGTGTGTGTGTGTGTGTGTGTGTGTGTGTGTGTGTGTGTGTGTGTGTGTGTGTGTGTGTGTGTGTGTGTGTGTGTGTGTGTGTGTGTGTGTGCGTGTGTGTGTAGGTGATGTGTGTGTGTGTAGGTGTATGTGTGTGTGTTTGTGTGATGTGAGTGTGTGTGTGTGTCTGAATGTGTGGCTCTGTCGGTGTGTGTCTCTGTATCTGTGTGTGATGATGTGTGACTGAGAGTGTGGGTGTGGATGTGTGTGTGTGTCTGCGTGTGTGTGTGTGCGTGTCTATGTGTGTGTGTGTGTGTGTGTGTGCGTGTCTATGTGTGTGTGTGTGTGCGTGTCTATGTGTGTGTGTCTCTGTGTGTCTGCGCATGTGCGTGTGCCCGCGCACGACATCATTGCCATTAATTGCCCCAGGGGAAATTAAGCTGTCATAGTCACATGAATCATGAGGAATAAAAGTAGGAAGGGGGCAGGAGGTGAAGGACAACCGGAAGATCACCTTCTCTGACCGGCCCTCTTAAACACTCGTCCAAATCATTTCTGTAATGGATATGGTAATACAGCGGGCAGCCAGGAGTTTTTATTGTGTCTGTTGACTCTCCTTGAGGGCTGATTTGTGAGTTACGGTGGTCTGCCACCCTCTGGAAGTCACGCTGGATACGGGCGCGCCCCCCCCCCCCCCCCGAAACGCTCAAGGGTAAAGGGAGTGGAGGAACACTTAGAGATGGAGGAGGAGGTGAGCTGTTTGTTAATGTGGGTACTCAGGGTGCTTTTTATGGATCAGTATGCCAGCCGTGCGTGTGGCGCTGGGCCCGGGCCACTCACCGGTATGAACGGACCGGACCGCGTGGACGGAGAAGATTAATTACATGGAGCTCCGGGTTGGAGTTACAGGAAGAGGACTTTCTCCCAGCTCTGAGCGTACGTCTGGTTTTAGAGCAGTCTGATTCTTCCAGGCAGGACCGTGACCAAGGCCCTGGTTTAGACTTGGTCTGGGCCCAACACGGGCTGGTCTTCAAGCCTGTTCTCTTTAGACGTTTCCAGGGGGATGTGTGGCACATGGGGGGGTGTAGGTGGGAGGAGGGTGGGGGTGCTCGCCATTTGGCAGCAGCACTCTGTCCATTACTTAAAGTATAACGTTTGCCTGCCCCTGTTTTATGATGGCTAAGTAGCCCATTTCACACTGGTGTGCACACAGGCAAGAAAACACACAGACAAACACACATACACACGTAAAAACACACACAGCTCCCCCCCCAAGCTCTTTGAAAGCAGCTGGGTTGGGTCCATGTTGGCAACAGCTGTCTGGGAGAGGTCACTGTCGACTGTTACGCCCGGCGAGGGAGACTTAGTGACTTAGTGGCTAGTCACCTGTGAGACGTTTCTTCTATCTGTGTCCGTTATTCCTCCCTTCCTTCCTTCCTGACTTCCATTCTTTCTTTTTTCCCTTCTGTCCTTTGTTTGTTTGTCCGTTCCTTTCTATTCTATTCTTTTCTTTCCATCCATCCTTCCTTCCTTCCGTCCTCCCGTTCTCCCTGTCTTCCAAACGATCCACGTGCAGAACTGATAAAATCGGCGCCTCACAGACAGAGAGAGTCCGGACACCCTTCCTGCTGCCGCACCTTCCAACCACCCGTCTAACGCTCTCTCCTCCTCTCTCCCCCTCCCCTGCCCCGCCCTCTCCCAGGTCGCCGTCAAAGTCATAGACAAGCGGAAGGCCAAGAAGGACTCGTACGTGACCAAGAACCTGCGAAGGGAGGGCCACATCCAGCAGATGATCCGACACCCCAACATCACCCAGCTGCTGGACATCCTGGAGACGGAGAACAGCTACTACCTGGTGATGGAGCTGTGCCCCGGAGGCAACCTCATGAACCGCATCTACGACAAGAACAAGCTGGACGAGCGCGAGACGCAGAAGTACGTCCGGCAGCTGGTCATGGCCGTGGAACACCTGCACAGGGCTGGCGTGGTGCACAGGTGAGAGCAAAGAGAGAACTTTCAGAGTGATGGTTGGGGAGGCTAGTGGTCCCCAGGAGTGGGCTGTTGGGTCTCTATGACGGAGGGGGGTGGCTTAAGCTTGGTTAGTGTAGACGTGTTTTTTTTATCCATGAACAATAATATGTATACGCACACGCAGGGTAGTTTAAGAATGAGGAGAGGCTGAGATTATAATGATGTGAAGTGATAGTTGTTCTTGAATTCAACTATTCAGGTTATTGCGACCAGATGGGGAAATTGAATATGCGGAAGATTGCGAAAATAATAATAAAAACTCTGCTAGCTTTGAATAAAAAAAATCATTAATACCCATTCAGAGTATTCATTTTCCCGGAGGAACTTGAAGTTATTACAGTATTCAGAGCCGGAGAAGGTCTTTTGTATGAGTTGTATTGTAACCTTCATAACAGGATTTATGAAACACAGGGCAGATTGTAGTTGCACAATAGATGTTAGAAAAGACCAGCGTGACCCTCAATGACAGGGTGGCGTGAAGCGGTGTGCATGGGGGTCCCCCACGAATAGTTTTTTCAGGGATACTACTTTATTCTCTACAGTGGCCCCCCAACCCCCACTGGTTCATTGTGTGCAGAGGGGAGAGGATTAGGACTTATCTAGTGTAAGCGCTGCCTCTATATATATATGACACTCAACTCTTACTTTTGCCTTTGTCTCACAGGGACCTGAAGATTGAAAACCTCCTGTTGGACGAGCAGGACAATATAAAGCTCATAGGTAACACAGTAGCCTTTGTCGTTCTACATGCAACTATTTGTTTCTTGGCAGGATTGGAACAATTTATTTTAAAACGGTGTTGTGGTATTTGTGGGTTGGGCTGCAGTTGGGGTGAACCCACTCAGACTCAAACAAACAAACAAACAAACAAACACAAAAACCAAACCACGTTTATCTCCCTTCTTTCATCCCCCATTGCAGATTTTGGCCTGAGCAACTGCGCTGGCATCCTGGGCTACTCGGACCCCTTCAGCACGCAGTGTGGCAGCCCGGCGTATGCCGCTCCAGAGCTGCTCTCAAGGAAGAAGTACGGGCCCAAGGTGGACGTCTGGTCCATGTGAGTCTCTTCAACCTCCTCTTCCTCGACTCTCATGCAACAGATATGTGATGCTGTGGCAAGAATTCCTGATGTTCACTGAGTGATATCTCTGACCCAAGTATGCGGCCGCCCGTGGGTGAGGCTGCTATTCTGCAGCTGCCACTTACTAAGCCACGCAGGCTAGGGTTGGCATGGGGTTATCTAGGAAAATGGATACCAAGCTACCATATGGTTATCTAGCGAGCATAGGGATATCTAGCTAGCATATGGATACACAGTATATCTGGCAAATGGTTACCAAGGTAGCATATAAACATCTAGCTAGCTAGCATCAGGGTATCTTATGGATATCTCAAAGCACATAATTATCCTCATAGTGTAATTGCCTATAATTGTCATATTTTGGCCAAATTGTGATATCTAAGCCAATCAGAGTGCTTTTTATATTCCATAATCAAGATCTGCCTAGGTCATCTATTTGACTTAGGCATTTTCGACGCTAAATACAAGATGAACCTTAAAATTTGACTTGAGTAGTTATGCTCTGAGTCTCAGGATATGAATATCTAGTTTATATCTTTATTATCTTTATTTTGTGCATGTAAAGCACTCTGAGCTGCATTTTATGTATGAAATGTGCTATACAAATAAAGATTATTATTATTATTATTATTATTATTATTATTATTATTATTATTAGTTAGCACATGGACATCTAGCTAACACATGGATTTTGAGGCAGCACAGCAAAAGTTGTGAGAATCATTCTGGTTATAAAGTTTGCTAACAACGATGTGTGTTTGTGTTTGTCCTCCAGTGGGGTGAACATGTACGCCATGTTGACCGGAACCCTACCATTCACCGTGGAGCCCTTCAGTCTGAGAGCCCTGCACCAGAAGATGGTGGATAAGGAGATGAACCCTCTACCCCCCTCTCTATCTTCAGGTACAAACGTAAACCTTTTTGTATGTACATGCAAATACATATAAGTCCTCGTGATCATGGCTCAAATACAATTACAATTAGGGCATTTGGCAGACGCTTTTATCCAAAGCGACTTACATCGGTTAATACACACATTGACACACCGACGGCAGAGTCAGCCATGCAAGGTGACAGCCGGCTCGTCAGGAGCAGTTAGGGTTAAGTGTCTTGCTCAGGGACACATCAACACTCAGCTAGGACGCCTAAGCGGAACCACAAAGGGTTCTAGCGCAGAGCCAAACGTTGGCTGCTCCTCAGCTGGCAGAAACACTGACACCTTAACGGGATCGGTGCATGAAGAAAATTGCCAGTGCATGACTCCAAAACAATACAGTACACAGGCCAAACTGCATAGCAATGAAACAATTTCACTGATAAAATGCAAATTATCGGCATGTCTGAACAAGTAGTGTTTTCTTTGGCATCTGCTTGTGCCACATCTGGTCGAAACGGGGTGCTAATTATAGGTAACGACAGAAAGGCACGGTAGGTACAATGGAGAAATGGAAGAGCCTTTGTCTTCGGCATTTTTGTTGCTTAACGCGTTGGCAAACTGCGTCAAAAAACGCATCAGACGCATCAAAGAGAGTGCAGTGAGTTCTCTGTAAGAGAGGAAAGTATGCAGTGCGTGTCTATTTACCACTCCATCAATGCCAAGGATGACACCTTACGCCCCTTCTTTTAACATGCAAATTCGGTGCAGGGTTAGGGTTGGTTGTAAGCGTAGTTGTCACGCAGGCTCGGTGTAGTGTGTGTGGTTATGTGTACTACAGGATGGTTAGTTGATAGAGAAACACCAGACTCTCACGAGGCTAGTCACAAGAATGGTCACTGGAAGCATACAGCAACACATGAGGTGTTTTACCCTGAAGTAGCAAAGGGTCCCCAGCTCTAACGATGTAAGCCGAGTTAGGGACAAATACAATATTAACGAGCCAGAATGTCTGGGGACTCTTTCTAATTATTGTGCTTTACGAGACTCGTTTGAAGCCAATTTCTATTTTTCATCTTTTCCAATGATGTCAGTCGCTTCTAAAAAACAATTAAAAACATTGAGTCATGTGCAGCTGGAAAAGACAAACTTAAAACTCCTTTCAGATCAAAGCCATAAACGCGGAACCCCGGACGGACTGAGCACTAAATGTCTTTGTCTCTCTGTGCCGTTCAGCTGCCATATGCCTGTTGAAGAAGCTTCTGGAACCCGACCCGGCCAAGCGGCCAAACATCCACCAGGTGATGGCCGACTCCTGGCTACAACTGGCCAATAAGAACACAGGAGCGCCTTACCTCAACAGGTGGGTCCACGCACCAACACAAACACTCAGGCATATCCAGTACCTATCGTTTGATTGAAATCGGCTGGCTTCATTTTTGTTAAAAAAAGATATGAATAGTAAATATTCCCCTCCGTAGTTGTTCTTAAACATAGCCGAGGAAAATTCAGCTATGTGTAGTCAAGTCGAGTGTTCCTTTAAAAACCACGAGGCATAGTAATCTTTAGGGGAGTGAGGTGCAGACAACCAGACAGGGAAGGGGAGTCTGGGGGAGGCTTGTGTTGGTTGTGAAGGCCCTTTCCCGCCGTCCTAACACGTTGCGACACCCTGTGTAGGATCCACATCGAGGAGATCAACCACACGGTGCTGCTCCACATGACGGAGAAGATGAGCTACAAGCACAGCGAGGTCCTGAGCGCCGTCCTCACCAACCGCGCCTGCCACACACTGGCCGTCTACTTTCTGCTCAACAACAAGATGAAAAGACTCTCCAAGGAGTACAGGGTGAGCCAGGAGGACTTTTTGAACTTCACCTAGTAGAAAAACTCTTGCTCTGGGAGAACAATATACAGGATGTTTTGAATACGTTCTATCAATGTGATTTTTTTTGGAATTAATTAACGACTTAGCTTAGAGTGGGGTGACTTGTAACCGTAAGGTTACGAGTTCAATCTATCCCTATCTGAGTGTCAAGATGTCACTAAGCATGACGCCTAACCCTAACTGCTCACGGCCAGCTGGCTGTCATCATGCATGGTTGATGTGCCATCCCAGAAGCCTTCAGAATGGAATGTGTAGTCTCAGTCTTGTAAGAACAACACAGTTGATATGTGGTTGTTGTAAGTGTGGTGACTTCATCACCGGTGGTTCATTCTTTGGAATTTGTGGTTATCAATTTCAGGAGATGCAAAACAAGGAGAAGAAGACTGAGAAAAACGAGTACTTCCAGACCCAGTGGAGAAAGCACGTCGACAAGGTCACCATTCCCCCCAAGCAGACCCCCGTGTACTTGGCTGTCAGCAAGGGCCCGAGCAAGGAAAAGAAACACAGAACAGGTAAGGTCATCAGTGATCTCATGACAACGTGCGCTTCGGTTCTCTGTACTCTGTCCTTACACAATGTAAGGAATGACACTCGACGGCTTTTGGATTGCACGGCACTGGCTAGACCAGACATTCTGCCGTCAAGGGGATTAAGTCACCCTTTATTTAGAACAGAAAATGGCATTTACATGCAAATCCGCCAGAAACAAGTTATCCATGGGCTCACCTCTATTTTTCTGTCTTCCCCAGGCCTCCTCCGAGCCATCGTCGGCGGCCACCGGGCTTCCCCGCTGGCGCCCCCCGGCACGGTAGCCTCCTCCTCCATGGAGTACCTAGAGATCCACCCGCTGTTCCCCAACACGCCTCAGCAGCGGCGGCGGCTGGCCACCCTCCCGCAGGTCAACACCAGCCCCGAGCACAACATGCCCGGCCCGCCGGCGCCCTCCCCCATCGGCATGCACTCCTTTGACTCGCTGTCCAAGGCGGAGCAGATGGACGACGTGCCCACCTCCACCACGCCCTGGTACAAGCTGACCAACGGCACCTTCTCGCCGCCCCGCCACGTCTCCGCCTTCCACCCGGACTCGTCCTACCTGAAGAAGGCCACCATCCCCAGCCCGCCCGTGCTCATCGCCAACCCGCAGCCCAAGAAGAGGACGGCGTCCGACTGGTGCGGCTCGTCGGACACCAGCGGCAGCCCCCCCAGCAGGGTGGGAAGCCCCCCCGGAGGCTCCGCCTTCAGCCCCCCCAGGTCGGCCTTCAGCCCCCTCAACCCCTGCTCGGCGTTCAGCCCCCCGTCACACACCAGTAAGGGGGGAGGAGGAGGAGGAGGAGGCGGCGGCGGCGGCGGTGGGGGCAGCAGCAGCGGCGGTGCGAGCAGCGATCCCGACAGCCCCACGCACCGTAGCAAGTTTCCCTACATGGGCATCGGACAGATCCTGAAGAAGAAAGTGCCGCTGCATCCGTTCAGCTTCCGGGCGGAGCAGGTGGTGGAGGAGGTGGTGTCCCCCCCGCCCTACCCCATGAAGACTCTTCTCTGCGCGTCGGGCGCGCTCAAGACACTGTGCTAATGTTGGCTTCTTTTTATTTTATTTTATTTTTTTAAAGGGGAAATGAGAGAATGAAATCAATGAGTGAGACGGGGTGAGGAAGGTGATGGGTCCAGGCGGAACAGTGATTGTACGTTGAAGTGGACTTTCGTAGTGGCCTTCTGAACGTGTGCGTTTGTGTATTTCTTGTTATGATTTGCTCACTTTTTCAATAATTGTAAATACAATTTAAAAAAAAAAAAAAGAAAAGACCACAAGGAAGCCAGGAAAGGAGAAAGACTTTATTGTGACGTTAGGATGTAATCCTAATGCATCCGACGCTGGTTGTGTAACGAGATCTGAGAATGCCACTGAGGGGATGAGATCCTTAACTGGATGAGTAAACCCTGCCCTGGTTAACCCGGGCTGATGCGGGTACATCGAGTATTATGGGATTGATGACGAGGTGTACACGCACAGAGACGCACATATACCTTCACTGTATTATAACAACCTGACCAGGGGACGTGCCCCCCCTCACGTAACACTGCTGTAACTGATTACAAGCTGCAGCCGCAGACTGATTCAAACCAGCCAAAAGACCCCCACCCTTTCCCCTATAACCTGATGAGGTGTATTAACATCAATGTGAATTTTGTCGTTTCATCTGTGTACTTTATAAAAATGACTAACTACCTTCCAGCTAGCTGGCACGATAATCCTTAATGCTGTCTGGAGGAGGGGAGAACACTGCACTATCTTTGAATAAAAATAAAATACCAAAACCTACAGCAACAGAGCTTAACTACTCCGCTGGTTACCTCACACTTTTTTATATCTTAAAAAAAATGAATCGTTAGCAATTAAATGTTTATTTTTTGAGTTGTGGGAAGTGACATAGTTGCAGTGTTTCAGCATCAACAAAGTTTGATTAACACGAAAAATCACCACCATTTGAATAGGTACCTATCGCGGTACAAATCTTACAGCTGAGCCCCTGCTTCACAGCAGGGTACACCCTCGCTCAAACTGTCGCTTCACCTGTCATGTGTCAATGTCTTAGTCATAGCGAGATACACCTCTTTTGTACCGCCATGTGTAAGTGTCAAAGCCTTATGAGTTGTGTCCACCTCACACGAGGTGATGGAGGTTGGCAAGAAGGATGATCAATACCTTCCCTAAAAACAAAAAAAAGATTGACAATGTGTCCTTTTGTCTTAATGCTGTAGTGTGTGCAATAGTCCTAAGTGTTAACTGCAGTGCCGAGAATTTGCCAAGAACTTGAGTTCTGAGAGTTAATGTGAAACTTGTGCTTGTATATAAAGTACAATTCCAGTGTTCCTCTTGCTAAAAGTGTGCCAAGAAATTCTCACTATCACGACTCCACTCCTAGTGATCACTCACATTCTAGATATTTCTCAAACGAATAGGACAGAAGGCTTCCATGTGCAATTGTCCGTACAACTGGAGTATTGCATGCAAACTTTTAAGATTTTCAAATGCATTGTCACCATTTTTGTAAGATGTCTTTTTGTAAGTGTTTGGGGCTGTAATGGAGATTGATGCAGAGCTGGGGAGAGGGTTTTGTATGATTTTATAACGGATGGCTTCGTTTTGAGTGTCAAGAGATTTCTATGCTGTATAAAATATTTTAAATATTTATACTGAATTCAAGTGTCCGTCTGCTATTTCTAAAGCACATACATACACTGGTTTAGTTTCTCAAGTGTGTGTGTGTGTGTGTGTGTGTGTGTGTGTGTGTGTGTGTGTGTGTGTGTGTGTGTGTGTGTGTGTGTGTGTGTGTGTGTGTGTGTGTGTGTGTGCGCGCGTGACTAATAAAAAAACACTGACATCTAATTATCCGACCTAAATATTACAGCTATTATATTTCACAATCCCATTTGGGATCGGATCATTTTGGCACTTTAGTTCAATGAAGGTCTGTGTCAGGACTTTACAACCCCTTCTCCCACGCCTTACAAATTTCCCATAAGACACCTGTGGTGGTAAAGAAACCCTCGCAACAGCTGAGTGACCCTTTGGTGCTGATTTAGAGTCACAGACACCACACACCCATACACACGCACTCACACATATGCACTCAAACACATCCACACACACACACACACACACACACACACACACACACACACACACACACACACACACACACACACACACACACACACACACACACACACACACACACACACACACACACACACACACCTAATCTATTCAGCTGCTCCCTGCTTCGCATCATAAACCTCTTTTGGTAACACTGCCCCAATGAGACAAAATTGGGTATCCTCAAATCTCTGCAACACACACCCACACACACACATGCAGAGGGAAACACAACCAGGGCCCTTCAATTAAATCAGTGTGGCTAAGCCGATAAAGGCTGGGCAGCAGGAGAAGCTCTGGACTGTATTAGAGCTGCTTGTTTACCACTGAGCGTCGGACAGTTACCCCAATCCCCCCCCCCCCCCCCCCCCAGCACCAGTGAGACCGAAAGGCTGAGACTGGACACCCTACATATGACCAACCGATGGACCCATGACAGACATCAAAGGGCATACACTGTAAAAAATAAGTTACTTTACAGGAAATTTTCTGTAATTTTTCAGATTTTTCCAGAAAACACTCAAATCCCTTTGGATTTACAGATATTTGCAGTAATTAAAATGAATACCCTTAAAGTAACAGGTCATTTAAGATTACATTAATATCATGTTTTAGGTCAATTTATTGTATTTGTACATATTCAAATGTTATTTTAATGTGAGGTAATATTTCATGGATGTTTCCTCTTCATGATAATGATGAAATGAATGTCACATTTCAGTAATCAGTAGTGTGTATCGTTTTGGTAGAGGGTGGCTTAGGGGTAGGGTTATGCTGCTGCCCGAGGCCCCGTTGAGGCAGAGACATTCTCACAGTGTGGTCCTGTGGAACCACCTGTTAACAGGTCCAACGGCCAAGATCCTGTTTCTTTCCAATGACTATATTCATTATTGCAATGTATTTTTATTAATGTGATTCATTGGTGGATTTTGACAATGCTTTGTGAAATTGAATACCTTTACGTCCTTGAGACCCTCTTTCATATACATGAGAACCAAGGTCTCTAGCTCCATCCCAAGTGTCCTTGACCCCTAGGTCACCTACTCTTTACGTCACTTACTTACTTTTCTTGGTAAACCGTATAATACCCTGGTTCATTTAAAAGAGACCAGACGTCTCCATCTCACTCCCAAATCATTCTGTGCCCCCGTGAATGTTGCGTTTGCGTCACTTATTGCATACTGTTGCATGTCTGTATGCCATGTTGATAACCCAGAACCCATAACAGAATTTTTGCTTGCAGATTTTCATCGAGTCCGTGGAACATATGCCGGTGTGTGTAAATGGCACGTATTTCAAGTAATCATTTATCAGGTGATTTACGATCATGTGGAAAGACTGCTTGTGGAGATAAATGGCAGATAACATGTCGATGCAGGTGAGGAAAGAGTGGTTCACACTGTTCTTTAATTATTGTGACTGAATGCAAAGATTGCGGATATCGCGGATATCTAATAACATCTTAATTTACTTGTCTTCAGGCTTTTACCTGCGACCTGCACTCATTTCTGGGCACAGCCTAATAGGCCTACCTTTGGTTCATTAACATCAGGACCGGCCCACTTTCCTTGAAGTGAGTGAACTTTGTCCAAGTTTGGCTTGTAGAGTTTAGTGGCCATAACATAAGTCCAAATATCGCTGATCGTCTTTATCAGCTCCTCCTGTGCTTCACAAGCGTCGAGCAGGGAATAGCCTGCTCAATACACATTCATGGAATTGCGAAAAGATACCCAAAGGATCTTGTTCCTAATTTTATAAGGTAAGCCTATACATAAGGGTCGACCTTCATGGAAAATTAAAGTACAACTTTACAATGAGGAGACATTAATTTACATTAGTTAAAGCATTATTAGATATGGTGTTAGCATTGGCTTGGCGTTCAAATAATATATAAGTTTTAGCACCATTAGTCAACATGAACACAATAGTTAATAGACAATTCGTTAAATGTTATTGAACTTTTAGTAAATGCTTGTTACCACATGTATTATGTAAATTAATGGTTAACAGTGTTACAAATCCAAGACAAAATAAAATATTTCAATAATTTGATAGGTCTTGGCAATTTTGCCATATCAACATTTTTCTTAATGTTTAAAAATTATTGTTTATTGTTCAATATACATTTTTAATCAGCCAATGGGACTGTTTGTGAAGGCGTTTACGGATCATAATGAACTTTAGGGGAAGAGCCAATTGTAGTTTCTAGTCGTCTTGCGCAATTTATAGCAACAGGGAAGGAAATAAATAAAAATAATAATTATATTACGGGAACCGTCATCAATGAATTAATCAAGTAGAAATCTATGGAGCCCCCCCCGCGTCTTTACAAACGAAGTAACTTCAACATCCCGAATTTCACCAGAATACACGGTCACTGACAGCCTGAGGCACTGAACAGTTGTGATGACGATCTCCGTCAACCTGCGCAGCTTTAGAAACTGATGCTAATCTAATCCTGTTTTCACCACCCTGTTTGTCATATATACACAGGCACGCGCGCGCACGCACGCACACACATGCACGCACACACACGGCGGGCAGTATTTGTGACCTATTGGAAAAACAAAGGATTAACCTCATTCACACTTTTGGACACTGGAAGAGTGTAAACACCCCCCACCCTCCCCCCACACACACTAGGCTACATCATCAACCATGGACCATGTTAAAAATCAATTTGGAAAAAAACGTTATGAAGTGATCCATCAGTAGGATCAGACCCACGTCAACAGGACCGGACAAACATACGTTTGTAATGAACTAGGGGGCTTTGGACGTTCAGTTAGTATTAGGGCAATCCACCGGATGGGTGGCCGGGTGACTGGTCAGGCTCGCTGGCCATTCATTCTGTCCTCACTTATTTCACTGCTTTCTTGGACACTCGGATTTGATTGGTCAATTAGGGCAATGAGCGGTTATTTCTGAAAAGGAGACCGTTTCACATGATTAATAGACCGTTGCCATGGACGCTATTCCCAACCGCAGAATCCAACGGACTCTTTTTTCAGAGGAAGAAATTAAATTAGACTTCAGTGACAATAAAAAGCATGCTTTGTTGTAATATTTTGTGTCCAAATTATTAATTTCTTAATTAATGTGTCCTGTGGCCACCTGTGTAACTCGCGATACTGACCGGCTCGCCGTACATCATCCCGAACATGCTCTCCATTCGACACCATGCTGAGACGCCACGCGATGCATGCGGACTTGGGAGATACTTCCTGGAAAACGCAGTTCACCAGTAGTTCAGTAGTAGTGGTTATCTTCATTCACCAAACCAGCCGGTTTTTTTTATATAATTAGAAAATTTCAAGCTCCATGTAGGCTATTGAATATTTTAATCTATAAATAAAAAAACATCATTCAAATGTATTACTACTTAATTACCAGTGGATGAATTAATAGCGTCCTTTATTATTACAGAAAAGGCTGATATTTAATTGCTGGAAGCCAGGAGTAAGGGTGTGGATGGCACAATAAGGATAATTTGAACAGATTTCATCAGACATAACATTAATTTAATACATTTTACTTATTTATTTGAGGTGGACATTTGTCATACATTAACATTAAGACAGTAAATAGCATTGAAAGTTACATTTAATGTTTCATTCAATGTACCGTCTTTCCACATTATTTTTAGAAGACTGCAAGCAGGCACACAGGTGGCACTCCCTGAAATATTCTCCTCTCAAAACAAGACCAGCAATCCAATCAAAGAGCAGAGCTCAGCCAATAGGAACGCGGTGTCGGTGGCAACAGCAGCGTCAGGCAAAGCTGCCATTGGCCGAGTGCCCCATACAGGAAAGCCTGTAATTGGCTGATTGAGAGCCGAGGCTTCATTGCCTCCATGGCAACATTGCTTCCTTATTGCTTAGGGAAGGTGAGAAGGGAGAAAGGCGAGACGACTCAGACACTACCTCTGCATAATTCATCCTTTGTCCCTGAGTGCTTGTAGAATGTGCCTGTAGCTGTAATGATGTGTGTGTGTGTGTGTGTGTGTTTCCTGGATCGGCTGGGGTTCAAAAATGAATGGTTCACAGGGGAAGGGTGAATGGGTTGAACGCAGTGCACGTTTCACGTTTAGAGTGCAAGACCAGTGCTCTGCCTCTCTTTATATATATAAATATAGCAGCCAAAACGAGGCTGACCGTTCCCACATTCTGCTATTCATAGAAATCCAGCTTTTGCAAATTAACTTTGAGAATCATTGACCTCCACGAATCAATAGTGTGCGCGGCCATGGGACGCATAGATAAGGAGCAGCGTGCTGCTGCAGCCAGGGATGTTGTGGCTGAGTGCTCCGTTACCCTCCGCCTGGGCCGGCTCGACAGCAATATTAACAAGGCACTGAAGTCAAACATATGATCAACAACAACAACAAACAAACAAACATGCTGGATTTGTTTTGTTTTTTTCCTTCCGAGAATAAGGATGAGCTAAGCGGGGCGGCAAAGAGGGAAGGTGGGAGGGGTCTGGGGGGGGGGGGGAGACAAGGGGAGAGGGTGGGATTAGGAGAGCAAAACAGCCGAGATTAGGGTCTCGCTTGGATAAAGGGAGGTCTGTGTGTGTGTGTGTGGGAGAGGAAAAGGTGGGGTGGGGGTGACGAGGACGATACGAGACTCCTCCCCCTCCCCCTCCAGGAGCCGGAGGAGCGGGAGGGAGGGAAAGGGGGGAGGGAGAGAAAGGGGGGGGAGGGATGGGACTGTTGGCAGGCACGCGGTCCAGCAGGCAGGATGGCTGTTCGTCGGGTGGTAAACACGGTGACGGGATGGCAACAGGCAACGGCGCGCAGCACGTGCTGTCAGTTTCCATAGCAACCTGCCCTTGGATACAGCACGCTGGTTGGCCCCTTCTCACTGTTGTTTTCACCGAGGGCTGATGAAACCTCGTGGGCGAGCGTGGGTGTGGTACTAGGGGGGGGAGAGAGAGAGAGATCCGTACCACGTTTTCCCGCCCTGGTAGAAAGTGTTGCTAGGCACATTAGTTGGTAAACAATCCCGCACGCACACGCAAAGATCCGCACACACACTTTCTCGGTTACTGAACACACCCCAAAAATAGTATATCCAGCCCCTTTCCACATTCTATGGAAACGGGGAGGTGGGGGGTTTGCGTCTTAAACTGATGAAATACTTTTTCTTTTGACGGAAAAAGCATCCCAGGATCATCCTTGATCTGGGAAAACGTTGAACACAAGAGACCCTCGGACCAAAGGATGGTTTTTATTTTAATCATTTGACCGAGACATTTCACAAAGAGCCGTCCTCACCGAACAGGAGGACACCCTGCCCCCAAGACCAACACAAACACAATGAAAATCAGGAACATATGAGGTCAAAAACCAGGCAAGAAACAGAACAAAGAGGTGTGTGTGTGTCTGATTGTGTGCGCACGTGCTCGTTTTTGTGTGTGTGTGCGTGCTCATGACACGCATGACCTCACACGATCAGATCGATATAGCAATGTGCCTACTCTGCACCTCGGTGAAATTCAGTACCGTGCACCAATCAACACAGGGTCTACACTGGTGTCCATCATGGCAAACATGGGAGGCGGGTGGGGGGGAGATAGCGGCGCCGCGAGCTAAAGCGACATCGCTGATTGATTAAAGGAGCCCTGCGAGCCAGCCGGCTTTGTCTCAACACCGAACAAAGGGAGGCTGAAGTCACAAGTGTTGTGTGTGTGAACCTGCCTATAACGGAATGGCAGTGTGTGTGTGTGTGTGTGTGTGTGTGTGTGTGTGTGTGTGTGTGTGTGTGTGTGTGTGTGTGTGTGTGTGTGTGTGTGTGTGTGTGTGTGTGTGTGTGTGTAAAGTCGTATTTCGTATTTCATTACGGTGCAGACTCTTCGTGGTCCGGCGGCACCCTGTCCATCTCCATCTTCTTCATCCTACGAGCCATGGAAATCACCAGGGTTTTCATCTGGGGGAGGCGGGGGAAGAGATGAACAGGGGAGGAAATGAGTAGGGGCGATTGGGAAAAGGGAGCGGGCGAGGGAGCGATCAGACAGCGGGAACAGCAGAACACTGGCAGGAGAGTCATAAATCCGTGGAGGGTAGTGTGGAGACAGGGACGGGCGGGAGAGGGCGAGGGCGGTGGTGCTGGAGGAGGAGGAGGGGGAGGACAGGGGTGGAACGCGGGGAGACAGTTGTTAAATGTACCCAAACAAGTGTCCCGAGACATGAAGAGACAAGAATACATTAACGCTGGCGGTCACGACTGCAGCTTCAAGAACGTCGGAGCTGTGGCCGGACAAACGGCCTGCGGTGCTACGACCGGGATAGAGGTGTTCTGTACCAATAGCAGTCCAGTCTCTGAGAAATGTTGCTAGGGAATATGCATCTAATATACAATAAACAAGGGTTTAATCCTGGCATTGAGTGCCAAGTGTGCAGCTTCTCATTGTTGATGCAGCACAGGTACCAGGATATTAATGCAGTGAAAATGATCATGCACATCTCAGTATTTAGTCGACCATGCTTTACTTTCAACAAAATATGGATTCAATAATGGCTAATAATATAGTTGGAAACGATTAGTCAAATCATTGATTAGCCTGTCGACAGAAAAGCTATATAAAAAAGATTATTATCCAAAGTTATTTACATTTTCATGTTTGAGTATTCATCCGACTTTTACAGAGTAAATATGTTAACTCATAGTTTCTCTACTTATGTCAGGTCATTATGAAATTACTGCCTTAGCTGAAAAAAGCCCATCTTCGGGCTCTGGTAACTAGTGTTGGGTGTTCACCATGATGACATTAGGAATAAAGAAGAGATTGGAAAGACAATAAAAAAATCATTAGTTGCACCCCGAAGGCAATGTCATACATAGTTTATTTTAATCTCTACTAATAATATTGTTGGAATTTGATGATTTTAGACTAAAATAAATCTTAAGTATAGCACTAGCTTAGAGCCATCCAATCACTCTGAATTCAGGAACCCCTTTGCTTGACATACACATACATGGCTTAGCTATATTAATATGAGACAAAGGCTGGTGATGTCAGCCACTGGTGATGTCAGCCCCTGAGCCCCCCCCCAGCCCCCACACCCCACAAAATAAGAAAACCCTGAAAAGCTGTTAGATTGGAAGTTGAACAACTGGTGAACTGGGGTGAAAAATAAGAACAGATATGAAGACATCGACAGACCATAACCCTGGGATTGCGTCTTTCTATTTAAACTCCTGCATGAGATAATAGCAACAGCGACACGATGACAGACATACTGTAATGAATGAAAACAGTCAATGGGTTCATTCCAATCTAATCCTAATCTTTAATAGGCCAAAAACAAACATGCCACGTGGTGACATGTTAATCCCACAGACTTCATGATCATAACATGTTTTTCAAAAAAAAGGATTCCTCAACATGTCCCCAATAGGATCTATTGTCCTTTGTGTATGGCGTCCCTACCGCACCGTTGACACGATCACCACCTATTGGTCAATTGATGGAATAACAGCTGTTTTCAAATACTAAACAAAGGCTTCATTGGAATGAATCACGTCGGAAAATGACCTCATGGATGGGAATTGGTCCTTTTCTTGGGAAATGAGTAACACAGTGACATTATCAAAGAGTGCCAAATTAAATATTCACGGTAAATATAATTAAATAAAAAGTAGAGAAATAACCTTGTGTGATGAAAACATTAACAGTAGCCTACAGTTAAAATGGAAAATATTAATTCACGAATGAAACCCTTATTGAGGTCGGACATTGCAGTGTTGGAGGTTACCGCCTGGTTCAAAGCTCTGCAGGCACACCACGCTACGCTGATGTCATCGCCTACCTAAACCCACTGGGAATTTGATGCCAAACAACAAATCTATTCGGTACCACTTGGAGGATGTGGAATAACAATTGTGCCAGACTTGAGGTATTCTGATAAGAGTGCGTGTAACACTCCCTGTTGTCAGTTTATCTGCTTTGGGGGAAGAGTCATGAGTTGAATGAGTTCACCTTAGATCACAAACAATTGAATACATTTTAACCTCAAAGATCCTCTATAGCAAAACGGGTTTGGTGATTTCCTAATCACTTCTGCATTGCTCACCTTAAGCCAACTTGGAACCATTAGGTGGAATGGAATGGAATAAGTTGCACACTTTTGTTTTACAATTGCTTGGAATTGGCATAGAAATGCAATGTGACGTCTTTTCCAAAGTAACACAAAAGCCTTGGAAAGCGGTTGTAAGGTGCCATTGAGTTTGCAATATTCCATGATACAGGTCAAACCTAGGTTATTCTCAGACAAGTAGGGGCGGGAAAAAACAAAGCAAAGTGGACAAACCTCTATCAGTTTTTGGTCAATAACGTCTCTGTCCTCGACCATGAGGGGCACCTTCAGTTGGCCCTCTTCTGCCACCTTCTGGTTTGCCGAGCCCAGCTCATAGCTGAAAGAGAAACAAACTAGGTGTATGGACTTTGAATTGGCACTGTGTTTAATAATAATAATAATAATAATAATAATAATAATAAGTAATAGCATTGGAATTTTCAAGAAACCCAAAGAGCTTAACAAAGTGAGTGTTTAGTGTGGTGAATAGAACACCCCTTCCATTACCAATGTGTACATTACCCGTCTGGGTAATGTACAGCAGCCAGCGTGTGCCATAAAGCACAACACATGCTGGCTTTCTAATTAAAGACCAGGGGATGATAAGAAGGACCATGTTGGTTAAAGAGCCAGGATTGCCAATTTGGCTAGGATACAGGTTTAACAGCCCTACTCGAACAACAACGAATGACATGGGATGTTAATTGACCACATGGGAGTCAGGACATCCCTCGAACACAAGAGTTTGCGTGCTGCTGACGGAGGTCACAATCTCTGTGTTCGTCAATCTACCTATCGAGTCTTAAAAACTAAATGGCGTCGACGGGTGATCTACTGATGGTATTGTGTGTATAAAATGTCCTTTTAAATAAACAATATGTACACTTACAAAGTTCTCAATGCCTCGTTGTATATGTTAAGCGATTTCGTTTTTACCATAACCAATGCCCCCATTGTTCCAAGTTTATAGCGTTTCGATAGAATCGGCTAAAAACAGCCAACTGAAGAAAGCGTCTATATGCTTAATGATAACGAACGTTTCAACTCGTTATCATGCAAAACATATCCCAAATCCATTTTACACCGGAAATACCCTTTAACCTCTCATTTGAAAGACGGCGCACCCCGACAGGACAGTTTCCCGTCTTCATCCTGGTGCACTGGAAATAGTAAACAGGCCAAAAGGCACCCCCTACTGGCCCTCAAACAACATATACCGTCACTATCTGGTCTGCCATTCAAGGATGGACCATGTTTCAGTTCAACTCGTGACCGTGTAAACTGGTGACCATTAGCCGAATGCGTCGCTTGTTGTCGTGGCTACGCCAGATGTTGGAAATCGGGACCAGACACGTAGCTGTCCTTGCGAATGCCTCTTTGATTTATTATTCAATAAAATGTCAAAAACATTCCAATCTCATTCACCTTAGGGGTCGGAAAATAGCCCTGCTCAAACGGTTGCTCTACATGCTGCTTACCAGCTATCTAACCCGTTCAACCCCGTGAATTGTGCGGCACAAAACCTTTCTGCCCCGGCTCATGTACTGCTCCCCCAGTTCACTTCAACACCTTTTCCACCCTCTATGCCCCAGCCCGTGGAACGTTGTGGAGTAATAAGCTATGATGATAACTATGCCCCACCCCGCGACACCTACCGATAGGGCGAGTCAGCTGTGAGAAGGGCCAAGTCAGCACCACGGCCATTACACATGGTGGCAGATGTTATGGCCATGGACGATAGTGACGATGAACATTATGGATACAGAGAGAGAATTCCAATATTGACTTTATTCACCGGTTCGAAAGCTGTGCAAGGGCAAATCATTGGTCAGATGCAACAATGGCGTTGCAAATGAGATTCAGCCTGAATGGCGCGGCTGGAGCTATCGTCCATAAAAATCCTAGATCTGACTGTTGGGACTACCGGCGAGTTGTGGGTGAAATAGAGACCGCCTACGGGCCGTGCTCCGAGCATGCAGCAGCCATCGGCATTGAATTGAGACAGCGGGTCCGGGGGCAGAACGAGGCGCTGCACCTCTTAAGGGATGATATCTATGAGAAATTGTCCATCGTGTATGCTGACCGTACAGAGCTGGAGCACGATGCCATCAGTGTGGAGGTCTTCACCAACGCCCTGGCCGACGCCGAGGTGGTGCAAAAACTACTGGAGAAGCAGCCGCGCACCCCGTCCAGAGCATATGACATCGCACACAGCTACGAGACCACCAGGAGGGCCGCCAGAACGGTCACACAATTCATGCAGCCTGGCCAACGCAGCTTTGTAAATCAGAGAGCCAGGGCCGCCACGGTACGTGAAAATGACAGTATGCCAGCTTGTGTGGAGCCAGTGTCAAAATGTCAAAATGCCTATGGGGGATGTTCAGTGCCACAACTGCTCCGGTCTAGGGCATATGCAGAGAAACTGCCCTTCACCCCGTCAACCCAGACAGCAAGCTCGGACACAGTAAATAAGAACACCCCCCCCGACACAGGTTTAGTGGTCACCTGTACTGCCCAGCTGGACTATGGTCGCTGTGAGATAACCGTCTGCGGAGAGAAGGTACCTCGTTTTAACCCAAGCCATCAGTCCCGAGTGCAGATTGTCAGAGTGGCCCGCACAACAGTGTTGGAATCGGGGTGTGAGTATGTAGTCCCTGGCACCGCCGACCTCCGCCATGCTGCTGACGGAGACCTGATGCTGAGCCCAACTAAAGGTTTCATCGAAAAACACCACGTTCTAGTGGCTCACCTCATCGTACAGGCGCGGCGTACCACCAACGTTCCCATCAGAGTCTTCAACCCTGGTGCCTTACCTGTCACATTGAAGAGCGGGGCAGTGGCAGGGATCTTACAACCAGCAACGGTGTTGGAGGAGCTGGAGCCTCAGCCACCCCTCGCCCCACCGTGCTCTGGGCTCATTAACTCTGCCTCTGCTTCTTTACCCAGCCACCTGCAGGTCCTGTATAATCAGAGCGGTGCTAGTCTGCCCAAGGGGGACCATGAGAGGTTGGCCCGCCTGCTACGGTCATACAGTGACATCTTCTCCACAGGGCCCACTGACCTTAGCCGTACTGGCCTCGTGCAGCACGACATCCTCACCACCCCTGGTCCACCAGTGAAACAGCAACCACGCAGGATGACTAGAGACAAACTGCAGCAGACCAGCAGGTGCAGCAGAGCCTGGACACTGGTGTTGCCCAACCCAGCAACAGCAGCTGGGCTGCACCAATTGTTATGGTGAGAATGAAGGACCAGACTTCGCGGCTATGTGTCGACTACAGGCTTTTAAATGAGAACCATTAAGGATGCTTATCCACTGCCCCGCATCCAGGACACCATATGCCCCTTTTCCACTGCGCGTTTTCGCAACGGTACGACACGGCTCTGCACGACTCTACCCTGATTTGAGAGCTTTTCCACTGCGGATTGGAGGCGGGACCCGTTACGGTTTTCAGTACCTGTTCGTACCTGTTTCAGAGGTAGGTCTAGCCGGTACGAGTCGGGGGCCTAAATGTCACGTGAACAGTGCTGTCCACTAGGGATGGGCATGATTAATCGACGATCGACTAATTGATCGTTAAGAATTTCGTCGATTACGTAAATTTTTCATCGACTAAACTAATGCCGTGTGCAATTAAACATTTTACCACACAGGGGGCAATATTTAAATTTGCGGGCTCCTCCCCCGCAATAAACATCCCGTTTGTGCGGTGAACTCTTTACGCCTAGCAGCTATAAAAACTATAATACTATAAAAACTACAAAGATGACTATTAATGCAGGGTATGTGGAAAATGCGCCGACTTTGGCTCAGCCTGGCTCCGCCCTTTTCCGCTACGTAGCTAAGATGACGTTGAGTACGGAAAGTGTACATCGCCAGGCGGCCACACACTTGGCGATAGTTTCCTTTCAGTACACTTATTTTCGCCCGATCTGAATCGACTCAATACCACTCAAGGCGAGGTTGGCATCGAAGCAGAAATAAAGAACTTTCTGAGGCCCTGGATTGCACCCCTACAGCTGGTGGAAAGTTGCTTTGCCAAGATAGCACGGAGGTATATGTGCATCACGGCACCGTCGGTCCCCTCAGAGCGGGTGTTTTCGGCGGCTGGACTGACGGTCACCAGGCTGCGGTCGTGTCTGACCCCGGACCATGTCAACATGCTCATCTTTCTGAACAAAAATCCGTAGACTGAAGTTGCGTGAGTTACTGGTTCTATTTTCAGAAGCTTTGTTACTAATTCATTGTTCTCGGCCTTCTTTCTCTGCCTTTTATAAATATTTTGCGTTACATTTGGCAAAACCTGTCCGAATTAATTATAATACATTTTTGGTTAAGTTATAACATGCTTTTTTTATATATATATTATTGTTATTATTTTGGGAAGAAACTAGGGTTGTGTTTATTTTTAGTCATGTTTATGAGCGCCGGCTTCGAGCTGCAGGCGCCGATGCTTAGTTTAGGTTTAACCGAGTTGTGTTCATCTAATAATAAAGATTCCCAATGAGGAAAACACACTGTTTTTGTAATTTCATTTCATTTTGAATGTAAATACTTAATCCTATAAGCATATAAATGGATCCTCGACTGGTACTGAACTTTTGCAAAGCAACGCAAAAAAAAAAAAATATATATATTAACGATTAATCGACTAATTGATCGTTAATCCCCCCGACGATCGACTAAGACAACTTAATCGAATGCCCATCCCTACTGTCCACTGATTGGTTAGATGAAATGACGTCATATGTGCGACGAAACGCGTGGGTCTTTAAACATTCACCCGTCATGTATGAAAACACAACTGCGAGAGCAACAACGACAAAACGATAAGTTCCCTTTTTTTTCTCGTATTGCTCGTCTCGACTCTTCCATTCGTTCGTGTTCTTTTGTCGCTACAAGCCACAGAGCAATCAGCAGCAGCAGTACTGTCTCTATGTCGTCCAGTGCTTCCATCGTTGTTTACTTTTTTCTGACCGCGGCATGGCACTTTCTAGTCGCCTGAAGCTGACGTCACGCCTGAACACCTCCGACTCCGCCCAGTTCCAGGCCACGGTTTTGTGTGGAAAAGCGAAAATTTACTGGTACCGTGCCGTGTAGTGTAGGGCTGCCAACCGCACTGAGTAGAGTCGGGACTATTTTGGCAGTGGAAAAGGGGCATTAGACACATTGTCCACCGCCAGGTACTTCAGCACGCTGGACTTAACATCAGGATACTGGCAGGTGGAAATGACGCCGAGAGCCCGAAAAGCAGCTGCTTTCTGCACCCGTAAGGGCCTGTTCGAATGGAATGTGATGCCTTTTGATCTATGCAATGCGCCGGCCACATTCCAGAGGCTCATGAACCGTGTCCTGGCCGGGCTGCAGTGGGAGACCTGTTTGGTGTACCTCGACGACATCATCGTCTTGGGGCGGGACGGCACCGACATGTTGGAGCGGCTCAGCCAAGTGTTCAACAGACAACGCGCAGCCAACCTGAAACTTAAACCTTCTAAGTGTTTCCTGTTCCGTGAGCGAGTGGCTTACCTGGGGCACATCGTCTCCGCCAAAGGTGTCGCCACTGACCCCCAAAAGATTCAAAAGGTGACTGAGTGGCCAGCACCCCAAAACGTCTCTGAAGTGCGTCAGTTTGTCGGCCTGGCTTCATACTACCGACGTTTCGTCAAAGATTTTGCCACAGTTGCCAAGGCCCTCCACGAACTCACCAAAAAGTATGTACGTTTTAATTGGACGGACAAATGCCAGGAGGCGTTTGAGCAGCTGAAAAGCCGGTTGACGTCAGCACCGGTGCTGGGTTATCCCCTCGACAGTGGCCAACTGCTCCTGGACACAGACGCCAGTGACTGGGGAATTGGAGCAGTGCTCTCCCAGGTGCAGGAAGGTGTGGAGAGAGCGCTAGCCTATGGGAGCAGGCGAATGTCGGCCACCGAGCAAAACTACTGTACCACCAGACGAGAACTTCTGGCAGCTGTCGAGTTCACCTCTCATTTCCGGCAGTACTTGCTTGGGAGATCATTCATCATTCGGACTGACCACAACAGCCTGCGCTGGTCGACGCGGATGAGGGAGCCTGAGGGCCAGCTTGCTCGCTGGCTTGAAAAACTAGCGGAGTACGATTTCGAGGTGATCCATCGTCCAGGGAGACACCACCAAAATGCGGACGCGCTCTCCAGAAGACCCTGCTGGACGTTGTGCCCATGCACAGTGCCAGAGCCTAGCCTCAGTAACCAGCCCCAGCACAAGGGGATTCAGTGCAACATGGACGAGATTCCAGCTGAAGAAGATGCCGGAAAAACTCCTGCAGGGCAGCCTCCAGTGGGGGTAGTGGTGCCCGAAGACAGCTATAGAGGCAGCCCCGCAGTCGAGTTTAATTATCTTCCAGTGGGGGTGGCGGACGTTTTCAGTGACAATCAAGCTGGCTCTCTGTTCCGTCCAAGTGTCTGCAGGGTGAGTGCACCTGCCCAAACCAACCTGTTCGGGGGTTGGACCCAAGAGCAGTTAATCAGTGCCCAAGAAGCTGACCCAGATATAGCACCAGTGAGGAAGTGGATGGGAGAGGGGAGGGACAGGCCGCCCTGGGCTGACATAGCACCCTACAGCCCTGCCACCAAGGCCTACTGGTCGCAGTGGAAAAGGCTCTACCAGAAGGACAGTTTTGCTGAGGAAATTCTACTGCACGGATGGAAAGGTGTTCTATCCACAAATCCTGTTGCCTCAAGCGTACCGCACCTCAGTCACGGAACAATTGCACGATGGCCCAGTCGTGGGCCACTTTGGAGGAGAAAGGACACTCGCACGTCTCAAGGCCCGATACTACTGGCACAATATGAGGGATGACGTCAGTCTGTGGTGCCGCATAGTTCTGTAGTTGACACTGGCGTTTTGCGGGTACTATTTAATGAAGCTGCCAGTTGAGGCCCTGTGAGGCACCTATTTCTCAAACCAGAGACTCTAATGTACTTATCTTCTTGCTCAGTTGTGCAGCGGGGCCTCCCACTTCTCTTTCTACTCTGGTTAGAGTCTGTTTGTGCTGTTCTCTGAAGGGAGTAGTACACACCGTTGTAGGAAATCTTCAGTTTCTTGGCAATTTCTCGCATGGAATAGCCTTCATTTCTAAGAACAAGAATAGACTGTCGAGTTTCACATGAAAGTTCTCTTTTTCTGGCCATTTTGAGCGTTTAATCGTCCCCACAAATGTGATGCTCCAGATACTCAACCTGCTCAAAGGAAGGTCAGTTTTATAGCTTCTCTAACCAGCTAAACTGTTTTCAGCTGTGCTAACATAATTGCACAAGGGTTTTCTAATCATCCATTAGCCTTCTGACCCAATGAGCAAACACATTGTACCATTAGAACACTGGAGTGATAGTTGCTGGAAATGGGCCTCTATACACCTATGTAGATATTGCACCAAAAAAACAGAAATTTGCAGCTAGAATACTTATTTACCACATTAGCAATTTATAGAGTAGTTTATACTTACATTAGTTTAAAGCACTGTTTAAAAAAACAGTGCTTTTCTTTCAAAAATAAGGAAATTTCTAAGTGACCCCAAACTTTTGAACGGTAGTGTGTTTTATACATACATACATACATACATACATACATACATACATACATACATACATACATACATACATGAGGAGAATCACTGTCGAAGCACGTTATCCAACAAGCAAAGCAGTCTCTGCAATACAGTATAGCCAAAGTGTAGTTCACTCTTTGATATGGCTGTATGTTCTAAAAGCATATGGCTCCTTTAAATGCGTATGCAAATTTGAATTGTACGTCATGAGCGATTTGAGCAACCAAAGCGAACAGAAATATTCGCAGCGATTTTTTATGAGCGACCAAAGCGTCTTTGATCGCTCAATTCGCTTTTGGTGTGAACGTACAGTAAGTATTCCACATTCAAATGAGTTGATAAACGTAGTAATATTTTAATTAGCCCCCTTTCTGTGTCCTCCGATCATTCAGATAAATGGCACTAGTCTATGTGTGTACGTCTATTTATATCTATGGCCACAGTAACAAACTTTTCAAAACAACACCCATCACAGTGAACTACTTACCTCTCCACTTGTTTAACCAGGAGACTGAAGACCCCCCTCCTATAATCCAGAGCTTTAGGTGTTGACAGATACACCATGCCAAGTGCAGATTCACACCCCTTACAGCAGAGGTCAAGAATCATACTACACGAGAGGGGAAACAGTATCATAACAAACTAATGTTAATCTTCACACAATCAAATCAATGCAAATGCAAGCTGCTTATATTTACCAGTGATGCTCTGGTTTTGGTTTATATATGCGTTTTTCTTTCCCAACCAAAACGTTCTCAGTCACGCCTGAAAGGAAATGGGTAGAATTAAGTCTTAAAGCGGTGGGCCCGCATGCAACGCGTGATGCAACGAAAGACAACAACGAACGAGTCTTACGTTTTAAATAGATTTGACTCTCGTTATCACTTCCGACCCATGACAACGAGTCTCCGATGGGTAGATTGCAATTCCCACAAAAAAAGACAAGGGGTGCATCCTCCTCGTCCTTATCTTCTACTGAGTTAAAGGTATCTTCGTAGTCCTGCACTATTCGGGTGGAATCATCGATTTCCTCGTCGAATGTGCGATGTTTTGAGGTCCCTTTTCCTGAAGTTTTTGAAGACATGTTCGTATTATGTAAAGCTGTTTTTGAAATTACCCGGTGGATTGAGTGGACGGCCACTACGGGAAGGAAGTGATGTAATTAACGTCACTACGACGAACTGATAGTATAATTAAAACGTATAACATACAAACGTATAACATATAATAATTTATTTATTTTTATGCATGTATAAAAGTGTCTCTTTTGTATTTTGTTCCTCTATGTGAGAATAATGCATTTTGTGTATGAATCGTAACACATGCCGCGGTGTGTCCTCTGATTGGCTGCTTAGACCGGAAGTTTTATAAATGTAGTTCTAATATCGCGGGAGAAGCGGTATAACCATTGTAAACAAAACCAGCGCATTGTTGTTTTCGTCTTGCCATCAGCATGTGTGAAAAAATGAAGAAGGTAATAATTCTCTTATGTACTTAGATGTTTTTGTGCTTGTCAGTGAATTCACCCAACGCGAAAAAAGTCAATATGTCGCGTCTTTCCGCTCACAGGTACAGACATGGCTCAGTACAGCGATGGGTGAGCAGCCAATTCCACAGTTTGAAGTGAATACTAGAACGGTGGATATACTTTACCAGTTGGCAGTGGCTAGTGAGGTGCGATGCAAGGACACGAGTCTCCTTATCGATGATTTCAAACAGAAAGGCTCAGAATATGATTCAGATAGTAAGTAACAAGCTTAAACTAATATTTATATGAGTATTCCTTTGATTGACAAGTTGGGGTAGCCTGCTGGCATTGCATTTGTTTGCTCTTTTTTTGTCGGAAAAAAAAGTCACAAATGTCCCTTCTACCCTACTTATAGGCATTCATCTGCAAGAAGTACTTCTGCAAGGCGTTGGCCTGTCATGTGGGGGCTTATCAAAGCCTGCAGGGGACTATATGTCTGCTCTTGTGGATAATGCCATGGTGCTCGGGGTTAGAGACACATCACTGGGCAGGCACGTGTTTTTTTTAACAGTCATCTACCTATGGAGCTACATATGACACAGAACCTGATGTAAACCCCCCTGAATGGTGAACGTTGTGTCCCCATGTAGCTTCATTCCGGCGGTGAATAAGCTGACAAATGACGTTTTGGAAGCAGAGAAATCAGACGAAAGACTTGACCAGGAGATGAAGGCCCTTCGGAAGAAGTTGGGGGCCACTCTGGTTCTGCGGAAGAACTTGCAAGAGTAAGACCGCTAGGATACAGTGATGTTGTTAACATGGCTCACTGTGTGAATGTTTGAAAGACTATTCAGCCCCACAAGGCCTCATGGTAAAAAATGGCTATTCTCCTTTTAGTTAATTCCTCTATATACTCGGTTGTGCAGCAACTAGCTAGCCACTCGGAATTTGATTGCATGCTTTGACTTACTTAATTGTAAGTGGCCTAAATAACTAATTTAAAGTAACTGCCATATCGCATATCACGTAAGGCAGTCTTGAAGTGCACAAGTGTCGTTGATAACATGCATATTGTTTTGGTCATGTTGGTTTGATTTTGGCAGGGATATCAACAAAACGGTGAAGGACCAGGCAGTGGGCGGTGCTCAGGCAGAGGAGAGGCTACTAAATATGGATTTTGTTAAAACAAAGTCTAGAGAGCTCATCAATCGGAGAAAGATAGCAGAGGTCTGCTTGCGCCAATTGTACTAACTTACTATGGCTCTTAACATTGTAGAAATGTCATTCATAATCAACATCATGTATTCATGCTTTTTTTTATTACCATATTCAAAATCCAACCATATGATGGTAAATTAAATATGATATAATAATACTATAATAATTGTCACATTAGCTGGTCCCAAACTGTTAATCCCTGCAGTTTACACGTGGTGGTAGTTTATCCAGAAAAGCCCACCTTGTTATTTATTTTCATTGACACGTGTTTGGTCCCTGTAGGATCAGATTTCCTCCAGGAACATGAACAAGAAGTTTTCTCATCATGCATTGATGGAAATATTTGAGGTCAGTGTGCAACTGTAAATTTAAGTAAAGAAATTAAGGTGTGTGGGGAGGGGACATTTTGAGTAGAATGTTTGAATACTTTATTATAGAATTCATGGTGGTGTTTGCTTTCTTGTTCTCTTCAGGAGGTCAACACTCTGAGACATGAAATAATCCCTTTGACAAAGAAACTGGAGCCCTACCTAGACTTAAGCCCAGTAAGTTTGTTCTATTTTGGCCCTTTCCTCCGCCAAAGCTTATATTTTTATATCCCCTTTTGAAAGCTATGCTTTTTGTGAGCACTAAACATTTATATATACACACACACATGTTAGAAAGTCAACATATGATTACATACATGTGTATTTGAATGTTTTGTTTATTAGTAGTTAACATATGACTCAGAAAGATAATCTTCCGTACAAATAGCCATCTATCTTAAACAAATACAAATAACAATAACTATTCAGATATATAGATATGACTGTATGTATAAAAGTTGTTTCTCGCTTTGCCAGAGTCCATCTCTTGCTCAAGTGAAAGTGGAAGAAGCAAAAAGGGAATTGGTAAGTTTTGAATACAAAAATATGCTAGGAGTTGATGTCTTTTGTTTTCAATTAAAGCAGTTTCCTTAACTAAAATGTTCTCCTAATTTCAGGCTGCCATTGATGCTAAGCTTGAGGTCAACATGGACTTCATGCAAAAATAAATATAGTATTTTATGCAACAAAAATATTGTTGGTTATTGTGCCTTAACTTTTTTGAAGTGTCTTATCAGTGAATCACTGTTGACAACTTATGTTTTACATAATAAATACGGGGAGGCGGCATCAAAAAGAATAAAAAAAACATCCGACCATTACTGCAGGAAGTGCTGTGGTGTGAGTTTATTGGTTTGTGCTACGATTGTAGTTTGTCTGAATGTATGCACTGTACAAGAATCAGTTGCCTGTACAACTTTTAATTTGCTAAGGATAATGCGAGTAGATCTGAGGGCCTTTTTAACCACATCCTTTTCTTTTCTGATGCACATTTGATTATTTGGCCTGTCATTTAGATACGTGTGCCTTCAAAGTAATGTTGCCATCATGATACAATCTAAAATAAATGATGTTGTTCAACGTCATTTCTGGCTTGATTAGGCTCACTTTCGCCTTGTTGTAAGACATTAACGCTAATCAAATGTTTTGTCTCATTTAAAAACAACAATCATTCATCAAATACGGTGCTTTACAAAATATAACAGTTCTAAGGAACCTATTTTGTTTTTCATAAATTTATATTGGAACAGTGTCATCGATGACGCCAAAGTATGGAAAGATAAATGAATGGGAAAGCTAAGAAAACAACTAATCTGTTCAAGGACGACCAGACGCATACATTCACTTCCTCTGCCTTATTTTCTTCACCAGGGGGTAAGAAAACAAAATTCCAAGGGCTGTGGAGGGATATTAACAGGAGTTTAGCAGCCACTCCCAAAGTGCCTCAAGCCGCTACAGACGATGAGGCAAACAGAGGGGCCTCTTCTCAACTCTGTATGCAAAATATCACCTCAGAGTCCTTACTCTTGCCACTCTACACAGTGGATCAGACAATAGATGTTGACTTCGCCGACAGCCAGGACCAGAGCTCTGTCCTGTAGATTGACAGGTTGAGTTGCCAAGGAGGCGAATGGGACCAGCCTACTACATGATCCAAAAGGCCCCTTTTGATTCAAGAGAAGGCTTTAACAGCCTTTACAAAATAGACAAACATGGATTCTGGGTGCATAATTTTCTGATTTAACAAGTAAAACGTAATTAATTTGATAATGAATCAACGCCATCGCCTCCATCACTAAAAATTAAAATAACGCCAACAAGGAATGGACCAGCTCTGGCAAGACACAATGTGGCTCGTCGTGGGAAACACTTCACCAATGGGTTATCAAGATGGCATTCAGCCCGGCCGTCCCCTTTCTCTCGGTTTATATTAAACTAGTGTTGACCGCCACGCCCACACCACCACTCTGTACTCGGATGTAAGTGGAAGCGCGTCTTTTTCCACGCGTCTCCAGTCTCCCCGTCCTGGCCTGCCGTTTAAATTCTCTCACACTCACACGGGCTTCATGGAGCATGGGAGCGGTGCGGGATTCTCTCGTCTCTTCTTAACCTGTCCTGACAACTTGTTGCGCAGCTTTTATTTCCAGTGCTCCACTCTGCCTTGCCTTCTCAAGTGAACTTTTCGACAGCAACAGGGATTGTGTGTGTGTTATGATTTAGACAGGACGTCTTTGTAGATAGTTTTTTTTCTTTTTCATCAGAAAGGCCGATTTTTTTCTTTGATGTCGACTTGTTGACTCGCTGTTTAACCAGCATGGTGTTTTGGCGCGGCAAGGTTTGGCACTCGGAGCAGTTCTCTCTCAAGCTCGTCTCTCCTTAAGGCCTGCTGGTGTTGCCCATCGCACAGTATATCAGCCCGTGAATTGGTAGGCCTACATGATCTCAGAGAGTGGGAATGCAAACCATGGAGTGGATACGAATCCATGGGCTCGAGTGGTCTAGTCTCATCTTGCTCCTGTGGACCACACGCATGGAGGGCCTGGCCGACTTTTCAAGTGAGACAATGCGATGCATCATGTTCACCACAACAACAAACGATCGGATTTAGAAAAAAATGATAACAACTACAACGACGGTAGTAGTCGAATGATGATGCCGATCGTTGCTCAGACGATGGACCATTTATTACTATGGAACACTCCTATGATAACGATGGATGGGGTGGGTAACAATATCCACCTGTGTAGCCTACATATTTGGAGAGTAAGTAAGATCTGTCAGAATTTCCAGTCCACAGAACATTTGCGTTTCTTTACCAGACTACCTGTCGAGAATCATCACCAGCCAACACGCACTCGCGTGCGACGGACAGCCGCTGCGGCTGCACTGCCCGCGCCACTCCACCATCTCCGTGCATTCCGCCTTCTATGGAAGCGGCGATGACGACGCGCGGTTATGCGGCAGCGGCAGCGCAGAGGCGGCAAACAGCAGCTGTTCCGCTTTGACTACGCTACAGGTGCGTTCGTTGGAAACTGTGCGGTAGGCCCACTGTGCACATTCATTGTCTAATATTAGTTTGGTGCAGGTGCACTATTTTCTCCCTTTTTTTTTTCCTCACACACACACACACACACACACACACACACACACACACACACACACACACACACACACACACACACACACACACACACACACACACACACACACACACACACACACACACACACACACACACACACACACACACACACACCACCTGTGAAAACAAAGGAAGCATCTTTCCGGTTCAGCATATGAATTCTCAAGAACATGTGAGGAAAAAGGTAAACTTCAACTACCACAACAACATGGAGTTGGGACACATTTCTTTTTTTTCTGCAGAAGCTGATGTCAGTAGTGTCAGAGCCAAAGGCAGTGCTCGTTACCCGTCACCCCCTTGCTGTTTGGGAGGGACCCGTGTCCTGGCACCAGGAAATACCTCACCGTGGTGTACAAGTGTAAACCCAGTGAGTCCCCCACCTGCTGCCCCTGACCCGGCCTGCCACCACACACACTAATGGAATGTCTGGGCGTGTGTGTGGGCTAGTCTTTATGTGGTCTTACTGGGCAAATGGCATTGATCCCTTATCACATTACTGGCATTCCCCCCTCCCCCCCCTCCCTTTTTATACACTGCCCTACGGCCCGTAGAGTTCCACTTACATTGTTGCACTGTATACCCATGCTTCTCGTGTGTGTGTGTGTGTGTGTGTGTGTGTGTGTGTGTGTGTGTGTGTGTGTGTGTGTGTGTGTGTGTGTGTGTGTGTGTGTGTGTGTGTGTGTGTGTGTGTGTGTGTCCGGCTCAGCGGAACACAAGAGGCTCGTGGTGCGTGAGGGAGAGAGGCTGAGGCTGCGCTGTAAGCCTCCCAGGGTGCTCACCGTCTACGCAGCTGTCTACGGCGGGGGTCCCTCCCCGGCAGCAGACACCAGCCAACCTCAGTTTGGTGAGTGGGACGTACGGGCCGTCCTAGGTGACATTGTTTTGTTTTGTACGATCGAAGTGAAGTGGAGAGAGTTAAAGGTTGTTTCAGCGGTGATGGGTGACGTCACTTCTGTCAGTGTTTGAAGCGAGATCCCAAACAAACAGAGAAAGCTCGCCCCTCCCTTCCGTGTTTCGTGCATCCACGAAAAAACGATCATGAACGCAACGCATACCCCCACAACACCCACCCCTTGTCGGTGATTGGTTGGAATACTATTTATTTATTTTTTTTCGTTTTTTTGACGGCAGCTAGCGGATCGTGAGGAAAGACCAGGGGATAATTTGTGTTTCGGCCTAGAAAATTATTTAGGGAGCTGTCCTAGCTCAACTGGTAGAGACATGTATGGTGCGCTCATGGTACTGCAATATGGCTTTAAGAACCATCCGCCCATGGTGTGTATTTGTTATATAATTGCTCATGATAATTATAGGATAATGAATACTATCTGTTGCATCAAAGGTGCTGAAGGAAGTACAATTTGAGAGTTGTAAAGTAGAAGCTGAAGTTGACCTGATTTAGTCATGGCTAGATTTTATGATTTAAACGTATTTCAAATAATCAATAAACAAAAGTGATGGCTGCATGGGGAAATCATGTGCCACTTTATGTATACCATTATTCAATGTTTTATTTTCTCCCTGAAATTTAAAAAATCGGACACTTATCAGCTCAGTCAATCATTCCCTTGCTGCAATCGTTTCCTTTTTCATGGACTGTCTGTCTCTTCTCTCCCTCTACTCAGAGTGTTTGAACCATGAAGCTGTGCACACAGTGTCCCAGTCCTGCTACGGTAAACAGAGATGCACCGTAACCGTTGACAACCACACCTTCAGGGACCCCTGTATGCCAGGAACCAGGAAGCATCTTACCGTCCTCTACGCTTGCGGTAAAGAAAGAAAATAAATATCATCCTCCTTCCGTCACATAATAGAATGAAAGGCCTGGGAATTGAAAACAGAGTAGGTAAAATTTTTTATCTGTACAGCACAATCTCTTGACGTAATCCCATTGGCAGGAATATTGTGTCTCCCACGCTGGCTTCCTTTATGCTGGTCAGAGCAATCAGTCGTATCACCCCCCCCCCCTCTCCTCCCAAATCACACAGAGAGAATAAAGTAGGTGGAAAACCATAAACTTTGAGCTAGGCTTTGTGCGGCTTGAGGCTGGCATCCGGTGGAACTTCCTGTAATTGGCCTGAAATGCCAGTGAGGTCATACACGGACATTGTTAGCGAAGGACTTGACTCCAGGCTGACAATACATAATTATTCAATAGAGCAGTATAAATGTAACCTGGTGCGTGAGTGAATGGGTGAATTCCCCGACCAGACTGCGTAAGTCTTCTTGTGAGTCCACGCTTGGTTGAGCTGAAAGGTTTCACGATATAGTAGAGAAGCCTCGTCTGAACTGTGCCCTAACCCAGACCCTGTCTATCCCCCCACATCCAGTACCAGAGACCCTGCTCAGAGCTGCAGACCCTGACTTGGCCTCATTGTTACCTCCACTGGATCTGGCAAATGGTAACTGTAACGTTATGCATGTTTAGTAACCATTTCAATATATACAGCCCCTCCAGTGAATACCATGACATGAAGGTTTCATGTCATGGGGTCATCTTTCCATTTTCATCTTGTTTGCTATCTTCTTGTTTCTTGCAGTTTCCACCAAGCAATGTCAAGGATACAAAAGCTTTGACTTTATACTTCAACCAAAAATACCATTACTGTTTTCACTTATGCAGTAAAAAGCATTCAATTCAGACAAAATCTGTTATTTCGGTTGCTTGCTTGACCCAATTGAATTCAGAAGGAATCACATCAGATGCTCCACTGATTACTTGTTTTAATACGCTATGTCAAAGCTCTATACTCTATACTAATTTCTGGTTCTATCTCATTATTTATGTTATTTATATTACTAGTTAATCATTCATTCTACTTCCTCTCCAAAGCTCCACCTGTGCATGTGGTGTCCCCTGTCCCAGAAGGTACCGGTCTGCCCGTGTACCCTGGAGCGATGATGAGCAACTCGCTCATTACCTATGCCTACATCAGAGGTAAGCGCCTACAGGATAGGAACCTGCACGATGCACGTGAAAACACACACACACACACACACACACACACACACACACACACACACACACACACACACACACACACACACACACACACACACACACACACACACACACACACACACACACACACACACACAAACAAGAGTTTTTGTGTGTGTGTGTGTAGTTTCTGCGTGGCTTCAACGTCTACCTCCTGTACCTTCTGCCTGTCGCCAGAGCACCCTGAGATGGCGGCGCTGCTCTTCACCTGCAGCGTGTGTGTGGGCCTGCTGCTCACCCTATTGGCCGTATCCATCCGCGTCAGCTGCAGGCCAGGGCCAATCAGATGCCTCACCAGGGCCCGGAGCCACGCCTTCCATCGCAGAGGTGGAGGAGAAGGACAAGGCTGACGACGATGGCGTAGACGACGACGATGACGAAGAGGAGGAAGATGGAACATCCAGTTCCTTGATCTCGACCAAAAACAGGAAGTCCTTCAAGGACTGGGAGGAAGTGACGTTTGTGTGCGAGGCGGCGGAGCGGGCGGAGAGGATGGAGAGGAGGGAGATGGTCATGCAGGAGATATGGATGAACGCGTACATGAACGGAGCCCCCGACATCTAGTGTTTTAAGGCAATCAGCCGATGCTTATATTCACGCCATGCATCACAGAATGTGGTATTTTTTTTATCAACCTGTGGATGTTCCGATCACTGGATGTTTGCAAACCAGGAAAGAACTCTGGTTCCTGGTTCCTATCCGGAAAACTCGTTCTTGGAAGCTCCACAATGCGAGGAATCGTTCAGCCGTTCCCGTGATAATACCACATGCGATGGGACTGACTGGCGCACACCTTGAACTCTCGAATAAAGTGGTAGCTGAACTGGAACACACTAGGGGTGACCCTGACCTTGCTGTGAAGCGACATCCTGTCTCAGGACGGCTCGGTGGCTCTTGGAAGGTTCACCACTCGGACAAAGAGAGGAAAGGTGTAGCATCCTTCTTCCCGCGATATCATGGGTAAAAGGTTTGTAGGAAATGATGTGTTGCCTAATGTAATCAGAACACCATTAGCAGGTATATATTGAACAGCGCACACAATGCTTTTTTGTTGGGGCTTTCTTTGACAAGGAAAGGAATATTTTGTGTATTTTGTTTTCATTGTATTTGATTTATTTCAGTGAAGTTTAAATAAAACAAGTGACAAATTATATGAAGAACAAACAAGTTAAAAAAATTCTAATTATTCACTCAGAATGCTTAGGGTTTAAACACAACACAAACATGTCTGTTTAGCATTGCAATCTCCTCTCTATGTAAGTCGCCACGGGCCGTCCCAACAGAATACCAAATTGAACCATCAAGTTGAATCTACAACAATAGGATGTCCAGGTTTTCTTATGTAACAACAAGATAACATTACGGCTGGCATCTCTGTTGTTGTTGGCCGAGAAGACGATTAAAACAAGGCAGAGATAGCTCTGAAGAGCAGTTAAGGCTGGTCGAGAGACAAGTGGGAGGTCCGAAGCTTCAGAGGTCTCTTTATTATCTCGGACCCCATTTGATGTTGTTGAGGCCTTGAAACTGCCTCTTCAGGGCCTGTCTGTCCGACCAATCAGAGTCCAGGTGGCTGTCATCGTCTGCCTCCTCCAGTTTCTGAAGCATAATCAGCCAAGATGACATTTTAGAATATAACCCCCTACCAGCTTTAAAAAAAGCTTTGAAAACCTCCTAACCTCCTTTTTTCCTTCCTGATGCTAATGAATATTGGCCCTACCTTCAACTCCTCCTGTCTTCTGTAGTAGTGCATCATCATTTCCTTCTGTTGGTCATCTGTGACGACAGGCTCTCTCGCTGGCGCCCCCTGGCCTCTCTGAAAGGAACAGCGAAACCAATATCATCAAATTTATTTAACGTAATAATTCCAGGCTGTGTTTCGCACATTACGTTGTTTTACTGTACACATATAAAATTACTAGTTCCCACCTTTTGGATTTTGACTACAATCTTGGTCTTCTCGTTTTTGCCGATGTAGTCCTGTAGTTTCTTCTCCCTGTGCAGCTCCTTGGCAGCCCACCACAGCTGGCACTCCTGCTCCGGGACCACCTGCAGAGAGGCCTGCGGAAGCGACCAGATGGAGGAGACAAACACAGGCAGACGGAGGCAGAATGCAAAAACATGTCACCGCATGTTCACCCGAAAAACCATTGGATGTGATGTCACAAAAAAAAGAAAAAAAGCAGAATGAGAATTAAAAATTATGCCTTTCTGTGGAGTTGAGCTTTACTCAGTTCTTAGTTAATCTAGGATTTCCAATTCCAATGGGCCTATTGGGTAAAGTGCCAAAGCCTGATAACATGGCACGGGGATGGACAGAGGTTCACCCCTCACCTGCATTCCTGAGAGGTCTTCGTTGTTCTCCAGCTCCATCCTGATTGGGTCGTGAGGAGGAAGCCCCATGGGGTACACGATCATGACCGCGCCCCTCAGCTGATCCAGGGCTTCCTTCACCATCGCAGCCGTAACGCAAACACCGGCCTGTGCGCTTGTTTCTAGTGCGGCGATGGCAAGCAGAGTGAGAGACAGCGAGAACAGAGTGTTTAGGATGATTTACAGCAGCCAGTTCCTGCAAGGTTGATCAAAACGCGTGAGGCAAGAGAACTATCCAATCCCATGAGTGTGTAGCAAGAAAAAAGACGTTTCATTTATTGTCACACTTACTTTGGAGACTAATGCCTTTGCCTCTTCCATCGTTTTCTTCAGCACTTCTTTCATCCTGTCGTTTGGTGCTGCAGAAGAGGAGTAGAGGGATGTTATGCATAAGAGTGCCGACTGGGAGATTGGTGGCATGAGAGGTCATTTTCTCAAGTAACACAACACAGATAATCTCTAAAAGCTGAGCTGAGTTGACATTGAGAGGGCAATCTGGATTTGGGGGTGGATGACATGTTTGAGGCTGACCATGTCCGTTCCTTCTCCCGATCTCATCCTTGCTAAACACCGCTCCTCCGCTGGGAATACACTTCTCTTCCCATTCATCCTTCAGCTTCAGCTCCAGCACCTGGTCCTCCGTCAGGCCCTGCATGTTGGGAGGGAGTGTGACCCCGTGCTCAGCCAGCTCTGGCATCTCTGCGAGGGAAGAAATCAACCTCACATGTCAGAAATTCTCAACGAAAATGAAGTAGTGAGGATGCTATCGCGATAACTCACTGTGCTGGAAGGTGCGGGATCCCAGGTCGTATAACAGTTCGTGTCGACACTTGTTTTGACAGCATGTGTAGCGTTATGTAGTAAAGACATGTGAAAGGTGAGAGAGTCCTCACCGGAGCATATCCTTTCCACTTTGAGCCTCCCGTTGTAAACGACTGCGACCTGCTGGACCAGGCTTTCCACGGAGACGTCCGCGGTGGTGTCCAGCAGAAACTGGCTCTCGTCGCCCCGCTTCAGGTGTAGTTGCACCATCACGAGATCGTATTCCCCTGATGTTAGAAACTACAACAACAACAACAGGAGGCGTTCTGAGGTTTAGGCAGGTTTAATTTTTTTCTTTCCGTTTCCGACAGAAGCTATAACAATTCGTTTAAGACAGCGGCGGTTACGGAATGTGTGCTGAGGATAGTTGAAAAAACCTGTAACCATAGCAACTTTAAACATCGGCCGCTCGAACCACTTCCGGAAGGGTCCTCGCGGCCTCTCTCGTCTCCGGTTGCCAGATTGTTTACATTTCCACGCACGAATTTACAACCTACAACGCAGACATCGTATACATACCTGTACTGTGATGAAACAACCATAATTCTATATTAAGGGCATCAAAGTATGTTATATCCAGATAATCCAAGCCAGCCAGGGCATACGATACGTACGATCAATGTGTTGTGTGTTCTACTGTAAACCTTTTCTTCGTGTACGATTTTAAGTGAATTTACTCATCTAAGCGGTAACTCTGCCCTCTACAGGACATTTAGAAAAAGTATTTCTGATCATCTGATAATCACAAACATAACATATATGAGAGACATATTGTCTTGCTTGGAATAAACTAATATGAACAATTTCTACGTTGGAAAAAAAGAGCACAACTTGCAGGTCAACTGACATTTATTATTGCATACATACAACACAAAGTGCTTTATACATAAATGTGCCGTCAGCTTTTCACTTAAATATGGACTCTTGGATATTTGATACATAAACTGCAGCTTACTTTTTCCATTAATACATACAGAGTATGGTCAACAACACAGATTTGTAATTTACTACTTGAATCAGAAGCATAAAAAGGGGACACCAACCTAACGAATGGACCAATGTGTTTTCTATAAAATCTTTTGACTGGACACAAGAAGCACTACTAAGCTATCATTGACGTTTCAGTCTCTACTGCAAACATGTGGTACGACTGGATTGAATAAAGGTGTTTTCGGGATAACAATATAGAGCCATGGGCAGTTGACCCGCACCCACTTCAGCTGTTTTCAGTTCAGATAGATATTTCTTTTGCAAAGCCAATAAATATCTATTTATTTATGATTTATATCAAGAACATTGGGTTGCAATACACAAGATATAGATTAGTAAAATGTTACTCTCATCACATTCTCTGCATTACCTTTGGACTCTTGGGAGCATTTATGAATGCAGGGGGTACAGCCAAATATAATATGGACATAGTGGGGAGGATCTGAAACAACCACAACCGCTTGGTTATTCATTTTTCATATTCATATGCAACAGTAGATTAGATATCGGCAAAAACTCCAAAGAGAGTGAGCGAGAGTGACCACCATCAACACAGACATGACAACTTAACCTGTGGGGTCAATTGGCTGGCCAAGAGCATTTGCTGAGAATACCACGAAAACAGACTTAAGAATCCAACACAAGTCTTTTAAAGCAGACAACTGCACCACATTGTTTTCCACAAGGTACCCACTGCGACACGGTGGCATGTGTTGTTCAACACTCTTCCCTTCAGTTCAACTTTATTGAACTCTATTTTTCAGTAAAGATATGGTCAACATCTCCACACTCTTCTAATGGGACAATTTCTCAGCAGGGTGCTTTAAAGAATAAAATAAAGTTTAAAAAAAACCTGAATGCGTTGACTGTACATTTCCATATTCCCTAATGCCAAAATACAAACCACTGTAGGGGACACAGCAATCCTCTATGGTTCAAGCCACTGCCAGGGGAATACAGTGACTGACTGTTTGGAGGTCAAGTCTGTATGCACACACACATTCACAGACACGTCACACACACACACACACACACACAATGAGACATTACACACCTCAAACACAGCACGTTACTTCTCAACACATCAATAGATCTAAAGAGCTTTTTTTCATTTTTTTTTACAAACAGAAAAATATGCATATTATTTTGCAATAAACAATACAACAAAACAAAAAAAGAGAAAAATGCCCTTTTTTTGTAGCATTCTGCATGGAATTGGTATGCACCTCACTTGTATCCGGTAGGATATGCCAAAAGACCCCGAGAAGGTCATCCGAGATCTCAGAGATCTCGCCGCACCCTTTCCCTTCTACACTCAGTTATGGCTATGGAGCTTTGGATAAATTCAGAGTAATCTACGCCTAACCACTAGACAAGAGGTGGAAGCAGCTTCCAATCCCTTGTGTCAAACCCTGGACCCTTTCGGTACACAGGGCTCAAACCCTGCCACAACAACAACAACCACCACCACACCACCATGTTGAAAACGGCCATGAGAATGTACGGAAGTGGAATGTCAGTGCAAGTCAGTCACACGTTTTTGCATTCAAAATGAACAGGTTGTAACAGATATAGAAACGCACATCACGTGAGTATCATCAGCCCAGGGAGAACAAACGTACATAATAATTACCATGTATACATTTGTAGTTAATATACCATAAAAAAAAAAATAGAATCAAATTTAGCGAAGCGTACACAGCCCAGAGACCGACGAAGAACCGATCGGAGCGAAAACCGCAATTTGTTTGCTTGAGCCCAGAAGATAATATCACAGAGCATTCGTTTTGTGATAACAAGCAGCTGCAGAAGCAGGTTTGTCGCCGCTGCGCAGTGTCACTAACCAGTGCAACTTAAAAGTACATTCATGTTTAAAAAAATAATAAAATGTTGCAAGTATCGCTACTGCACTGATGCAGTTACCGGCCGATCTCCTCAAAACCTTTAATGTACCGGAGCAGCGTGACTTCTGCTCAGTGACACTATAGACGGTTAGCCAGTTGGCCATTAGACAGTTAGCCATTTGGAGACAGACGCAGCTACTTGTCAATGCAAAGCCAGGTGCGTCATTTTCACTGAGTGAGCTAGCGAAAAACACAAGCGTTCTACTTAGAAGGGCACTTCCAGGAAGTCCGATATGACATAGCTGTGACCCTTGCCGGAGCTCTTGGTGTGTTGGATATGAACCAGTGTGTCTGTGACTATTTAGATAATTCTATATATTTACGCGACGACCTCACAATAAGCAAACGCCACGTGTTGGTTGTGGGACCGATATTGCACCGCAGATTACATAACACACAAATGTCTCGCAAATACGAACATTTAGTACTTTATACAACTATATAGACCCGGGCACGTCTGCCCTAAATAAAAATAGACCGTCTTATGAGCCATTCATAAGATCATTTTTGATGTAAAAGGAAAAATAACTATGTGATAACTTTGTATGGGGGTAACAGACGTTGTGGCCTGTACATTTCCTGTGTTGCCGTTCATTCATAAACACCCAAGAAATATTTCCCTTTTCCTTTATCCGGATTCAGAGGTCTGGTCGATACTCATCTTAAACACCATCTCTTTTGTACATACCTCACTCACACACACACACACGTAAACATTTACCCAATATCTATACATCGCTCCATGTGCCTGACGCTAGGAATCTTGGAAGAAGTCGAGGGGGAACAGGGCTCCGGGGGGCGGCTTGGGGGGCTCGCTGGGCGCCGTCCTGCCGGGGACGGGTGGAGGGAGAGCTGGGAAGGACGGGGTGGAGGAAGACACCCAGGAAGGGTTCGGGTCAAACCGGGGACAGGGCAGCCGAGCCTGGGCTTGGGGTGGGAGCGGGCCGGCGGGCGGGAGGCCCGGGGCCGCGGTCCCTTGGGGGACGTCAGGGTCGTCGTCGAAGGTGACCCACCTGGACTGGGTGGGCTTGTCCAGCCCCGACGCGGGGGGCTGCCGGCGAGGTGGGAGCGTCGCCGAACGAGAGGAGGAGGAGGGCGGGGCCAGGGGCAAGGTGGGGCCCGGGGGAAACAGAGGGGCCGGCGCATGGGGAGGAAGAGTGAGCGAGGGTCCCAGCAGGGACATGGTCCTTTGCAGGGGGACGGGCGTCAGGGCCGACGGTGGAACCGCCGACGGAGGCGGAGCCGCGGCGGGGAGGGGGATGAGGGGTTGAGAGAGGTACACTAGGGGCGGGGGGCTGGAGTCTGAGGTCAGGGGTGAGCGCCTGCACGGGGGGGTGCTGCGGCGGCTGCATCATCAGCGGGCCCCTGAAGGGGTTGGTGCTGCTTGGCCGGGCGGGGGCCGCCTCCCCCTGGGAGGGCAGGGGGGAGGCGCGCAGAGACTCCTGCGAGCGGCTGCGCGACGGGACGGGCGGCGGCGGCGGCGGGAGGAGCGTGGCGTTACAGAAGGAGAAGGAGGAGGAGCAGGACGAGGAGGAGCCGGAGGAGGAGGAGGAGGGCTGGAGGCCCTGCAGGGAGGAGAGCGGGGCGGTCTGGACGGAGAAGGAGGAGGGCAGGTGGCCCGGAGCGGAGGGGGGCGAGCGCAGGGAGGAGCCCCTGGTGAGGGAGCGAGTGTTGGTCCAGGAGGAGGAGGAGGAGGAGGGGAGGAGGTTGGATGTGAGTGTGTCGAAGGGGTCAGGCTTCCATTGTGCTTCTCCTTGGATGCCGTTGAGTCCATTAGCCTGCGGAGTGAGAGGGGAAACCATGAGGGGGCTGGCGACAGTGCACACGGGAGTTTACCTAGGTTAACGTACTCAAAATAACACAGACAACCAGCATCCGAGAGATTAATGACTATGAGCAACCGTTTACGAATCCTCTTCGAACGGAAAAACTGCCAAATAAATCGGTTACAATTTTTTTTTCCTTTCCTATGGAGCTAAGGAATAAAATAAGAATGCAACATGACGCAAACATACCTGCTGAGAGACCGCATTATTTTAACATCCACACATTATGAAAATTATTCAAAGGGATCCCGATCCACAAGTCATTGCATACCTGCGGTACTCATTACTTTTTCGACTGAAGAGAGCAGATATGGAAGGACTATGGGGTGTGTTTCTGTGTGTGTCTGTGTGAGGTGGGCTGAAAAGTGTGTGTGTGGGGGGGAGGGGGAGACCGACAATAAGCATTGCTCCATTGTTTACAGATTAAACTATGGACCACAATGTAGACTAAAATGAGGTTCATCCATACACTAATCTAACGGAGAGACGACAAAAATAACACGGTGCATGGTGACCGAACTTGCGATGGATTAAGGGAACGTCAATAATACACAGAGATGAGAAGGTGAGCACAAGGCTACTACAAAACAAGATGGAGGCGGAGGTGGTAAGTAACCGGGGGGTGTGGTAGATACGGGCGGGGGGGGGGGGGGTGGGTGTGGGTTGGGGGGGGGGGGTCCGGGTCATAGATGGCAGCACTGGACTGTGATTCTATGGTAGGTTGAAGAGTGAGAGAGGTGCTTGTAGTAAATAGATATATACCTGTCACCCTGAGGGATTCTCCGGCTTGTGTGAGAGAGACAAATGCGTCAGAGCACAGCAGAGAGAACAACACAGAGCGCTACACTCATCGGAAGCAGCAAGGCACAGACTTTACCCCCGGATCGTTTCATTTCTTTAGGGCAGCAAACGATTAGTCGATTCATCGATAAGTCGATCGACGGACAATCAAACTTGTATAATCCACTTATGATTCACCGATACTTAAACCAAAGCAATTGCTGCTTGATGCTGCAGAAGTTCAAATGTTTGGTTTGTTACATTTGGTTAATGCCCTCCGTTTTTTTTCAGATTAAGCGAGCAATTCTTTGGTCACTGGAACTTTGTGAAGACATTTGCTTTTGAAATTTTGAGACTGTTAAAACTGAAAAGTGTAATGACTCAACTAACATTTGTTGCAGCCGTATTCCAACTCTATTTCCCCTTCATAAACGACGTCAATAAATCCTATGCTTCCCCACCCCGAACGTCAACATCGGAAACGATACACCCGCAGGTCGACCGCGAGTATCCACGGCCACGCAGCGTCTCATGGGACCCTTTTCACAGATTGCCAACAGTAGGGTAGCGCAACTACTCTTTTGGGTTGCCGCCATTTTAACATGGTCTAACAGGTTCCATCGACTTGACAAGTTGTGTCTTTACCTGTGCCCTGGCGTGCCTAACAATCAAACAGAGCTGAAGCTATTGCCATGAGCTGCACCTGCGGTGTTCCCACTGTGAAAAGGGTCTACTCCGGCTGTAGCGCTAAAGCAATGCTGCGCGTGTGCTCTTAGCTGATGGAGCAAGCGGACCAACCTGTCCAGTGGGAGTGGCAGTGTCAGCCTTCGCGGCGGTGGCAGCGGCTTCGGGGGGGAGGCCGTGAGAGGAGCGAGATCGTGGGGGGGGCTTGGGGGACGACAGACCCTGGGGGGCTCCGGCAGTGCCAGCGGCGGGCTGGCGCTTGAGGCTGCATGGGCACCGTGAAGGTGGGCAGCATGGGTGGGGGGAGCTGGGACCGCACTGAGGGCTGGGCCTGGGCCTGGGGCTGCATGGGGGGCTGCATGGCCTGGGGCCTCGCTGGCGTGGGCCCTGGAAGAGGAGGGGCCGGCCGGACCGGGGATGGAGGGCGGGGGTCCTGAGGGAGGGGGTCCTGGAGGAAGGACCAAGGTGGTTAGAAAATGACGAGGAGTAGGAAAGACGTTTCCGTGCATTGAGGCCCTAGAGTGTGTGTGTGTGTGTGTGTGTGTGTGTGTGTGTGTGTGTGTGTGTGTGTGTGTGTGTGTGTGTGTGTGTGTGTGTGTGTGTGTGTGTGTGTGTGTGTGTGTGTGTGTGTGTGTGTGTGTGTGTGTGTGTGTGTGGACTCACCGAGTGGCAGGTCAGTAGGCTTAGTCGGGGGGCCTGGTCGGGGGGCACCAGGGGGGTTATCCTGGACAGGGCGGGGGGCTCCAGGGTGAACCTCTGGAATGGGTCTGGGGGCTCCGGGATGAGCGGGAGGGGTCTGGCGACCCTGGGCGGGAACGCTGATCACACCGGCTCGGGCTGGAATGTTCTATAGAGAGAGAGGAGGAAAGGGAATTGAGGCTGTGAACATGGCAACGCAAGTCAAGTCAATGTTATTGGTATAGTTACAGTTCCAAAGGGCCTTACAGGGCCTTTGAGGATGTATGACTCCTTTGGCGTCATATATTAATGACACCACCTAACCCTGGGCCCCCCCGTGTGCCCCCGGAGCGTCTGAACTCACCGGCCTTGGCCCACCTCCGGACCCGGGAGCTCCGCTTCGACCTGAAATCACCGCAAGAAGGAGTAGAGTCACCATGGGGCGGCCCACAGGGACAAGGCCCCCCGATCCATGCTCAGTGAGAGGCCCGCAGCTGGCCGTGCCGCAGGCTGATGTGCATTAAAGAGCCGTTCCCATGCTGGTGTCATGCACCGTTCATAGGATGAACAGGTGAGCCGACCCTGGTGCAAACTGTGGTTTGTCCCATGTGGTTCAACTAGGAGCGTTGGTTGAGTCGAGTCTCCTGCCCACTCACCTGCTGCGTCGGGCCCAGAGATAGCAGGGCTCTTTGGTCCTTGGCAGCACAAGGTAAATCAGAACCACAACACCGTTATGCACACACTAGGCCGGGGAATGCAGCTGTAGCCGCTCTGAACGCTGGGCATTGAACTTGACCCAGGAGAGAGAGATGGGCAAGCCAACGCTACAGGATTTGTCACGTACGAGCTGTTGATAGTGATGTTACGACCTGAGGTAAAAAAAAAACCTCAAGAGATAACGAATAAATTGCTCTTAATCTGCACATTATTTTGGAGTCAATGAATAACTTGTTGCGGTCTTGTTCTTCTAGAGTGAGTGATATGACACATCTTTTCACACACATCATCCAATGCAAGGTACGTGTACGCATCCGTATGGGACACCGAGGGGCCCACCGCGCTAGTGATTTTACAGAAGTGATTTTACAGAAGTAAAACCACCGGATCGTACCAAGCCTTTGGAGGTTGGTCTACCTCATCTCACCGATGCTGGACCTCATTTCACTTTCAAACGTGATAGGGGCAAGCCCAACGCTTCCTAACATCCGACTGACTAACTAACTAAATAGCACGAAACCTCTACTTCATTCAATTACAAAGACATCAATTACAATGAGGATGCATACAATACAAGTACTAGATCTAAGTAGTAGATACGTTCATATATAAGTAACTATACGTGTACTATGCCTAGCAGCTAGCTAGGGCGTACAAACACAACACACTGCGCAGTTACCTTCACTGCCTCTCCTCTTAAAGAGCAGCGGGCTCTGACATTCCCCACAGTCTTAGGAGGCAAAGAGGGCACACACAATGTTCAAGGCCAACTACAGGAAGAGGGCATCACACAGCCATGTGGGGGGGGGGGGGGGGGTGCATATGTGTGTGTGTGTGTGTGTGTGTGTGTGTGTGTGTGTGTGTGTGTGTGTGTGTGTGTGTGTGTGTGTGTGTGTGTGTGTGTGTGTGTGTGTGTGTGTGTGTGTGTGTGTGTGTGTGTGTGTGTGTGTGTGTGCGCGTGCAAAAGGTTCAAATAAATCATACAGAGATCAGTAAACCAGCCTTCTCAGCCAGTGTCTAAACCACATGAGGAAATGAGTCAATAAAATTGGCCAGTGGACAGATATCACGAGTTCAATGGGAAGTAAGATTGACAAAAGCAATTTGAAACTGTTCCGCACCTAAACACAGAAGTGAGCTTCCCCGACAGCACCGTAGGTCGATTAACCCATAATGGATGCCAGGATAGCCTTTATTGACAATGTACAATGTAGCACAGTGTCTACTCTACAGTAAGCTACTGCCAAGTACTGCTACCTCAGGTTTTTATACAAGCACTATTAGCATTAACTTAAGCTATGTGTCTGGAACCCATCGGTGAGCAGAGACTAGATGCCGACACAGAAAAATCAACAATTTCACTACGACAAATGCAAATAGCCAATCCACATTTCCATGGCAGTCACTTTACCTGCAGAGCTTTTTCTAAACAGCATGGGACTCATCATGCCTCCTTTTGGGACGACAGGGAACGAATAAAAAAAAGGTGTGGGAAAAAAAGAGACACACATGTTGAAGCATGCGTGTGAACCGACGACAAACACCATCTACCGACCCCCTACGCTACACCGCCACACGTCCGCTGGCCTGGTTGGCGGCGCCTCTCTGACTTATCTCCACCCTGGTGTGCTGGTGCTCGCGGCGGGCTTGGTGGGGTACCTGAAGGGGGCGGGGGTCTCTGGGGGGGCGCGGGTCGGGCTGGAGGGGCGTTGGGTCGCGGGGGTGGGGGCCTCTTGGGCTCCAGGGGCTGGAAGTCCCCCGGTGGACCTGTGGGGAGGGGGTATGAAACTGGTTACAACCACTGCGGATATAATATACATACATATATATACTTTGTATACATCGCCGATATTTTATGAGTTAAATTGAACACAAGTTTATATTATTAGTTGCTATTGGCTTCTTGTGTTTAGCATAGTGTTTAGCACAGTTTAGCACAGTGTTTTTTTTGTGTTTAGCACAGCCTGTGTATCCATATATACACTTCATGTAACCATAAAATATGAGCAATAATTAAATAGTCCTGTTCACAACCACACACACAACAAAACTCTCACTTGGTTACGGTTAACTAGCACCAACAACAACACACAGCTAGAATAAGCTACTGTCAGGGCTAAGGAAGGGTTAGCTGGGTCGTACTGTGTATACTAAACAGTGACTTACACACTGCCAGTATGAAGGAAACACTCAAACACAGCAAGGCCCACTGGCACACATTACCTGGCATGTCTCTCCTGCAAGGGGACGGACTAAAGCCTCCTTCCAGGACAATCACAAAGGGAACACAGTGACACTTTAGAATGACATCTCTGACACACACACACACACACACACACACACACACACACACACACACACACACACACACACACACACACACACACACACACACACACACACACACACACACACACACACACACACACACACACACCACCTTGTGTGGGTCGGGAGGGTTGTGCGGACCGGCCGGGCCTGGTGGGGGGGCCCCCTTCGGTGGGGGAGGGACAGGGGCTACCTCGAGGGGAGGGGGCCGGGGAGCAGCCCGCGCCGGACCCCGCGCCGGGCTGGAGGTGCTGGGGGAGGATCTCCTCCACCTCCTCGTCCACGTCGCCTACGGCAGAGAGGGAGAGAGGGGGAGAGAGAGAGAGAGAGAGCATTCAGTGTGAACGGCCATTGAAGTGCAGTGTTGCTTTACCATTGCCCGAGTATGAACAGAAACCCCGCGTTAGCGGAGTCACACGTCCAGAGACCTCGAGGTGTAACCGTCAACATCCTGCTTGCCGACATAAGCCCCGAAATATTTATTCAACTCCATTGTGGGACCAGATCAGGAAACAGAATACTCAAATGACCCACCCTCATCACTTTGAGTGAAAACAACAAAACACATGCTGTCCAAGTGAAATAAAACTACAATAAAGAGTATAGAATCAGAATCACGAGATGCATTTGAGCAAACAACGATAGAAAGCGCTAAACAACACAGGACTGGGTTCCGACCCGGAACGGTTCTTTTAACCCCGCCCCACAGCGCCTTCCGCCCCCCCCCGCCCCCGCCCCAGCTCAGCGCCTGCGGCTCACCCTCCATGTCATAGTCGTCCTCGCCCATGTTCGTGTCCTCCGCCAGCAGGGTGGAGCTGGCCGAGGTGGGGATGGCCCCGCAGATGCGGTCCACGCTCATCTCCTCCTCCAGGCTCCTGATCCAGCCGGAGCTCTTCAGACGGATGTCAATCACCTTGCCCAGCACCTGCGTTGCCAGGCGACAAAATGTATTACGTTCACAATAAAAAAGATTAAAAAAAAAAAAAGCCTGTTGAACATCCGTGATCGGACCCTTTTCACGGAGGTGTCAGTGCAGGACAAACACAGGTGCACTGCAATGTACAACTTTTAAAAAGGTGTCATATTATACCACCAGGTGTGAGGTGTAACGGCTAATCACACTCACACCTGGTGGTATAATGTTTCACCTCCAAGTATTCTTCACTTGTGTCTTCTTCGCACAAGAGGAGCTTAATCCTAATTTATTTGATGTCATGAGTGACACCTTTGTCTGAAGCCTCTCTAAATAGGGTCTATTCATGGTATTATAATCTCGAGTGTTGAAACGCGGTCAAGTGTTTAAAACCAGTTTAACTCGAGGGTTCAATGGTGCGAGGGAGCTGGATGTAGCTCATAGCCCTGGGGTGATCTCGTACCGTGGACGCGCTGAGAGACAGGGCAGCCAGGGCAGAGTAACCCTCCAGGAAGGTCACCCACATCTTCTCCTCCACGAACCTGCAATGAGACCAGAGACCAGGCAAGGATATAAATGGGACTGTTTGGCAGGAAAGAGCCATCAGCTATGAGTGAGGGAAATGGGACGAGAGGATATCCATTTTGAGTTCACTACGCCTGCCTCAGAGACTATTAAGATTTAAGGACACTCCCAGATCATTTCTGACCGAATACATCTTGCCGGTCAATTACAAGTGCATGAAACATGCAAAACTTATCATTGCCGGAGATTCGAGGGAAGGCTTTACGAGCTCGTTATGCTTTACCTGCTTGTGGAACAGGTTAACGACTTGTATTCCAAGTCGTTAATTCCCTCTGCAATTAAACTACAAAACGCACCGTAGTTGTGTATGTGTACTTGTTCTTTGTAGGTTTACTGTGTGTACAAGAAGCTGCTCAAACAAATTGCTCCTAGTGGGATTAATAAAGATGTGTTGTATTGTATTGTATAGGCCTTCAGTGTGGGAGGGAAGTTGAACTAATTCTCAACAAAAGAATAAAGAATATAAACGCATTTATCCGACAGATGTCACCCCAGCTGCTGCTCCCTTTGTGATAGTCCAAGCCCCCCCCCCCCCCCCCCCCCCCCCCCCACTGGGGCAAGGCCCCGCCCACCTGATGAGGATGACCTCGCCGAAGGTGCTGAACTTGTCCAGCAGCTCGTCGATGAGCGGGTCGTCAAAGTAGTCTTCGGGCCCCGAGGCGCAGAGTGACACCAGCACCGTGCCGTCGGGGGGCCCCTGAAGGGCGATCACCTCCTTGTACACCTGGTGCCGCGCCTCCGGGTCCACCTCCAGGATCTCCACGTCCATCACCGCCATCACAGGCCTGGCCACACACACACACACACACACACACACACACACACACACACACACACACACACACACACACACACACACACACACACACACACACACACACACACACACACACACACACACACACACACACACACACACAGAGGCATACATGACATCCCCATGTCTGCCCATATATGGTCATACAACAGAGTGAGAGTTGTATTCATGACGTCAACATGTCTGCCCATATTTGGCGGTAGTGCCTTGTTGAGACGACGCTAACGCCATTATTTACGTTCGTTACGGCTCCATATCAGGATAGAAATGTGTTGTATGACGGCATCGTGTGCCTCACCGTACTACCGCCATCGTTCGCTGGCTCTTACCACTTCAACACCGGATGTCGGAGCACAGTCATAAAACTGAAACGTTTATTTACATATGTAAAAACACCTTCCTTTTGCCTCGTCAAACCAAACGAGAGAAACAAATTCTAAAGTGCTGAGAGGTGATTCGCGTGTCACTGAAGCCGCGTGAAGGTGCATGCCGACGTCTGTGCCGTCGCTCTCCGCCTCTTCAGTCAGTGACCGGCGAGCTAGCTACCTGTGGTCGGAGGTCTTGAGCTCAGCCCTGCCGTAGTACTTGAGCTCGCCGGGGTTCCAGGTGCCGTCCGTATCGTCCTCGCTGGCGGCCGCCGCCCCCACCACGTTCATCTCCTCCGCTGGGGATCACAATCAGGTGCTGTTAAGAACGCGCCGTTGAAGCGCTGCGTGGTTTGGTGTGGTGCGGTTAGAAAACTGAACGGAAGTGATCGAGGTCAATGAAAATAAGAATAGATGCATTCAAATATGCTTTGAGTGTAGTGTTAAGACCGGTCATATTTTACTATAAGGGTACATCATTGAATCGCTAATTCACAGCAGTAAATGCCGTAAAAAGTATTAGCTTACCACAAATGAACAGTTAACAAATGGTCTAGTTATCATTAACTGCTGAAATTCATGTGGTTTATCAACCACATGAATATCAGCAGTTAATGATAACTAAAGTAATGGTGTTCATGTCAACTACGGTATTCCTACATACACCGTTGACTAGCCCAGTCACGCAACCCTTATGCTAACGTTATATAACAATGCTTATTTCTGCATTTACTAATGTTCATGAATGCACACTTAGTGTAAAACTTCCCCTAATGTCCTAAAGGCCCATTAAGGGAGGGAAGTTCTGACACAGTGGTTCCCAAAGCGTTTGTAGGGAAACGTCAATGCAGTGCTGACGAAGGGAAGTCGTCGGCACTTCTCTCACCTGTTTTGTCAAAGTTCCACTTCCTCCGGTTCCAGAGCACGCGGTCCGTCCAGGCGGGCGTGCGGCACTTCTCGCTGGTGTCGTAATCCTCAGAGAACAGGTCGTACTTGTAGGTGGGGGCGAAGTCCAGGTCTCCCTCGATGAACCCGCGGAAGACCTGCACAAACGCACGGCCCGCGGTGGTGAACAGAGAGACGGCGAGCCGACAGTGGAGATGCTGTAAATGTGTGTTTGACGTGTTCCTGTCATAGCCACAGCTGTTGTGCTGGGTGTTTTCCCCCCTGGGTCTGCAACACCCCCTGTCTGTCCTCTGTGCTTTGCCTGCCACCGTCAACTGATTACACCTGGCCTGCATCGGCTCATCAAACTTTGTGTCCTTTTGCCACAGTGTTTTGTGGATCAATAGCTCACGCCTGCCTGCTTCACTCCCCCCACCCTGAGGCTCCCCACCCACCAACCTGCCCCCTGCATTACTCCTTGTCTGCGCCAAATAAACAGGCTCATAACTCCGACTCAAGTCCTGTCTCGTGTTCTGCTCTTGGGTCCAGCAGCTATTGGACCTCAACAGTACCTCCGTTGTGGACTACAGTACGTGAGCCTCTCAAGCCATCAGAGAAGTGGCAGAGATGCGCTAATAGGTTCAGCCGTTTGGGATGACCACACCTTTCGTCTGTGGAGAGTTCCCTTATGTGTGTGCAGAGGGGACCATAAGTGTTTCATAATGAAACACTTGACTTTCAGTGTGGCTCCGCTGGGACTTTGAGAGCCGTTTTCATCGGTGCCGTGTCAAAACAATGTTTGATGGGAGAATATCAGTGCTTATCTCCTTAGTCGGCTCTTGTTTGTACTCTCTTTGAACGTTTCAAAGTGCACATAGTGGATTCTTATTTGTACTCTCTGAACATGCAAAAGTGCACTTATTTTACATACGTACAGTACATCGTCGCCTTACCATGTTTAATGTTTCCATCTTATTCGGTGTGGTTGTCAGCCACAACAACTGAATTTACAATTTGCACATTTCCGTGAACAGGTCGCACCTCCAGAACCAGTACACTCAGACCCTTGACCTCACCATGCCGGCGTTCTTCTGGTCCAGCAGCTGGTCTCCGGCGGTCAGGGCCTCCCAGTTCTGCTGCTTGATGAGCTCCTTCACCTCCTCGTTGGGCAGGTTGATGCGGTAGTTGAAGTCCCCGCACCAGAACACGTAGTCGTGGGAGTACAGCAGGCGACCCTGGGGAGGAACGGGGGGGGGGGTTAGTCCGGGAATATTGACTGGGATTTATCCGGAGTTGGTGTAAATGGCCAGACCAGTCTTGATGCATTTACACCTGGATCCATGTTGGAACAAAATTTGAATTTGTATTTATTCTGGGGGCATCTACTCTGTTAAGTCCCATAAAAAAAAGAAATTGGTTTGTGCAGAAATGTTTACTGTGGGAAAATACTTTTTCCACACGCTAGTTGCTTTGACATGATATTTTGATATATTTGATGATTTGATGTTTAGTTGGTCAACAATGAAAAGGTGAGTGAGACAGCCCAAGCTTAGGGTTACCATAGGGAATGAGAGTCTGCGCGTGATCTCATTGTAGTCATCGTTCCTCTCCTTGACCTGTGATTGGCCAGCTGCAAAGTGGGAGCACAGGAAGCAGATACTGGTGGTGTGGAACAGCAGGCGGATGGCCACGCCCCCTTTATTGCCAGTGGCTCCGCCCATTCCCGTTTTGACTGTATCCACGGCGACATCCCTGAGTCACAACAAAGGAAAGAGAAAACTGTTGTCAAGCGGGTTTTTTTCCAGGAACTAAATTAAAGCCCATTCAAAACTCTCTCCAGCTTTAATATGACTTCAGCTTTCATAAGAACTATTCAATGCAAAGCCATACCATGTTTCAATTACTATTTTAACTAGTTGTATCCAAGTATATAAAAGGTATTGAGTCTTTTTGGACATTAGAACGATTAAAAAAAACTGGCAAATTATCATCAGTATTATATTTCATTTGCTAAAGAAAATTGATTTGCCAGTGAAAAGAAATCAACAAAAGTTTTGTATGTGAACAATATATTTTTTAATTTGATGTTACCAATGGTGCCTGACACATAAAGAACCCAAACACTGAAAGGTAACTTCCTACGCCAGACGTCAGCCGTGGCATGTGCATCTACGCGGTGCGCGTGTGTCTACAGCGAGACGGGGCGTGGCCAGGCACCGTACCTGATGAAGGGGGCGTGTTGCGGGCGGATGAACACAAACAGGCACACGCCCACCAGCTGCTCCGACGCCAGCAGGACGTACTTGTGGTCCCGGGAGATGTTCTTCTGCAGCTCGGCGGCCCACATCTTCTGGTTGGTGGTGCTGAGAGAGACGGTGCCATGAGAGGGCCCCGAGCATGAGCAGGATAGGAACGTGGTGGGGGATCACAGTGGCCCTTTACATGTCTCGGTCCTCTTCAGATATTTGCTCAAAAGAGAGTGTGTTTTTTGTACTTCCTAAGCGGATGAGGGATGATTCCCGAGGCGGCGTGAGCTGTGTATATGTGTTTGCAGTTCAACCAGTAAACGGAGTAGAATTGTTACAAATCATGCAAAACGTTGATCATAACTAGCTATTCTTGTCAAAAAAATAATGCTTTTGGTTATTATTATTATCTCCCTCCACCCACCCACAATATCATTTTGGTAGCTTGCAGCGTGGTCACATACCTGGCACTGACTATGTTGCCAGCGTTCAGCTCCACCATCTCCTCAAAGCCAATGGCAAAAATATCTATAGGGGGGTTGGGCTTTCCGTCTGTGAAGTCAAAAGAACAACACGCATTTCAAATATTGCTGACGTCCAAGTTGTTACATTTATTATATTCAAATTTCACAAGCTACCCAACAGACAAGTGATTCCGTGCAGTAAAACCATTGTACCTTGAAACTCAGGAAGTCCCGCCTTCTTCGGCGCGTCCAGCAGCCAATCGTTGAGGGTCTGGTTGCGGTAGGCAATGCTGCGAAACTGCTTGCCCCCGTTGACGTTCCAGGTCCCGACGCACACACGGATCTGCTTTGGCCGCGTGTATTTGCGGTAGTTCTGACACATGCCCAGAAGCACTCTGGGAGACGCTGCACCAGAAGAGAGACTCACATTAGTTATGTGTGTGTGTGTGTGTGTGTGTGTGTGTGTGTGTGTGTGTGTGTGTGTGTGTGTGTGTGTGTGTGTGTGTGTGTGGTGTGTGTGTGTGTGTGTGGTGTGTGTGTGTGAGTGAGTGTGCAAGCCTACTCCTGCATATGGAATAGAAAACATTGAAGGGGATGGAAACATCCAAACATGGTCCACCACACACAAACACAGTTGGAGATGGTACAACTATGGATGGAGAGAGATTGGAGGGGGGGGGGTACTGTAGTGTTGTTAATGGGAACCTCTGTCCGGGCCAATTACATGCCATCTATTTATACCAAGCACTTGAACAACAGTCTGGCATACTGGGCAATGTGAACACAGGGATTACAAACAATGTTGGATGAGCGAAACCTGAAGCAGAGAAATCTGGGTATGACCGGTTAGACAAGAATTTGATCCGACCCAGAGTTTTTGCAGTACACGTTTTGGCAGATTGCCCCTTGTGCTTCTCTGAAATGTTGGTTTAATCCAAAAACAATGTTACGTTTGATAATGATGTGATAATCTTCAGAGGAAAATTTCTGATCAGTTCAAACGCTGACAAAGCAAAACTTAAAACCTACATTTACATACCACCCAAAAATGACATATATTTAGTATTTATTTCAGCACTCACTAGTGTACACATTTGCCTTCAAACCAGGTTTACACTGAATAAATAATGATGACGACACAACGACAACGTAAAGTAAAATAATCAACATGGTGGGCACAGATACCACCGGGGAGGGGGAGGTACCCAGACAGACAGGGTGGTGGAACAAGATGGAGGACAGACAGACACGACAGTCGTCCGTTAGCCAGCCAGTGACCGTACCTGATTGTAACACAGGCTCAGTGACTAATATCAGGAGCGATAGCAGCACAGAGAGGGGAGAGAAGGGAGGGGTTAGCAGGGCTCTCAGAGAGATAATACAAGTAGAGCAGGCAGTCAGTCAGCCGGTAAGTCAGTCAGTCAACAAAGGGCTAATCTAGCTGGCCCATGTGAGCAGGGCCGATGGGAGATTAGACCTCTCGCTTGGTCACGCAGGGCACCGGCCCCTCTGCTTAACGCAGGGGGGAGGACTCAGGGCATGCCCTTCAACCGCCAGCAAGTGCCAGTAATACGCTCGAGTGAGCGGTCAGCTGGTCATAAGATAATTAATAATTAATATGATATTGAATTTACAATATTGTCTAAGCAAGCTTTATTAATTTAGCTATTGGTGAAAAAGTGTGTAAAATAAAGTAAAATAATTAAATAATAAAGTATATTACATATATAAATATATACACACACACAAAATGGATTGGCAAGTCGTCATTCATGCTAGCAGAACCACTTGAAGAGACCGCTGTGGTTTCATCACAACATGGACTTCCTGGTTCCAGGCATTACCGTAAAGACTGGAGGTGGTGAGCAGCGCCCGGGCCTTGTCAGCCAGATCGCTGTTCAGGGTGGAGCCCAGCCTCAGGATGTCGATGGCTTCCTGCTTCGAGCTGTCGAAGAAGTTGTTCTGGATGGTCCGCGTCACCGAGCGTGCCCCGTCCTTCAGCTTTCCCACCTGGCAGCAGGCCAAGAGGAATACACTCTTGTTTAATGCTTTTATGAAGAGGAAACGTCGCTATTTAGTTGAGGCTGTTATCAGCAATGAGCTGATAACACTTGTCTAATTTTTTAGACACGTGTCATTAATAGACAGGCTTGGGTAAGGCAGGTAGGGGTTAAAGCCCAAAGGTTCAAACCCCAATCACATTGGGATTCAAACATTGAACCTTTCAGCTGGAGTTCAAACACCCTTGCCAGTAGACTATTCTGCCCCCATGTTATTATAATGTTACTAAATAATAAATAAAATAAAGTTTCACCCAGAAAAAGAAAGACGGCGGGCTTCCTAAAAGTTAAAATGACTGGAAATTTGAACAACTTTTGTGCAGTTCTTATTAAGAGCGTGATCAAGACAATTTGATTAATCTGAAACTGGGTAGGGATGTTTTGCATTCTGATGTACGATTCATTTAATTTCATAAATGTAGGCCAAATAATTGATTTTCTATTAACACTACGTCAAAATTTTCCTTCAAGGAGCTACTACTCTAAAATAACTGAATTATCGATTAAATTAAAATTAAAATCTGTTCTGATACGATTGGGAGGATGGTGAGGATAAATATCCTTCATATTCTCCGAAAAGGCAAACCCTGATCCAAAGTAACAGAGTAAAATCCTCGGACGCACATGACAATGAGTAAATAACCCATCCTGCACCAGCACCATAGACCACCCAAGCCTGAGGTCATCGCTCTGCCCTTATAAGGGTTTCCGGATCCTACGGTCTCGCCAGACTATGGGAGACGCCAAAGAGGATCCGAAGCTATTGCAAGAAACGACGAAATATGCCAACACTGCCTAATATCCTCGGGATATATAATATATATGTAAAAATGGTAACAAGAAATGTTTAGTTAAAAAAAACAAACACTAGTATTAGCTTAGCTTAGGATGTGTTGACCGATATCAACCGGCTTGCGCGCTGAAATGATGAAATCATGTAAAACAAAGACTCCATTCAATGAAACGCAAACAGCGAAGGAGCCGGACATGTGACGGCGACGTAATCAGGGGACGCCATCGCTCGGGTGGTCTATCCCAGAAGAGCTCGGAGACCGAGCCCACATCCCCCCAGTGTCTCCGAGGGGTAAACACTGCACCAGAGATAAGGACCTTTGGTCACGACAACAAGACGGACTGGCGCTTGACTTACCACGCGGGGCAGAGGGGTCCAGAAGAGAGCAGAGAGAAAAGGGGGCACACAAGAATTTAGAAAACAGAAAGGGGAACACACGGTTCTGCACTCAAAAGAGAAAGCACTTCACACGCTCATCTCAGAGAGCATGACATGCGGCCGTTGTCCAATATGCACTCGCCGGGCCCATAGGATGTGGATGTGAAAGATCAGAGTGTAACCGGCTCACTACTTTTTGCTCCCCCCCCCCCCCCCCACCCCCCACTTGCATGATCTTCCATGATCCATGGACCACTTCAAATGAATAACTAGGATGTGATACTGGACTAAATATAGAGGATATAACATCAGATACGATTATGAGAAGTACTCAAATGAAAAGCAACCGTCAGTGGACCAAATCGAAATTGACAACTTAGACGGTTAGCCAAATCATAAAATCCAAAGTTATTAAAACCTGCTGCATATGCCTAGCACTTATAACGAAAATATCTAAATTGAAAAGCTAATTCTTAATATTAAAATGTATTTATAGTAGTGTTTTATAGAGTTCTGAGCTGAAATCATCTTATAGGCCCTTTAACGGTGCTAGTCACCCAGTGGAAGCCCTCGCTCAGTACCTTGGCCTTCCCGTCCAGGGCGCCCGTGCCGGCGTAGATCTTGCTGACCGAGTCTCCGTTGACGGTCCACATGGTCCGGAAGACCTCCTGGAAGCGGGCCACCAGCTGGGGCTTCTCAGTCAGGCCCATCTCTTCCAGCTGCTTGGGTAACATCTGCCAGCCCGACCACAGGGGGGGGGGGGGTAAAAGAGCGTTTAAGTATGCACCGAATCCTTAACTGTCAGTGGGGTGTCAGCCCCAGAATCAGGATAATCGGATGTTTAAAGAAGTCTGAGTAGGTCTATTTGATATTTGAGTGCAGTTGGCGTTTCCTGTATTTGTGTGTCTGCCCTTTGCTGGGGTGTTGTGCTGGAGAAGGACTACGCTGGGGATCTGACCTCCAGGGCAAAGTAGGCCTGGACACTGTTGGTCCTGTCCAGGCAGTCCAGGCAGTTGGTCCGGAGGGTCCCGCTCTGAGTCCTGGGTGAACAAATAGGGACCACCATCATGTTTACAGTAATAGTATGCAAGTACGAATATATGAATGCATTTGTGAATGAATGAATACACTTTTCCCATAAAAGTTTGAAAAAAAACAAAAACATTCAAATCAAACTGATGGGGCTCTCTACAACCGAAGAGACTGCGGATGAGCAAAACAACGCAAATACCCGCTAACCTTCCCAAAGTCCATTAACCCTTAGCCTATTGACACGAGGGCCCCCCACTCTCTGGCGATGGCTCACCTGGCGATGCCGGTCTCTCCGGAGTAGTAGAAGAAGCCGCAGTCGTCCACGAAGCGGCTGACCTGGGGCTTTAGCACGCTGTGCAGCTTCTCCGCCTTGCCCCCCTTCACCATCTGGTGGTAGTCGAAGTTCACCATCTTCACCGCGCCGCCGTGCTCCGACGCCTTCAGGTGACTCTGAACGCCGGGAGGGAGCGAGCCGTGAGAACGCAATGAGCTACACGTGCACTGGGGCAACACGCGGTGCACACGCATGCATTGCCTCGCTACGGTATATGAATTAAACACTTGTTTATTACAGTTGATTATTTTGTCATTTAGAAGAGACTTTTATCCAAAGCTATTGAGAGCAATGGCCGTTTACTTTTCCATTCGAGTTGATGACAGCGTTGAGGTATGAAATGAAAAGCGCTAGGAGGAATACATTAATATCTGATCTATTAACACGACGGGTTGCACCGACCTGGAATGCTTTGCTGAGCATGTGCTCTCCCTCCTTGCTGCCCAGGAGGTTAATGATCACCTGTTTGCCATACAGCCTCCGCAGAGCACTGAAGTGTCTGGAAAATACAAAGGGGCACGTCTGTGATGTACACATACCTCACACACATTAGCATACACTGGTGGGGACACGCATGACCTCTGCTGTCCAGCTGAGCCATCATGGAGTGCTTTTTATGCATGGGGGGGGATGAGCCTTGGTATGCATTTTAAATCACCAGCAAGATGGACATATATAGCCATAATGATGGCTGTATAATACATTTAAAATCGGGCAGTGGGTACAATTTGAGAGTTGCGCAGCGTGTGCACACACACACACACACACACACACACACACACACACACACACACACACACACACACACACACACACACACACACACACACACACACACACACACACACACACACACACACACACACACACACACACACACATTTCACTTACTAATAGCGATACCATTTCTCACAAATTAGCTCTTAAATCTTACCTTCAGCACCTCTAACATGAAAAGAAATAAAAAAGAAAACTATCAAGCCGTTTTTCCGTTGTCATGGTGAACATCACTTGCAATAACTTGTGAAACATATCTTCGTACGTTTCACAATATCCTGATACATTCTTAAACCTCTTGGCCCTGAATGCCTAGACAGAGCATACGGTAATACCATTAGTACAGCGTACTAATAATAAACTCCCACCGCTTCATGAAAACGTTTTCACAGATCCCCAAATGAAGCATCTGCGTCTATTGATTGAGTGTCATAGTGGGCGGTGCGCGGGCACAACGTCCCGAGGAACCACTGCATCTTGATAACGGACTGAGCCCTCCGTGTGGTACTGGTCTCCTGTATTAAGCAAATGCTGGCCTCCTCAAAAGGAAAACCAGAGAGTGACTCAGACCATGTCAAACACAAGGACACGTCTAGCTCTGTTCACCATGAATCACCAACCAGAGGCCTACAATATAACAGCGCCGCAATCTGATATGTGCTATGTTGATATGAGTCTTATCCTCACTTTTAACCCATTTAGGAGAAGATCTTCTATTACATGCTTTTGGTCCTTGGATTAACATTATGCTACTCAAAACAGTGGCGTGAAGGCACGACGTTTGTCCGGCGTCAAATAAATGCTGGAATACGCAGGCCGTAAGGGCTGGCCCCTGAGTCAGCAGGGCGTTGGTCTAGCGTGTATTGGGGGTCAGTAGCAGCCTTGGACACAAACTTTTGTTGAATTCATTTCCTGGCAATTCTCTATAGCTGGTGGCTGTTGCAGGGAAGGCAAGTCACAACAGCTCTGGACTGGCCCCGACTGACGCACACAAATTGCTTCATGATTACCTTTCAAATGCTGGTGCGTTCGCCTCGAAACCCCTGGAGAGCTTGACGCGATGGGAGCCCACCTGCGAGAAGGCAAACACGGGGAGGGTGAAGGGACACATGGCGCACACTTTATCAGACAGCATGACATCACCTCTTGCAGCGGGGCCAGGGTTTGTGCGCATTTTGTCGAGCCACACATTGCTGCTGCAGAGGGGCCAGACATTCTGGCGGATAAAGGCGGATTTGAATAGCAGCTTTAGGAGAGAGAGCTTTGTTGTGGAAAATCATTCCCCAAAGGAGGACAGTAAAACAATCAACAAAAGCACAGGGAAGAGGAGGTGATTGGTTCTGAACAAGAACACAAAATGTGTGAATAAGAATAAACCGTTATTGGCATCATTCAAGAATCCCGGTATTCCTCTGTCTCTCTCTATCCCGTCGGCTTTCTTACCGTGTGCATCATCTCCATTATTTAATTTCCCACTTCCTGAATGTTTTGGGTAGTGCCTACATTCTTTTCATTGCTGTCTTTCCTGTCATTGCTGGAGACTGCTCTGTTTCTCTCGGTTTTCCGAATCACATCTTCCTGTTTGTTGGGACGGGGACCGGGACCGTTACTAAACAGTTGGCACAATGCTGCCACCATTTTGTCATGACTTCCCCTTGCCAGCGCTGTGTTTCCCAACACAGTTGTGTCTAGCCCTCGCCTTGCCCCCCCCCAGTGCTATCAGAACTGTGTTAAGAATAACAGCGTTAGCAACCCATGAATATTTAATATATTGATTATCTTGGAGCCGATGGCGCTGCTCAGATTACTACAGTAGAAGACCTTCCTCTCCCCCCCACTCTCATGGATAGCTTTACACAGGTGATGCACGGTTGACTAGGCTGAGAGTATTTCTAAGTATTCTCTCGGCTGAGATGGAATTGGGCACTAATTGACAAGCAGAGTTAGCTAGCATTTCGTGCAACTCGACCTAAGCAGAACTTTTTAGTCCAGAGCTAGACTAGTTTCCAACTTAAAAATCCATCTTTTAAAAAATGAAAAGCGTACCCACCCCTCAACCAAAGGATCAGCTAAACAAAGCGGGAGAGAAAGACGCGAAGCATCTACTTGTAAACGGGGGCAGTAAAACACTGAAAAACAGCCCCAAAACACATGCACGGCCAAACCAAAACTATGTATGGCTCAACTTTGGCAGTATCAGTCTACCATGTCTTCCGCCTCTTTTCTACATTGCTGGAACATCAGCAGTGTTAAAAAGGTTTGGTGAATGGCTTAGGGGATGGTTTTCAGTACAGGTGCTCACCTGATAAAATATGTCTGGGAGCTGGAGGAAATAAAGAAAAAGGCCCTTTACCGATATCTAACCTCCCTAACGCAAGGCGTTTTCTAGACCTGTGCAATGTCAGGATAGGTTGTTTTTTTTTGGAGTGGGAAGATGACAGGTAGCTTCAAACTCCGGGCATTGCACAGCACTTTTCTACTGCATGAGAGAGCCATCACCAGCAGAGCAAAACAAATGAGCAAAACATAAATAAAGAAGCGAGTGATAGGGGTTGTTGTACCAGGTGGGGGTTTTCATCCATTCCATTAGGTCGTCGATTCTCATTCAGTTGCAACAAAACGCCCTTAATTGACTTTTTCTGAACACACAGCATGAATAGATGTGGTTAAAATTCCACAGCCCTCCCAATGTAAGCATGGAATCTCTTACACACACACACACACACACACACACACACACACACACACACACACACACACACACACACACACACACACACACACACACACACACACACACACACACACACACACACACACACACACACAGAATTCTTACAGTCTTGGCCTTATATAAAACATTTGATTAATTGATAATGATAATTTATTTCTAATGATTTGAAACATTTCTGAACTGCATGATCTATAGGCAGAAATTGAATGGTATTTCCACCTCCTATATTATGTCTAAAATGTACTTATTAATTGCAAAAAAATCTATTCATAAATGATTAATTAGCTAACATTTTCACACTAATCACTACAGATTCAAGAGACTCTTAATTTAGGACTCATAGTAGCGGGACTGCAAGACCATAAAAAGTAATACTGTGTATGTTTTCTTTAGGAGAAATGAAGGCTTTAGCTCTGTTTTCCCTGCTAGTTCTGCCATGTTCACTTGAACGGGAACTTTCAGTTCCCTTACATCCTACAATTGTTTCAGAAAGACATTGGGCAGAAAAATATAAACAATCAAAGGGGTTACACAATGTGAGTTTAAAAGGAATAATTCATCTGAGAAATTTGACATTCTTTGTACACAGAAATCACTATTGAAGATTATGTCCAAAACGTGTCTGTCCTCCCTACACATCCGCTCATCGCCTTCACACTTGGCGGGTGCAATCCTGAGGACCAAAGAAAGTGCAGTGCCAAGTGTGAAGGCGAAAAAAGCTGCAAGCAGCAATCCCGGAGGCAAGGCCGTCGGCTCCCTCCCGAACGGGCGCGTTGTCAACGGGAACTGCGCTAGTTGAACTTGAATACCGAAACGCAGCGTCCACAGACACACCAGTACTGTGTCTCTCCCGTGCCGCCTTCCCACTGAATATCAGTTTGGTTTTATAAACCAGCTCAAACTGATAAGATGATCCTGCTTCAGCTGCTTTCAATGTTTATAACACATAACTGCCAGATAGATATCAGCCATCTTTGATAACACCCCCGGCTAGCAGCTGTCAACTGTTATGATAGTCGGACTGAGCAGTGCAATGGCTAATGGGCAATGTAGGGTATGGCAAATCATGTCACCGTCTACTTTCCCCCTTAATGTATTGCTTAATGTACTGCAAATGCAACATTCCTCACTTTTGTGTTTTTAATATCAAATCCACAATCGTTTCCCTGGATGTGAAAGAATCATTTCCATCCATCGTCTACCTGAAGATACCTAGTTAAGGCTGCCTTGTGTCTTCCGATGATCATGCTCAATTAAATCAAATACTTCACGGTCAAGGAGTGTCCTACAACAACAGAATTCACCCATAAATGATGGCTATTTACTTATAGAGTGAATTATTCCTTTAGGTACAAGTACCAAATGCAACCAGATGGAGACAGAAGAAGCCTGCTGCATAATGTAACTGCAGATGATTATTGATCCGTCACAAACCAATGGCAGGTTAATACTTTATGTCTCTATAAGGCGACATCATGAACCTGGTTGTGTTATTCGAGATGTAGGTTTCTTTTCCCCATTACCTGTATGCCGGGCTGTTCCCAGAATAACGGAATGGACCCGCGGATCTGTATGAAGGAGGAGACCTTGTCGTCCAGGAAGATCACCTGTTTACAGCAAACAGGAGGAGGGCATTATCTTAATTGCAGGGTGACTGAGGGATTGGTTTAACTGCAGGGTGCTGAGCTTGCAATGCCAAATATATACAAAAATACACACTAACTCCATGAACAACAGTATGTCTTTTTTAATCCTAAGGGCTGAGCGAAACTGGTTTTAGGGTGAAAACACAAGACAGAGAAGAGTTCCAGCTCTCAGGCCCCGGGGTGGAGTCGTGTAATAACCATAACAACAAGCCAATACAAACTAATGCCGAGTGCAGGAGAGCGTGCACACCCCGACACTACGGTATGTCATCGACGCCGACGGCAACCATTTCACATCCAAGGGCCTCTTCCCCCCTCTGCCACTGACCTGCTCCGTCTCGACGAAGTTTGCCACCTGTCCGTCGTCGTTGGTGCCGCGCACGTTGAAGCGGGTGCCGGCGCGCTCCGAGCTGAGGCGGGAGATGATGCAGGCCTTGGCCTGCTTGTGGCCGGCGTAGATGGTCCTGACCTCCACGCCGCCGCACATCAGCCTCAGCAGCCAGTCCTCGCAGTGGACGCCGTAGTGCTTCAGGTGCAGGTGAAGAGACTGGTTCCTATTGGTTGACGATCGATCAAAGCCGGGAGGGGGTCGTTACAAGAGCAACACGAATACACTGCATACCAACGTCGTTAATGTGATCATATCCATAATACATACGCACACACACACACACACACACACACACACACACACACACACACACACACACACACACACACACACACACACACACACACACACACACACACACACACACACACACACACACACACACGCGTGCATCAAGACGCAAACACACACAGGTGTGTGTGTGGTTGAGGAACAGGTTGAGGAAGGTTGAGGAAGTTCAGTAAGTGACACAGGGAATAGGGAGGAGAAGAGAAGCAGAGAGAAGGAAGAGAAGAGGAAGAGGTAGCTTGCTGAAGTAAGTATGGCTTAGGATCCCTAAACAGCTGCTACGCAACACAACTCTACCTCCAACCCAGCCTCACAGCTCACTCTGGGCCCCGTTCCAACATGAATGACACCTGGGAAACTGATTTTATTCTCTCCATCCTGGATGTGAGAGAGTGTGTGTGTGTGTGTGTGTGTGTGTGTGTGTGTGTGTGTGTGTGTGTGTGTGTGTGTGTGTGTGTGTGTGTGTGTGTGTGTGTGTGTGTGTGTGTGTGTGTGTGTGTGTGTGTGTGTGTGTGTGTGTGTGTGTGTGCGTGCGCGTGCGTGTGTGTGTAACACGTGTTACCGTGATGATTTTGTCGTGATGTTTGAACAAAAACTTGTGAAGAATAGGAGAGAAAAACTAAACATGTATTGAACCCTGACTGCTTGACAATCAGCAATTAAATTGAGCGTTGACACTGCATGCTTAGACCAAAAGGTAATAAATGTCCTGAAACGCCCTGCACAGAACGGAGTCTACTGAATGTTGTGAGAGGCCCTCTGACCCACCAGAAGAAGCGGTTGTCCGTAGTGTCCTCCAGGATTCTGCGGTGAGCGTTGAGGCTGAGGTCCATGCTGACTCCCGTGGCGGACCAGGCAAAGTAGAAGTGTCCCGAGCTCAGCACCTTGCGCACGTCCGCGATGCGGTCCTCGTCGGCGGGGTCGTTCTTCAGCGAAATGAAGTCTGTCTGCGTGACCCTGAAGATCTCAGAGTCCTGCACTTTGCCCACAGAGCTGCATCCCGTGACCACCACCAGACTGTGGAGCATGGAGTCACCTGGGAATGCAAGAGCATGGATGACATCAATGTACCACAATGGAGGGGGGGGGACGACAACATTATGGTTGTCGCCGGATGGATCTTGCTCTGTAGTAGCTAAGGTTCAACCATTTGTTTTAAGGATATCTACTGCAGGTAGGGGCAAGAGAATGACCATGCAGGGGTTGTTATAAAACCCTGTGGGGTCTGGGAAGAATACAAATATGAGAGAGGAATTGCATTATCTCCATTCTACAGAAGAGAGATGGCCAACAAATCAGCACCATCACCACAAATGTGGATTAATCCGATTTTTCAGTTGTTGTGATAACAGAGCTTTGGAGGTCATGTAAAGGGCAGAAGAAAGCAGCTTTAATTTTGTCGTTCATGCACAAACATTCAGACAGACAGATAATGTTATAGAGGGAACTGCGTGCATCGACAATGCAGAAACTTACCCAGGTTTAGACGGAGAACCCCAAGAATCCCGTAGGCATCAACCATCTTGGTATAAGTGTTTTTGATGGCTTCCTTCTCCGCAGCCGCTATGCATCAACAAAAAGCAATGCTATTTTCAGTGCTTTTCCTTGCTATCGAGTGGCATACCATAACCAAAGAGATATGTAGGGTATATTTTTTTAAAGTATGAAATCAAAAGGACATTCTTACACAGCACAGCGACAGCTCCAGACTCAAACATGAGGCACTCATCTTTGTTCCTCGTTTCCACTATGACACTATACGGTGGGTCCAATTTATGGTAAATGCGGTACCCCTTGCTGAAGGCCATTGTTGATCCAAGATAAAATGACCTATGTTGATTCTGATAAACAAATACAAATGAATTCATGACAGCACATTAGATAACAGCAGGCAACCACATCATGTTTCAAATACATCTTCTGAATGTTGCAGTTTGCTCCATCATCATATATTGTAGACAGCATCAATTCCGATTTTCTGAACAGAAACCATGAAACAGCTTTACCAATTATGACTGCTCACCAGTTGATGAGGAAGCAGCAGCATATCTCAATTAAACGGTATCTACATTAAACCGGACGATTCTGAGATAATGTCAATGCCATCATATTTACTGTTGTTTATAAACGATAAATAGTTACCATAATGCATAGCTTGCTATGCAGCTTATTAGTGATAATAACCTAAAATAGTGTCAATGGCATTTCTGAAATGCTGATCCGAATCAAACCCAAAAACGATGAATCACCATCATCAGGTATAAACACAACACATATTTAGATTTTGAAATATCAGTTTCTCTTCAAACGAATTGAGATATTATTATGCAGGTAATACAGCAGGCCAAAGAACAGAGATGCCAGCTACCTCTTCCCAATCCTCAGTCACGACCTGAATCACCCACAGTATGCAAAGCTAACGTAACCTGGTAGCTCGTTCAACGCCAGCGATTGTGTCAAGTTGCCATCTAAATAAGACGGTAATATAAAACAGCAAAGTGAGCACGGCACAGCATGACGTCTATCCTGCCTGGTAGTAATATCATTCGCACGCCAGTATAATGAATTAGCTAGACATCGCTAGCTCTATGTAATTATGGGGACGGTGATGCTAGCCAGTAGAAACTCGTCGGCTCCAAATGGTTTTATCGGCCATTCATCTAATACAAACATCAGCATAGTTTCTTGCAAATATAACATTATTTTATTTCCAACGCAATGTTGAAATTGCTTAATTCTATCAGTTAAAGCACGCTAGATTTCACCTTACCGTTTCCCCCTACCGGGTTTTCCACAGATTGCTGTTGGCTGTCACAACAAAATCCCTCCAGTAGTGTTGTCGATGGTACATTCCGACGGTACCACTGTCCACATTACCGTAATACTAGTAAAGTTCTGGAAATAAAGGTTCAGTCAAAATAAAGCTCGACCCCAGCAGCATACCTACCTTTAATATATTATCCTAAAATAAAATATCAATAAGTGCAATAAATATACTAAAAAATCTCTCTCTCTCTCTCTCTCTCTCTCTCTCTCTCTCTCTCTCTCTCTCTCTCTCTCTCTCTCTCTCTCTCTCTCTCTCTCTCTCTCTCTCTCTCTCTCTCTCTCTCTCTCTCTCTCTCTCTCTCTCTCTCTCTCTCTCTCTCTCTCTCTCTCTCTCTCTCTCTCTCTCTCTCTCTCTCTCTCTCTCCTCTCCTCTCTCTCTCTCTCTCTCTCTCTCTCTCTCTCTCTCTCTCTCTCTCTCTCTCTCTCTCTCTCTCTCTCTCTCTCTCTCTCTCTCTCTCTCTCTCTCTCTTTCTCTCCGTCTCCATCTCTCTCTGCCTTTCTCTCAATTCAATTCAACTCAAAAAAGCTTTATTGGCATGAGAAATATACATTTGCATTGCGAAAGCAGGTGAACAATAAAATAAACAGCATTATAAGGTAAAAAGTAAAAAGGTCAGGTATAGTATAATATATAATATAATAAGTATAAAACGTTAAACACAAAATATCTATGCATATCAAATGTTGTACTATATACTATAAAAGTACCATAAAAAGTAAAAAAAAAAAAAAAAAGTGCAATATTATAAAAAATACAAAAATTACAGTATCTCGTATAAGCATATAAATTAAAGAATCCACTCTAAATACAGAGTATTTATATTATGGAGGATCTGTGCAATAGTGCAATTATTGTGTGAAGATTGAGTCCAGGGGGATGAGTCTATGGAGTTTGAGGTCCTTCTCGCATCACAACAGGTGACAAATCTTGCTGCTGCGTTCGCACATTGTTGTATTTCTCCCAACAGGTATGCAGTTTGTGAGCATCTGGAGTGTCTTTGAAGTTCTTGCATGCCTTTGCAATCCGTGGGAAGTGTGTATTCCTGATGTCTTCAAATGACTGGCAGGAAGTACAGTTCTGTTTCTAGCTGGTTGTGTGTGCAGTGGGAGCACAGTCTGTTTTCTCTTGGGAGCCAGGTCTGTCTGTGGCGTCCCTTCTCGATGGACAGGCTGTGTTCGCTGAGTCTGTATCTGGTCAAGGATTTCCTCAGTCACAGTGGTCAGGTATTCTGCCACGGTGTAGTCTCTGTTAAGAGACTACATCTGTATTTACTCTGGTTTTTGGTGGACTCTTTCCAATGTGCCAAATACTTTTTCTTTTGTTTTCTTATAATTTGGTTTTGCCTGATGTGTTGGTTGTTGTGTGTTGGACAGAGTCCCAGGACAAGCTGGCTAAGGGGACACTTCTCTGGGTGTAACTATGTGGGTAAGAGCCTTGTTGTGGAGTGTGTTACTGTCACTTTCCTTAAGGTGGTTATTAAGTTTTAGGGCTCTCTTCTAAATTTTAACAATGATTGGATATTGTCTTAATTCTGCTCTGCATGCATTATTTGGTGTCTTTCTTTGGACTTTTAGTATTGATTTTCAGAATTCTGCATGAAGAGTTTCAATTTGATGTTTGTCCTATTTTATCAAATCTTGGTTGGAGAGTGGGCCCCAGACTCCACAGCCGTAGAGCGCAATGGGCTCTATCACTGCATCAAATATTTTTTGCCAGATCTTATTTGGGATGTCTAGTTTGATAGTTCTTTTCATGGCATAAAATGCCCTCTTTGCCTTGTCTCTCAGTTCATTAACAGCTTTGTTGACATTTCCTGTGGCGTTCATATTTATGCCAAGGTAGGTATTGTTTTTGTTTGCTCTAGTAACAGTGTCTAGGTGGAATGTGTATTTGTTAAGGCTGGGTCTTTTTTCAAATATCTTTATTTTGATGACAGTGAACCTGACATGGTTCACTGTCAGGGCCCAGGTTTGTTGAGATGCTGTGCAGAAGATCTAGATGCTGCTGTAGGCCTTCTTTGGTTGGGGACAGCAGCACCAGGTCACCTGCAAACAGCAGACATTCGATTTCAGTGTCTACCAGTGTTATGCTGGGGGCTGCAGACTTTTCTAATGCCCTTGCTAGTTGGTTAATGTATATGTTGAACAGGGTTGGACTCAAGCTGCAGCCCGGTCACACACCCCGGCTTTGTGGGAAGAAGTCTGTGTGTTTCTTTCCTATCTTAACTGCACTTCCTATCAATTTAAAAAACAGACCATCATGCCAAATTTAGTAGAAGGCTTTTTTAAAGTCTACAAAGCAGGAGAATAGTTTGCTATTCTACTTAAATTAAATTAAATTCATTCCACATTAGAAACAAACGTTGTGCACCGCCAAAGGTGAACAAGTAGGAGGTCAAAGTATAAAATGTTATATACAAAATCAATGTAAACATATCAAATGTAAACACTCAATATATAAGTAAAATGTGGAATACTATAAAAAATGGAGTATCTCCTATAACAGTAGTATTTATTTATAGTATTTATAATTTGGAAGTTTAATGCATAACAGAAAAAGAAAGTAATGTCTAATATCTACAAAGGAATGCTAGTGGTTAAAGTCCATTGGGATTATGGCGTGTTAGTCTGTTTATGGTTTATTTTTTATGTACATTATGTACAGGTACATTAAGGGCACTCTCTCTCTCAAAACAATTAAATTAAATAAAAAAAAACCTTTATTGAAATTGGAAACAAACGTGTACATTGCAGAAGCAGGGGGAAATATATATATATATATATATATATATATATATATATATATATATATATATATATATATAATATATATATATATATATATATATATATGAATATATGTGTATATGAAAAAAGTGATGATATTATGAGTGAATATGAATTATAGATATAATCAAATATATATTCACTCATAATATCATCACTATTAACATGATAGAGTTATTATGATGATTTTATGGATATCCCTTTGCCATGTTTTGCATGAATAGAGCACTGCGCGTGACCAGTTACTGTGTCCAATCAGGTCACGCAGGGGGTGGAGCTAAACCTGTTTGGGCACATTTAGTAAATAAAAGACACGGAGCACAATGCAGTTCATGAACGAGTCATATGTAACGTTGTCTGAGGAAACTAGAAATATTGTGTGCATTCTTGGGTAAGCGTAAAAATCTAAAATTAATTTAAAAAATACCGGTGAATAACAAAGACAACTTCCTATGCTTACTATAACGTTCGAATGACACATTATGTCAAATGTTATCAGCATACGAAATGATTAATTATGCACGTTCAATAGAATAGACAAGTCAGCAATGTTAAATGTCAAGCGACATTGTAATAGATGGAATGTACCGTCAGCTAGTCATTGTACACTGTGTACTTGTTGGAAACTCGGTAGTATGCTCACTGCTTCTCTTCTTTAGATATCATGCCAATCTGTTCTGACATACTTTTTATCCCCTCTAGATACTTCCACAAAATGAAGGGCTTTTACCTTGTCGAGCCGATCGTAGCCCTCTATGCCTTTGCTGCCTTTCTGGTCTCCCCTTTGATGCAGCAGTATGTGTATAGGCGACTCTGGCAGGAGTTGACCAACACCACCTATCCACATGACAACAACACATCTCGATGTTCGCACAATGACACCAGTAACCATTCAGCCGACCATGCGGTAAGTAAGATAAGGCGACACAATCTAAATTGATGCCCGACAGGCATTCGTAGAAAATCGTCTAAATGTGATCCTTTAAAGACCCATGCCCCCAAAGTGATATTTTTGACCTTGCATTAAATACAGGCAAATTAATTCTTTGTTTATTTAATATTTTTGTGTTTTCCATATTTCCTGATATTCTTAGATGTCTACAGACCCATTACTCAATTACATGCAAATATTAGGCGATACAATAACATAATATTGTGCTACCCCGTCGCTGTAGGAAATCTATACATTATTGGTCAATGTCCAACTTTTATATCGATATCCCTCTTGCCGGCTTATCACCATTAATGATTTGCTTTTTGTTAATAATGTGTGTCAAAAATGTTAAAAATATTTTCAAAAAAATAATATGTATCAAAAGTGTAATAAGTATAACAGTATCATGCTAACTTATTTCGAGCAAGCATTAAAGAAGCGACTCGTTGTGCTTTAATATTTGACTGGACATTCTGGTTGCTAGTGTTGAACACTAAATTGTTCACAGCAAGGGCGTCAGTTTGTTTTTAGAAGTGGTGGGGACCAAGGGCGTCAGTTTGTTTTTAGAAGTGGTGGGGACAATAGCCATAAGCTTGAGTGTAGTTTGAAAAGTGGTGGGTACCCTTATGTAAGCTATTCATCCATTCAACCATAGGCGTCGATTACGGGGGGGACGGGGGGGACATGTCCCCCCCACTATTTAAAATACGAATTTTGTCCCCCCCACTTTTAAAAATGCGACCGAAAAAAAAAAAACAAAAAAAAAAACACATACTCAACCGAAATCGTCGAGTCTAATTCATGCGATAGGCGCGCACGAAGACATTCTCACAGCATGCAAAACAGCGGGCTGTGAGTGGAGGCAAATGAGGGGGCGGGATTCTGATCATCCAGTATCTCTCATTCAGTGCCGCGCGGAGCACCTGTGGTTAATCAATTCCAGCAGCAGGCCTACTACACTTGGCAGTTGGAAGGCAGCCTTGCACCTCGTTCTGACATACAGCGAGCGAGCGAAACGGCGACGAAAACTCGCGCGAGGGTGTCCTGATATGCAGCGTGACGATTTTGTCGGCGAGTGTATTTTATTGGTTAAGAATCCAAACCAATCAAATCATCGAGGGATGTAAACACATTCAACAGGAAGCAGCGGTGTACTTATTCAACCAATAAGAAGTGTTTAGGGGCGGGACACCGCCGCGAAATGTCGTCCAGATAGAGACAACGCGAGCGATAAATAGCGATTTTTTGTTGTTTTTATATCATCGCGAGGGGGAGGGGGCAGGCGGCTAGGTGGGCTGTCTGTACACACAGCGTTATAATAAAGAAGTTTCAAGACAGCCAGCCAAAATTGACATTTTTATTCAGAAAATAGGTGGTCCTTTTTCTTCCTGTAAAAAGCATGTTTGGGACACTGGATAACGTGGAATATGGATACATCACCTAGCCTGCATGTGGAGGGCCACATAAGGTAAGAAATTGGTTTATGTAAACTTTGCTGCTGGTTTTCTTTGCTCGTGATGACGTCATTGACCTGGCTAGGTTACCCACGGTCCTAAGCGATTGTGATCATCTGATTCTGGTTGGTGCTCCAGCTAGTATGCATTCATATATAGATTGCAGCTAGTAGCAGCTACACACGGTTCGATTGCTATGCCAATGTGGTTATAGTTGTTTTGTCTGATTGAGATATTTGACGTTGGACTTGGAGCCAGTGGTAGGCCTATCCCGACATAAATATGTTCTCGTATAACCTGCTGTGTGATTATCCTAAACTCTAGGGGATTTTATTTGCGGGCAATTTGCTCATGATGTAACGAGTGAAGTGTGAATTGGTCCTTCGCGAGTGTTTACTGGTGGTCAGGATTTGGCAGATGCACTTCTCCTCTGGGTGCTTGTTTTTTTCATTTTTTAATGCAGCATAACATTATGCTACCAGCAACCCTTGCTCTTCTTCAAAAGGCTGATGCTCAGTAGTACCTCGTTTCATTTCGTAGCCTACCCCCTTTACAGTCTGCCATTGATTGTCTGGTAAACTTTGTTGATGTCAAGATAAGTGTTGAATTGCCAACACTTTTCTTTGTCCTGTGTGTATTAGTATTACATATCCCGAGCCAATATCCTGGTGTTTCCAACGTCGTTTTGCAAAACAAGCCAAAACACAAACTGGTTTTTCAACACCTGACAATACACTGCAGAGCATATTGTAATGCAGCGTTGAATGATTCAACGCTGCATTACAATATGCTCTGCAGTGTATTGTCAGGTGTTGAAAAACCAGTTTGTGTTTTGGCTTGTTTTGCAAAACGACGTTGGAAACACCAGGGTATTGGCTCGGGATATGTAATACTAATACACACAGGACAAAGAAAAGTGTTGGCAATTTAACACTTATCTTGACATCAACAAAGTTTACCAGACAATCAATGGCAGACTGTAAAGGGGGTAGGCTACGAAATGAAACGAGGTACTACTGAGCATCAGCCTTTTGAAGAAGAGCAAGGGTTGCTGGTTAGCATAATGTTATGCTGCATTAAAAAATGAAAAAAACAAGCACCCAGAGGAGAAGTGCATCTGCCAAATCCTGACCACCAGTAAACACTCGCGAAGGACCAATTCACACTTCACTCGTTTACATCATGAGCCAAATTGCCCGCAAATAAAATTCCCCTAGAGTTTAGGATAATCACACAGCAGGTTATACGAGAACATATTTATGTCGGGATAGGCCTACCACTGGCTCCAAGTCCAACGTCAAATATCTCAATCAGACAAAACAACTATAACCCACATTGGCCATAGCAATCGAACCGTGTGTGTAGCTGCTACTAGCTCTGCAATCTATATATGAATGCATACTAGCTGGAGCACCAACCAGAATCAGATAATCACAATCGCTTAGGACCGTGGGTAACCTAGCCAGGTCAATGACGTCAATCACGGAGCAAAGAAAACCAGCAGCAAAGTTTACATAAACCAATTTCTTACCTTATGTGGCCCTCCACATGCAGGCTAGGTGATGTATCCATATTCCACGTTATCCAGTGTCACAAACATGCTTTTTACAGGAAGAAAAAGGACCGCCTATTTTCTGAAATAAAATAGTGTCAATTTTGGGCTGGCTGTCTTGAAACTTCTTTATTATAAACGCTGTGTGTACAGACAGGCCCACGTAGCCGCCTGCCCCCTCGCGATGATATAAAAACAACAAAAAAATCGCTATTTTATCGCTTGCGTTTGTCTCTATCTGGACGACATTTCGCGGTGGTGGTTGTCCGCCCCTAAACACTTCTTATTGTGTTGATAAGTACACGCTGCTTCCTTTTGAATGTGTTTACATCCTCGATGATTTGATTGTGTTGGGATTCTTAACCAATAAAATACACTCGCGACAAAATCGTCACGCTGCATATCAGGACACCCTCGCGCGAGTTTTTCGTCGCCGTTTCGCTCGCTCGCTTGTATGTCAGAACGAGGTGCAAGGCTGCCTTCCAATTGCCAAGTGTAGTAGGCCTGCTGCTGGAATGATTAACCACAGGTGCTCGCGCGGCGCGGCATGACATGATGAGAGATACTGATGATCAGAATCCCGCCCCCTCATTTGCTCCACTCACAGCCCGCTGTTGTGCATGCTGTGAGGATGTCTTCGTGCGCGCCTATCGCATGATTTAGACTCGACGATTTCGGTTGAGTATGTGGTTTTTTTTTTTGGTTTTTTTTCGGTCGCATTTTTAAAAGTGGGGGGGACAAAATTCGTATTTTAAATAGTGGGGGGGACATGTCCCCCCCGTCCCCCCCGTAATCGACGCCTATGAGCGTGACGATTTTGTCGCGAGTGTATTTTATTGGTTAAGAATCCAAACCAATCAAATCATCGAGGGATGTAAACACATTCAACAGGAAGCAGCGTGTACTTAAGAATAAGAAGTGTTTAGGGGCGGGACACCGCCGCAAAATGTCGTCCAAATAGAGACAACGCGAGCGATAAATTCAGGGTTGAGCGACATCGCTGGACGGCGCGACGTCGCTCGCAGCACGTCAGGACAGGCTCATTGAAAAGTACACATTCTAATCACTTTTCCTCGCTCGCTCGCGTCGCTGTCGCATCGCTGTATGTCAGGACGGGGTGTGATGCTCAGTAGTACCTCGTTTCATTTCGTAGCCTCCCCCCTTTACAATCTGCCATTGATTGTCTGGTAAACTTTGTTGATGTCAAGATAAGTGTTAAATTGCCAACACTTTTCTTTGTCCTGTGTGTATTAGTATTACATATCCCGAGCCAATACCCTGGTGTTTCCAACGTCGTTTTGCAAAACAAGCCAAAACACAAACTGGTTTTTCAACACCTGACAAAACACTGCAGAGCATATTGTAATGCAGCGTTGAATGGATGAATAGCTTACATAAGGGTACCCACCACTTTTCAAACCACACTCAAGCTTATGGTTATTGTCCCCACGCTGCATATCAGGACACCCTCGCGCGAGTTTTCGTCGCCGTTTCGCTCGCTCGCTGTATGTCAGGACGAGGTGTCAGCCTTTTGAAGAAGAGCAAGGGTTGCTGGGAGCATAATGTTATGCTGCATTAAAAAATGAAAAAAACAAGCACCCAGAGGAGAAGTGCATCTGCCAAATCCTGACCACCAGTAAACACTCGCGAAGGACCAATTCACACTTCACTCGTTACATCATGAGCAAATTGCCCGCAAATAAAATCCCCTAGAGTTTAGGATAATCACACAGCAGGTTATACGAGAACATATTTATGTCAGGATAGGCCTACCACTGGCTCCAAGTCCAACGTCAAATATCTCAATCAGACAAAACAACCATAACCACATTGGCATAGCAGTCGAACCGTGTGTAGCTGCTACTAGCTGCAATCTATATATGAATGCATACTAGCTGGAGCACCAACCAGAATCAGATAATCACAATCGCTTAGGACCGTGGGTAACCTAGCCAGGTCAATGACGTCATCACGAGCAAACAAAACCAGCAGCAAAGTTTACGTAAACCAATTTCTTACCTTATGTGGCCCTATGCAGGCTAAATGATGTATCCATATTCCACGTTATCCAGTGTCCCAAACATGCTTTTTACAGGAAGAAAAAGGACCACCTATTTTCTGAATAAAAATGTCAATTTTGGCTGGCTGTCTTGAAACTTCTTTATTATAACGCTGTGTGTACAGACAGCCCACGTAGCCGCCTGCCCCCTCCCCCTCGCGATGATATAAAAACAACAAAAAATCGCTATCGCTCGCGTTGTCTCTATCTGGACGACATTTCGCGGCGGTGTCCCGCCCCTAAACACTTCTTATTGGTTGATAAGTACACGCTGCTTCCTGTTGAATGTGTTTACATCCCTCGATGATTTGATTGGTTTGGATTCTTAACCAATAAAATACACTCGCGACAAAATCGTCACGCTGCATATCAGGACACCCTCGCGCGAGTTTTCGTCGCCGTTTCGCTCGCTCGCTGTATGTCAGAACGAGGTGCAAGGCTGCCTTCCAACTGCCAAGTGTAGTAGGCCTGCTGCTGGAATGATTAACCACAGGTGCTCGCGCGGCGCGGCGCGGCACTGAATGAGAGATACTGATGATCAGAATCCCGCCCCCTCATTTGCTCCACTCACAGCCCGCTGTTGTGCATGCTGTGAGGATGTCTTCGTGCGCGCCTATCGCATGATTTAGACTCGACGATTTCGGTTGAGTATGTGTTTTTTTTTTTTTTTTTTTTTTCGGTCGCATTTTTAAAAGTGGGGGGGACAAAATTCGTATTTTAAATAGTGGGGGGGACATGTCCCCCCCGTCCCCCCCGTAATCGACGCCTATGGTTCACAGTAAATAGCAAATCATCACCTTTAAAGAATTAAAGAAGATGCTTTTGTGTCATGATCCGCCCCTGGTTTTCTCGTTCACCTGCCTGCCACCCTGATCACTCCCAATTAACCCAACCACCTTCACCTGTGTTTCCCCTATATCAGTCCTTCCCTCCCAAACATTCCCTGCCAGATTGTCTCTTGTGTTTCACAGTGCTTTCCCGCGATTCAGATCCTGACCTACCACTGATCCTGCCTGCTCTCTGATCCTGCCTGCCTGTCTGACTCTCCTGCCGGTTCCTGATCCCCGCTTGTCTGACTATCCTGCCTGCTCTCCGACCCCCGCCTGTCTGACTCTCCTGCCGGTTCCTGATCCCCGCCTGTCTGACTATCCTGCCTGCTCTCCGACCCCTGCCTGTCTGACTCTCCAGCCGGTTCCTGATCCCCGCCTGTCTGACTATCCTGCCTGCTCTCCGAACCCCGCCTGTCTGACTCTTCTGCTGGTTCCTGATCCCCGCCTGTCTGACTATTCTGCCTGCCGATCCTGAGCCCGAATAAACGATTGAAACCGTTCCACGCTCGTCGCCAGTCTGTGCACTTGGGTTCAGCTAAACGCTCCCCTTACACTTTTGCATGTTTGTTCATGTGTGTGCCCGCTACACACCTGTTTAGTGTATGAAAGAACTGGTTCGTTTTTCTTGGGAGCCCTATATTTGTTTTGGGTCTACTCATTTTCCCTCAAACCTTTTCTACTTCCACCATTACAAGTAAAAAAAATCAACCCATGACAAACAAAACAAAAAGGTTTCTTCTTCTCTTTCGTCTCCAGGAGGTGCAGAGGCAGGCTTCTCTCTTCTCCCTCTACACAGATCTCTTCTCCATCATTCCGTCTCTGGTGGTCACTCTCATCCTGGTGGCCTTCAGCGACCAGAGAGGACGCAAGGTCACCATCGTCATGCCCCTGATCGGCGGCCTCATCTACAGCCTGTCCTTCCTGACCGTGTCCTACTTTGAGCTCAACATCTACCTGCTGATTGGAGCCTCCGTCTTCTCCTCTCTGTTCGGCAGCGTGGGAGCACTATTGGGGGGTTGCTTCGCGTACGTCGCGGATATTTGTGACGACGGCAAGCGGAAGACGCTGCGCATAGCCGGCATCGACATGGTGATCGGTCTGGTGTCCGGCGCCGCCGCTCTCTCCTCGGGGTACTTCCTGCGAGCAGTGGGCTTCAACGTGCCCATCCTCACGGGGGCTGTGTTCCAGGGAATCACGCTGCTTTACGCCGTGTTCCTCCTGGAGGAATCGGTGAAACGCACGCCGGCCGGTTACGCCGAGCCCCCTGACGGCGGCGCAGCCCCCCCTCGCTGCTCGGCGATGAGGCAGATGTTCTTCGGGATCTATCAGATGTTCGCGGCTCTCAGCCGCAGGGACAACGCTCGCCTGGTGCTGCTCATTCTGATCCTCTCCACCTTCAACTTCGCCTACGTAGGGGGGATGTCCTCCGTGACCCTCTATGAGCTCAACGAGCCGCTGTGCTGGGACGAGATCCTCATCGGCTACGGCAGCGCGTTGTCCACCACGGTGTACGTGGGGAGCTTCCTGGGCGTGATGGCGTTGACGTACTGCGGCGTTCCCCAGCTGGTGATCGTGGTCGTCGGCCTGCTCTCCGTCATCTCTGGCTTGACCCTGTTGTCCTTTGCCAAGACCACTCTGGTCATGTTTCTCGGTGAGACGAGTACACACGCGCCTCATCAAGGCTAACACTTGACGCCAGGGCTGTCGTGATATCCGATGTTCATTATGAAATAACCAGTTTTCCTTTGCTGCAGGCCACTGAACGCGGAAGCGTGTGACACTCTCTTTGCCTCTAAACTGATCAGACTTGAATAGCAGGCTCGGCCACTAGCACACGGGCAGTAATCTTATGTAGAAAGTAATGCGAAAAATATATACAGCATAATATACAGCAGAAGATGAATTAATCAGTGTGTTTATTTCTAACATAGTCTTATTATGAAGCATCCTAGTTTAAACATTTTGCCATACATCAATTTTGGCCTTCTAAAGGCCAAGGCTTTCTATCATTTTTATTAGATTTGATCAGCCATTTTTACAGATCGAGATTCCAGACATATTTACTGCACTGTGTTGGTCCGTCTTCCACATCTACTGTATTGTTTGTTCTTGTCATTGGCTGGTCGTAGTGAGGATACCCCTGCTACTAGCTATCATGCCTTTCCCTGTCCTGCGTACCATGATGTCAAAGATTGTCTCCACGTCCGAGCAAGGTGAGATGATTTAGAAATGGCGTTGACATTCAAACCACATCTTAAAATACATGTACGTAAAAACGTGTTCAGAACGCAAAAAATACACGTGAGACATCCACTCTAAAATCCCATTAACGTTATTTCTACATCAATATAAGAAAAGGAAAATCTGCCCTCATATTGTCTAACAAACTGTCATTGTTGTTGCGAAGGAGCTCTGTTTGGGTGCTTAGGCTTCATGCAGAGTCTGAGTTCCGACGTAGCCTCAGCCATCTTCAGTAGCATCTACGCCATCACAGTGGGTTGGTGGCCAGGGTTCAGCTTCCTGCTGGCTGCAGGCCTCTGTCTCATCCCCGGTGTCCTCATAGGGTAAGTCATGATGCTAACACCAGGCACCGTTGCTCATCTTATTATCATGTGATTGATGAAGAACATATCTCTTAAAGGTTTAGCCTTTGTGTGATAGTCATTTGAACTAATACCAATAGTAACAATACTAAAGAAAAATGATTTCTTGTAGGACACCTCCTGACAGCAAAGTATTTGATGTAACGGAGCACGATCCTGGGAAGGCACTGGGAGCCACAGGGAGCCACACATGAGTCTAAGAGGGAAACGTCCATATTGTGGATAGTAACGATAAAGGATTGGGTAGGGTTAAGGAATGGCCATGGCTGAAACAAGACATGGCACAAGAGGCCAGGTTGATTTGCAATAAACTTTGGGGAGGAAGTGGAAATGTCTACAAGGATGCAAAGATGCCATCCAAGCAATAAAGAAGTCAGGAGATTTGGCACATGCTCAGGCATACAGCACTTTATGGTTACAGTGACAATGCAAATGCTGAGGAAACAAATGATCCTTATCCCAGATTCACTTATCACTGAAAAATCCTTGTTGATCGATCAAACTCGTGGAAGTTAAAAGAGGGTTATATTTTAACATGAACAAGCTGTTCAATCTGAATGTATGGTTAGGGCTGTGGGTATTCAGTCAGCTTGAATTGATGTGCATTCTTGGTCATGCATTTCGTTTGACGTCCTTAAGTTGCCAGAATCCTTTGCCTGCAGTTTTTCGTGCGCGACCTCCTGCATTCGCCACACACACAAGAGCACGCCGCTCTCGTTCCTGCACAACCAGCCAACCTTTCAAGTGCTTTACAAAAATGAGACCTTGCGATATCGTTGTACATCGTATGCATCCTCACAAATGTTTCCCATGTGCCACTTTCATGCACGTGGAATGATAGTGAGCAATGTTATCATATTAATAAACTGTTTACCATTATCTTTACAAAAACATGGTGAAATCATCTGGTTGGCATGGCTAGACCAGGAAGTGCTGAGTCATAGTGTGGGTGTGTGTGGGTGTGTGTGGGTGTGTGTGTGTGTGTGTGTGTGTGTGTGTGTGGTGTTGTGTGTGTGTGTGTTGTGTGTGTGTGTGTGTGTGTGTGTGTGTGGAACGAGAATGATGATTCAGCTGAATGATTAGGTAAGCTGTGTGCAAACTGATATGTCAAGTCATCCTAAAAAAACTTTTCTTCTCTAAAAGTTGGCAGCTATAGGCACTGTTGGATTCCAAAGAACCTCTTTGTGTATCACATTACGTACCTGTACTCTGATAATTGTGGCCGGATGAGGATTTGTATTAAAATTCTTTCTTTCAGTGTACAATTAGTCATCAACAGCTTAAAAACATGCTATTATGTTATCTGTTTGGACTAGTTTAATTACTAGTTAGTAATGTGTAATAGTAGGTACCTATTAGCTAGCAGAGGTTAGATGTTTTAATTCATACCGTAATTATGTTTACTTTTTCAGCCAAAAAATGCAGACTTCAAAGTTTGACGGTCATGACTGATGTTCAGTGACTTGATCACTTTGTGTCCTCTTCAACTGTTCTCTGGCTCAGAGTGGTGGCCCTGCTGAAGGCGGACCCGGCCCAGGAGGGAGAGGCGACTGAAGGCCTGATCGCAGCAGAGGTGGAGCCAGGCGTGGATGGCGCTCTACGCTCTTGAGCTATGCTACGGCCTCGCAACGGGACCCTCGGTAGCTCACACACACTTATGTTCTCAGGAAGTCAGGCACGAAAATGGACAATTACGGGAGAGCTTTGACGCTGCCCGCACAAAATGTAGCTCGAAAACATTCTCGAGGTTTTCTTTTTTTTATATTGTGATTTTGGGATATATTAGTTTCAGATCCTTGTTTTGAAAGATGCTTTTACCAAAGGATCTTCGCTTTCTAAAGCGTCACAGCAATAAAGTTGTGTGAATGAATTCATGCAATGGATAGATTTGTCTACGCAGATCGCAGATCGACAGGTGCCCTCACATATAATAGGTGAGTAAGATACAGAATACAAATGGTAGATGATGAGCTAAGTGTTTATACATATATATGTATAATATATATGTACGTATACTACTGGTATGCCAGAAAACAGTACACACTATAGCATGTGGTATGCAGGTTTGGATGCAGCCCACATGTCTGGGAGTGTAGGAGGTGTCTGGTGGACTGTACCAACTACTAAAATGGAGTTGCTCTATCCATCGTACATCTGAGTGGACACTACCACATGTGATCGCACGAAGGGATATGTTTTGAAATGAGGTACAACAAATTAATTCATCAATGTTTTAATGAATTACTCAATGACAAAAGTAGTACACTTGATAATGTAAACCAAAACATTATATTTCCCCTGGGTGTTTTTGTATTCATGATTGCAACTACATCATACTTAAGCATAGCACATAGTAACATAAAAAGGGAAATTGAGACCAATCTCAGGAAAGGAATGGGGTAAAACCCCAGGTCGAGAACTAAAGAAGCACATTTGTGTTGGCAATTTGCCTCTTGTTACATATATATGCATTTTATGTAAATCTGTTTTTTTAAATCTATCGATTGCTATAGAATTTTAAATAAAAATGTATGAACTATAATGTTGCAATAACAACTGGAAACCTTTTGGTTGAACTGGAATTAGACTTTTTTTCTTCGTCTGAAAGTTGTTTAATGGTCCAATTTTAAATGTGATCTGTGCACCTGTATGTTAGACATCGACTTTCAAGTAAGAACAAAATTTAAAGCCACAAGTTATACGTCAATGCCCACTGTATTTGCAATGTGTCACTTCAATGTTGACCGCCAGATGTCACTGTTGGTTAAGGCTTTACATTTTCACAACGGCTTTTCTCTTGTGGTTTGCGACGTTCCCAAAGTTGCAGCAATACTAATTCTGGATGACACAAGTACCATTTCAGCGGGGTCCAAAACCCCGCCCATTAACTTGGCTCGTAGCACTGTTCGTAGTATCAAAAGTTTTAACAAATTGCAAACAAGATTCCCCCCCCCTCAATTTCTTTTTATGTTTATACAATTATAACAACATGGAAACGACAAATGGATCACAGTGATTATAGTTGCAGGCATTGTCAACAGGAGGATGCTTTCAATTCTCCTTACTATAAAAGGTCAAAGTCTTTCATCAAGACACTATTATGTTAGACCATTAAACCAGTAAATACTATGCATGCATCAAAGAACAGTTGAGCAAGAGTCTGAACTACGGTTAACTCCAATCGATCTGTAGTTCATGGTCTTCTAAGGGGAGGTAGGCCCATCCCACGCGTCACCTAAGAATCCACTGTAAACAACATAATTTAGTGGAGGAAGCGAACATAGAGTAGTCCTACCTCTCAATAACTTGACAGGAAGCTCTATGTTTGACATTCATTTTGCATTGCTGTATTAATACCTATACAATGAATGGTATAACAATAATATCAGGGGACTTAATTGGCTTGTTTTCATCTTACTAAATTAGTATAGGCTTCTTTGCTTCCTAGGATGTTTAGAATATACAAACACTCCTCCCTGTGATAATATAACAATTGTTATTATATTGTTGTGACAGTGGGGAACAAAAATAATGTCAATAAGGGTATTGAGGAAGTAAAAAGGATGGTTAAAGTAAAATTGATGGTCCACCACTTGTATCAGACTCAATTTTACACCATGCATGTTCACCAGCAGTGTGAATACCCTACGATCGTTTGAATGTGCATATCTATCAAATTATGTTTATCTTGAAATCTTAAAGTGTCAAAGTGTGTCCCAATCCTTTTGCAGTTTTGCAAATGGATATAATAAAACATCCAACAATAGCATTTTTTTTTTTAAAATAAATAATATCACAAAAGTCTGTACTGGCTCCTACAGTTTCCTTTACATCAGCATATCGACCATGGGTTGGGAACCAAGATGGGTCCCTCCCTAGCCATTGGTGGACGGTGGCAGCCTGTCAATACCCTGGAGTGTGTGTTTGTTCCAACAGATGCAATTAAAATAGTATTTGTGTCCATAGACGAAAAACATTGAAGAACCCCTAATTTAATGGAATGGGAGGCCATTTTGGCCGGCTGTTTTATGCATCATTACGCACCCGGCTTTCTACCTGAAAGTGGCCTCACCTTCCATTCCAGTCCTTTTGCTGCTTTTCTTTGGCACACTATTTGCACTATTCAATTCCGAGGAACTCTTTTTGAGTGTTGATGCATAACACATTAGTTATTTCTCTGTAATAAAAGTGTCATGCTGTGTCATTGCACCACCCGGTCACACTCCAGCCAACCCTTCCATTTTCACAAAGCCTTGTTTTGTCTTTTAGGTGCTATTTTTTTTTTTTAGATAAATTAAACAATGTTAAAGGTTTATCTGTATGAAAGATGCAAAATAAATACCAACTTATCAACGGCCTACATGTATGATGAAGGCATGTGGTCAATGATTTTATAGTTACTATTTAATATGTGTAGTATTTCAAAGGAAAGTTATTTTTCCGTATTTAGGCCTATCACCCTGTACCCAAAAAGTTCAAAGGTTGTTTTGCCACTAGCCCTTCGATAAATGTTCTGGTAATCCACATTATGAAACTAGGTCAATCGTTTTTGAACTAATTATTTTACATTACAAGGTAGGCCTATCTTCATTATCCCCGAGGGGCAATTTGATGCACACCCAGCAGTGGGTGAAAAAAGCAGCAAACTCATAACGTCTACTATACTCGACGAAGTTCAGTTATTTTACAGCCCATTATGTTATTGTGTTATATTAACAATACATATGTTTAGAGAGAGATTATGTGACTAAGCAGGTATTCATGAACTCAAGATTGGATTTGCGGTGAGCCACCCAACCCTATCACCCGCAGTGAAGAAGTTTTAAACTGGCCGTAACGAGTCGCCATCATTGCGTCATTACGTATTTGTTGGTTTCATTGATGCTTCCATTCAAACTTTTAATTTACCAAGGGTTGCGTTTCCAGATATGTCATCTACAATATTGATATATAACTTCCAGTGGGCGCTTGTCGTGCGATTTCCGTTTAGAGCCCCTACCATGGATGTCTACCATAGGAAGGTCCCTCCCTCACAGTTAAACCATCTCCAGCGCTGCAATGTAACTGTAATCTACCAATTGCACACAGCATGGGCTCGGCGACGGGTGCAGGCATAGCCTGAATTCACCGGTATGTCTGTGGATGAAAAGTTACACATTAGGCATCAGTTTGGGTGGCTGTGCTTGCTCTGCGTCTGTGGAAGTAGCGCTGCATAGCGTCTGACTGCCGGAGATGAGGGGTGGGGACGTTGGGTGGGGTCATAAGCAGGGAGAGGCGGAGGAGAAAGGCAGCGAGAGAGCCCAACCCTAAACACACGGCAACAACACGCCGACATACAGAGGGGGGGGACGAAGGAAGCGTTCGACGAGGCGGCAATGAGCTGAACATATTTCACGAAGATAGCCAGTTAGATATCCGTAGTATCTTCCCGTAAACTGAGTGTAAAGGTGGGAACTGGCCCCAAAAAGAGCACAGTTGTTCTTCAAATAGCTACCCAGGCAGCCCGGCCGACCCCCCACCACCACCACCACCACTCCGCCCCTAGGCTGCTGCACCCGCTTAGCAACCGAGATGCACACGGAGACTCGGAACAAGAAAGTAAGTCCGTATTCCACACTATTGAGTCCGTCCTCTTCGGTACAAGTGAACCGTCCTGTCAGCCTAACTTGATGACTCGAGATGACATTGTCAGCTCAACATGTGCCTGTGCAGATACGGCGTGTGGATAACAAAAAAGGCTAACGGTATGATGAATAACTGAGCCGGCAATTTGTGTTAAATGAGATGTACAGCAGCGGACCAGTTTGTCTCAGGTCCCGTAACTAATGTTCTTGCATGGCTCGGTGTTCGCTTGGTAATACTGTCACTCATGGTGACGTGCAGAAAGTATGCTCCCTTATAATCTCTCACCGTTGGGGGTGGGGGGTTACGCTCTCCTCATTTCTACACCTCCCCTTCTCTATTTCTTCTCCTCTCACTGTGTGGACTGCATGTGAACTGTCTTCAGTTCGGTTAGGGTGTTGTGGTGTGTGATGTCGATAGGCAAGGCAGGAAACGAGAGGTAGAGAAACGGCAGGCTCGTAGGACACCATCTTAGTTTTTAAAGAGCCAGTAACCCTTTTCAGAAACACAGGCGCACAGAACCCTGGGAAGACGCCAGGTGCACTGCCTTGAGCAAGGCGACCCACTGTCCTATAGGCTGCCGTCTTGTGTTGTGCCCCTAATTGCACCGTGCCTGAATAAAACACTGCCACTGTTTCAGTCAGCAAGCGGTTCATGGCAACAAAAGGTGCAATTACACCATTCAGTCTTGAGGTAGGTCTTGGTAAAAGACACCAAACTGCTCCATTCAGTCATAGAAAACTGGATAACAACCACTGGTTAGGGATAGGCTATTCTTCTTCTTTGTAAGTGAAAGTCAAGGGGATCTGTTCCCTGGGTGTGACCCAATGCCCTGCTGTCTGGGACTTGTAAATGTAATATTGAAACCATTGAATACACAGATGACAGAATACACAGATGCAGGACTTTTTCTAAAACAGCCACACTTGTAAGTGAGAGTACTTTAAAGGTAAAGCTGGCCTAAAACTCCCAACAGACCCGAAGAGGAAGATGTGTGATATTTATTACAAACAGACATGAGCGCTACAGCGAAGCAAAGGAATATGTAGCCAATGTTTGTATGGTTGGAAATAACTGAATAGTCCAAATGTGGAGTAGAAGGGTGTTATGGCGGCCAGATCTGTTGAACATATCTCAGACAGACACAGACAGACAGACACTGCCAGTACCTCCGTCAAACGCAGCATCACAAACGTGCACCTGCAAGCTATAAGTCTAATGACCTTAACATGTATGTGGGGGCAAGTATGAAAAACAAGAAGATTTGCATATATCGGCAGTGTTCAGGTTTCAACAGCAGCAATGAATTCCATCAGAAGTCATTGGCTGAAGATCAGTTCTAGAGGAAGTTGGGTCAATTAGGATTGGTTATTGAATCGCCCATTGGTAGTAAATGTTACTTTCAGTTTGCCCCACCAGGATCCATAAACACGATGTGCAGCAAGTTGCTTTCAAACACATTTTCTAGAATATTCATGGTCTGTCATTTTCAGAGTCATAATGCATTAACCAACATAATTGGCAGACTTTAGACTAGGGACAGCATCTGAATCATTCTCATCAAAGTTTGTGATAGTGTCAGAGGTAATTGTCTACCGTACAACAGATGTCCCTTAATGGAGCTGTCATTTTGATTTCATTTTGATTTCTCTCACACACACACACACACACACACACACACACACACACACACACACACACACACACACACACACACACACACACACACACACACACACACACACACACACACACACACACACACACACACACACACGGTATAGAGAATGCATGTTGGTGTGTAATCCATCTACATGTGTCAAATGGTTTGGTTGAGATACTCATTACCCTTAAACAACTTGGGTGAAACATGATGCCACAGGTTTCATAGTAAAAAGTAGGATGTCATTATGAAGTCCCAAGGGACCTTTGTGAGGTTAATTGTTGTCAGTTTTATGTTAACAGGTAGCGTCAACTAAACGCCCATCCAATGTAACTGTGAGTATAGCTAGTAAAATCCTGAACAGCATTAATGCCTATCCCTTAAATTACAATTCTAAAATGTTGGTAGTGGGCCGGGGCGGGCTCAAACAGGGTCTACCCTTTTAATTGATTTCTGACTACTCAAAGGCGAAGTGCGCTCAAAAGTTATATTGTATACAATCTCTCCAGTCGTCATCTCCTCCTTCTCTGTCTAGCCACTACTGTATGCCCACTACACAGTACTATGGAGGATTTTTTATTATTTTCTTAAACACAAAACAACAAACAAAACCATCACAAACCTCATATGCATACATCACATGATAACTAAACACACAGGACATTACAAAACAATACACAGTACCACGGGGGGGGGGGGGGGGGTGCAGATCCATAATATTCAATAAATTCATTTAAATGCCCAGTTTCTCAAATACATTCTTATAAAGTCTTAGAAAAATCCATGGACCTTCATCCTCATGGTCAAGATCATCGAGGAACAAGGTTGCACGTTCCATTGAAAGGAGATCCATAAAGTCTTTTAACCAATTGTCAGTGTTGAAGCAATTTGGTTTTTGTACTTCACAATTCATCATAATGATTCGTTTAACCGACAAAAAGGCTAAAGCTATAATGGGTTGCGTATAAGTTGACTCGATATTTTCTACTCTACTGCCTAAAAGGCAAATTAGTGGGCAGAGTGGTATTTTCACTTTCAGAATACAAGACAAGTTACAGATCACATCTTTCCAAAAACTGTTGACTGAGGGGCAATTCCACATTAGATGAATCAATGTTCCTGCCTCTCCACAACCATGCCAACACAAATGGGAAAGGGACTTGTCCATTTTCTTTAATCTGCTTGGTGTTATGTATGCCTTGTGCAAGATTTTTATTTGAAGAATTTTATATCACATTTGGATAAGGCGTTTTTGGTAAGTGTATCCCACTGTGCAATACTCAGGGGTATGCCAAAGTCCTGCTCTCATTTGTGTTGAATAGAGGCTAGGCTGTTAAAGGATGCAGTGGTCAACAACTCCAATAATCTTGACACTGTTCTCCTCCCTGATGCAATCTCCCTCCGTTTTTTGTCCAGATCTAAATCCTGTACTATGTGTTCTTTTTAAATAAGTAACCCCAAAATTGATTTTAATTGTACATATGCAAAAAAAATCGACATCTTTTAAATCCTATTGTGTTTTTAAGACATTAAAGGGTACCGTATAACCATCTATCACTATCTGACCCACTCTATGTTGCCATGATTTGTTTGTTAATGTTTGGAGGACTATGGAGGACTTTCATTAACTAATAAGAAATGCTAAATGGCTTTCAGATAGTTTCTGACCACTGTGTTGTGAAGATTGTGAACTTAACATTGAGGCAAGAGGGATGGGATTTGCCCCTTCAGGATATGGCTGCTGGTGGTGGTGGTGGTGGTGGTGGGAGTTCCCGATGCCTTGAGGCTGTGTTGATATCAGTTGTAGTTCATTGGTTGGGGTAGAGAGAGAGACCTGGTTTGCCACAGAGGTGGGAGGGGTTTGCGTGAAAGTTTTATGTTTTTTTTCTGTCAAATCAATCGTGTGTTCTTTGCCGCCGCGTGTTCTGGAGAACAGTAGGAGGATAAATGACTGTTAGGCACTTTTGAGTGGCTTTCATCCCACAACACAGTTGAATGGAGAAAAATGAGATTTAACTTTGCTTTGTGTTTTGGGTTAGAAGTTGTGTTCCTTAATGAACTGTAAAACCTTGAAAAACCAAACAACTTCTGATATATATATATATATATATAATATATAATATTATATATATATATATATATATATATATATATATATATATATATATATATATATATATATATATTCACATACATACATACATCTTGAAATTGAAGAAAATATGGCTAGGCTTGGAATTAACCTGATGTTAAATGACCCAAAAATGGTTGCCTTAAAGCTTATTGATTGAAGCTCCAAAGTGGATTAATAATAGTGGTGTAATAAACTAAACTGTAAAGGGTGTGTGTGTATGTGTGTGCGAGTGTGTGCACGTGACTTCAAAGTGCAAAGTCTTGGGAGCCCCTGGAGGAGGTGCCCCGACTCATTTGTTTCATTGAACCCATGCTGGCCAGGCGTTAACCAGCAACCCCAGGCCAACTTGGTCTCCAGCGAAGAAGTAAAGAAGGCAAAAGCGGATCAAACCATTCTGAATTCTGTTGGCTCATGATTGACACTATATCTGAGTGGAAGGAAAATATGCAAATTGTCTTGACATTGTGCAACATCTTTCAAGTGCTGTTGCGGACAGGCCTGTACTAGAGACCAGATAATTGCTGTCATTAATTTGGGGCTTAGGCATCAAATCGGACTCATGGGAAAAACCGGATTCAACACCATTATCACAGTATGAGTAAAACAGAACTAAATCCTAATGTGTGTATCCTATAAATTAAAATAAACATAACATTTTGAAATATGATCTGTTTTTTCTTTCTTCTTTTCATTTAAGAAAGGAAATTCCAGCGCATTACAACTAGTTACAATTCATTATTACATTTTGAGCCAACAGCTTTGTGATTTAATTTTAGCTCATTATTCTTTCATGTTGGTCCACCAGGCAACACAGAAAGCCTTATTTGGGCAGAACATTTATTTCAGACTTGGGTGGTCTATTCCATCATTCTGATACCAAAATGTTCAGTGCTATCATGTTATTAACAGAAAGTCTGAGCGAAAAAAAAAAAAGAGAACAACTTAGGCTTAATTTAAAGCGCTGCTGTTGGTGATGGTGTCACCAAGTGCCTTGCTTCAGTGCGTCGGTCCTGACTACCCTCAGGCAGCAGGACTATTTATAGAGCCACAGCAGCACAATTTATGTGGAAGTCAGAATAAAACGTAGCTAGGCCGGCCATGAAGGCTAGCTGCTTGGATGAGGGGTTGAGGACGGTTTGGGCTGCATGAGCTGGTAGGCTAAAAAGGACTGGCTGGTGGATCAATGGGCTGTTGGTTTGTTCAACAGGTTGCCTCTTAGTCAGCTATTGTTGTGTTTTTTGTGAGCAGCAGGTTAAAGGTTGGACTATAGTTGTCCGTCTGGTCTCTGGACTGTTATGCTGAGGTGGAGTCCTGTCCCATGAAGCATTGGTCTCTAAAGGGACAGTTTTTAATCCAAATATTTGGCTTTGTGTTTGCTGCCATGTGGGAGACGGAATAAACTGAATTAACAGACAAGTGGGGGTGTGGGCGTAGCCTCTGAAATCTGGGTGAAGCCAACGGTCAGTGGAAAAACTCCAGACCGGAGCAACCTGTCAGGCAAAGTACATGCGTAACAACACACCCCTTGAAATAATCAGTGGTTCACTATGTAATGCAACAATGATTTTCAGGTCCAACTTGTTTGTTTGTATTGGGTTTGGAAATTAAGACACAATCTTAACACGTTTGACATGCTACTTCTAGATAGATCCTAAAGGATAATATTGGGTTGGGTAATTGAGCCATCGTGACCGCCTCTTCTCCTGGCTTCACTAACACATTCTTTACCAATATCACCACAGCCACTACTGTGGAAGTCAGAATGACTTCCTTGTGCCAAATCTGCATAAAAAACATTTGCATGCAACAATCCTAATCATCAACAGAGGTAGATGATTCAGTCACCAAGACTGGTATTGTCCGTTCAACTTGTATTTAACCGGTCTCTCTGTGGTTCCATCTATGACCCATTAGAAACTATTTTATTGCTCATCGCCATTGATCCGGCTCTGTCAGCTGGCTGCTTCTCAGTTAGGTGCTTTGCTTGCTGCAGCATTACAGTTTGGTTTGATGAGTGCTTTTGCTTAGATTAGACCTCGCAACCTGCCGCTTTTCAATAGCCTTAAAGACAAGGGCTCTTGGTCATTGCAGGTGATTTCAGATCAAAGTTGTAGCTAGTTATACAGTGGATCACACAATTGACTGAGCGACTTAAAAGGAACTGCAGGCTCAATGTACTGTAGCTGTTTCAATATTGTTGAATATTCCACTCTCTAGTTATAATGGCTCAATTGACATCAGCTTGAGCCCTGCACTAATCAGAATCATGGATATGATTGCCTTTTTACCCTGAGGTCAGTGATATCCATGCCTACATATTTCTTTACATCATGGAATGTTTGCTTAACATCAGAGGATATAGGTTAGATTGTTGTGGTTGCAACAATTGGCAATCATTTGGGGTTAGCTAAAAAGCTGTGGAAATCTGCACAGGAATAAATTAAGTTCCCTTTTATGGGAGTCTTCGTTTGTGGCTGCCAATATTTTCCGACGTTAGGCAACTTGGCGTCTTTTCTTAATTGAAGGAAGTGATTACAAACGTCTATGACTTGGTTATCGTCTGCTCTGGCAGCCTGTCAATCCGCAAGTCTTCGGCACGACTGAAGCTAGTTAATGTGAAACTGTAACCATATCCATGATTTTTGCCTGCTTTGAAGTGACTGATCCATTTGTCATTCTGGCATTTTAACTTTGCCCCTGTTTGATAGGAATTGCTTGCCTTGTGTACGCGGCATAAATGTGTCTACACGCCCTTAACTCACTGTGTTCTTCATAACGTCTACGGCTCCGCCCTCTCGTCAGCTGGCTAGATCGCCTCATTTTAAAGGTTGTCTTGCTGGCTGGTGTTCCAGCAGCTGGTTGGTCTCGTCATGGGTCTTGTCGGGTGAAGCGCTGGGAACAGGGAACGGAGGGCCTGCTGTTTGAGGGCACATGCCTTGCATATCCCGCAGTAAACAATACTTCCCCTAACACTAAGGACCCAGAGTTCGGTTGACGCGGAGGTCAGACGGCTGACGGCAGTGAGTCATGTGAGCGGTGGCTTAGGAACTGAAATAGTTTGGGTGGTGTGGAACCACCACAGATTTTTACCCTGGAGGCAGAGAATTTTAATGCGTTATGAAGAACGAATATCGCCCCATTCATACCTCCACTCTATCCATCTCTTCTTTTGTCGCTGCCCTTTCTCTGCCGCACGTCTTCAAAGCATCTCTCCTGGCATGGGCCTTCTTGAGACACGTTTGAGGAGTCAGTCTCTTTGCTGCCTCACGGCTATTTACTGGCGGTCTGTGTACTCTGCAAGTGCCATTTGTAGGGCAGTTATTGAATGGCCAAAAATAGTCTTTTGGATTGAAGTGTGATTCGACGACCTATGTACTATTTGCATCGGATGGTTCTTTTTAGTCTTCCAATACTTTGATGTAGGCAGCAGAGCGGTGCATGCAACAGCAGTGCGATACCTCAGAACATACACCGATGGGGTGTTGATGATCCTAATTTAAAGTTTCCCCCCAAGCCACAATGTTTCAAGTAGGTAACACACTGACAGCCCCCCAGAGCCACTCCAAGTAACAATTAAGTAATTGAACCCAGGGGTCATCATTTTATTTATTTCTGAAGCCAACTGGGATCTCATTGCAAATAGGATCCTAAATAGGAGCTAATTCTAGCAGGGAAAACCTTCTTTGTTTCCCGGGAATATCAAGATTTCTCTCATCATTGCCCATATCCAGATGTCTGGTGTCTGGCCTTCTCTGCTGGTGTTATAACTCCTGCAGTTTTAGCCCAAATTCCCCCGCAAACCCAAGATACGCCATGGAACCACCATATGGCTGATCAGATTTATTCACCGACTGGATTTCGATGGCAGATGATGGAAAGAAACGGAGCTGCTGTTCTGTTGTTTTAGTAATGTTTTATTTTTACTAAAAACAAGTAATGGCTCGTTTTATCTCCTTATGCCACATTTCAAGTCGCTTTGGCCAAGTTTGCTTCTCCCTTTTGAAACTACACAGAAAACAGCCCCCCCCCCTCCTATCATTATTTATGGAGATTCCCTGCAATATTGAGAGATGTTTGACCCAATCATGGTATTGCCTTGAGTGTCCAATTAACAGCTTATAATTGCTACAGTAGCCTACTGATAGGGTGGGTGTTGCTTGGCATAGTGTGTGTGTGTGTGTGTGTGTGTGTGTGTGTGTGTGTGTGTGTGTGTGTGTGTGTGTGTGTGTGTGTGTGTGTGTGTGTGTGTGTGTGTGTGTGTGTGTGTGTGTGTGTTGTAGATGGGCGGGTGTGAGGGCTGGATGTGTGTGTGGGGGGGGGGGGGGGGGGGGATTAGGGTGTGTGTGTGTGGAGAGGTGGAGCTCTATTGGATTTGTCACCAGATTCTTCCTGGGATGGAGAGGGCCTGTTTTGGGTGGAGGGCTTGGATACCAGATGAGAAGACATGCTTCCCTTTGAACTGTACAGGAAGTGCATACAACTTCCCCTCGGTAAGAGATGGGGGGGGGGGAACCGAGCGAGACGGAGAGAAGTAGTAGTATGTGGTTATGTTTGGGTGTGTCGTTTGTGGTGTGTTTCAAACAAGGGTTCACAGAGGCGTGTGTGCGTGCGTCCGTGTTTTTATGTGCATGTCTACTAGCATCACAGGTTCACACACCCTCATTGGTTGGCCGGTGTTCTGGCAAAAAACTGTGTGTGTGTGTGTGTGTGTGTGTGTGTGTGTGTGTGTGTGTGTGTGTGTGTGTGTGTGTGTGTGTGTGTGTGTGTGTGTGTGTGTGTGTGTGTGTGTGTGTGTGTGTGTGTGTGTGTGTGTGTGTGTGTGTGCGCGCGTTGTAGTGACCCCCTACCAACTTGCCACAATCATTAACCAGGAAAAGAATCCCATCACCATGACAACCCCGGCCTCAGTGCCAAAATGGCCACATTGGAGAGGACGAGAGAGACGGGGATCGAGGAGGGTGGGGTGGTGGGTGTGTGGGTGGGTGGTGCCTTGCCGGTAGAATAGCAAATTAGTTCATGCTCACAACTAACCATGGATGTAGAGCAATGTGTTTTGTGTGCGTGTGCGAGAGTTTTTTTTTCGCCAACAAGTTGAATCACACAAGGAAACATGTAGTTTGAGGTATGTCGGGCGTCTTTGAGCAGAAAACCCCTAAGGTTTCCACCGAAGCACTGGAAGCAAACAATGCCAACACCAGGTAAGGAAGGAGTGTCTTCCAGGGAATCGGTGGGCAGGTCTTGGGCAATACCTCAGAATAAGCCTGATTGTATTTCATGCAGTGGTTTTTCAGCTGATGGGCATAAGCTCATCGTGTTGGTGAAATTTGGCTTGGGGGAATCCCTTGGGCCTGGGTTAGGAGAAGAAGGTGTGTGTGTGTGTGTGTGTGTGTGTGTGTGTGTGTGTGTGTGTGTGTGTGTGTGTGTGTGTGTGTTGATAATAACAGTAGTCACAGAGAAAGGGAAGTAGTTCATAGCCTGCCTCTGTGTGTGAATAAGTAAGGGTGTCTGCGTTTGTTTTTGGCACACGTGTGGTTAAGCCTGTGCAAACACAAGGACATGGGATAGTGTTTGTGCTTGTGTTTGAGGTCGGATGCGGCCGGAGTGCTATAGATTAATTGTTAGCTTTAGTAAAGGCTCCAAACACAACTTCAAGCATTGGATGCTGAAGCCCAATGCATTCTGGTATTAGCAGTTTGTTTGTGGTTATACTATGTTTGTGTGTGTACTTGCATACCCAATGTATTCCTCGCTCTCTCTTTTTTCTTCTTTCTTTCTTTCGTTATGTTTCTTTCTTTCTTTCTTTTATCTCTGTCTGGTTTTGTCAGTTTGTCCCTATGTACATATGATTGATCTCCTTCTGTTTTGTTATTACCAGTTTATCTCACTATTCTGTGCTCTAATCAGACTAACATTGCGCAACGTCATCATCACCTTTGAACTTTTGACCCCGTGGCCCCACCCTATGGCGCTATCCTTATTGGTCAGCGTCGGCTCCCCAGGCCCCTCCCTCCCTCCCTCCCTCCCTGGCCCCTCCCCCCTCTCCCCCCCCCTCCCCTCCCCTGGTGGTGGAGTTGTCCATGGTTCAGCGGGCTTGTGTGTTTTGCAGTGTTTGCTTGAGTTAGCTTAAAGTTGTAGGATGAAGGCCACTTTAACATGGGGTATACAGATGACTCGTGTGAGATTCAAATGGTTGTTAGTGCCGGGCACTGGGGAGCGGAGAGAATTGAACCATCAACCCTGATGGTGTAGGCGGGCCCTCCACCTTGAAGTGTGTGTGTGTGTGTGTGTGTGTGTGTGTGTGTGTGTGTGTGTGTGTGTGTGTGTGTGTGTGTGTGTGTGTGTGTGTGTGTGTGTGTGTGTGTGTGTGTGTGTGTGTGTGTGTGTGTGTGTGTGTTGCCAGAGGGGTCTGTGAGTCAGACCATGTCCTCTTAAAGGGGCAGGGGGAGCGTCATCCCTCCTTGGCTCTGTGTGTGTGTTTTTTTGGGGGGAGGTGGGAGGGGGGGAGAATCAGGGGAGGAATGATGGGAAAAGTGGGAGGAGTAAAGGGAGGGTAAGGGGGAAGAGACGAAAGGCTGCCAGGGGAAGAGGAAGGTCACAGCTGTGAGTGTGTGAGGGTGAGAGGGACAGAGAGTGCTATGTAATCAATGTGAATGAATCGATACCGCACAGTTTCTAAAATTGTGATCTATAAATATAATATAATCTTCCCAGGACTGGGAAACCGAAAGTAAACATGCCTGAAGCCCAAATAGAAGTGGATGTGCAAACAACCATTTTGAAGCAGGAATATTGTCTGGCTTCCGGCAAGCAAAGGCGTGGCCCGGGATAATGAGGTATGGGCTTCATAAAGGGCGAGAGAGAGAAAGGCGTGGCCTTGGGGAGTGAGATTAGGCTTCATAAAGGAGTACGAGAGAGGCGTGGTCTTGGGGAGTGAGGTATAGGCTTTGTAAAGGAGCGAGAGAAAGGCGTGGCCTTGGAGAGTTGAGTTATGTATTCTCTGCGAACCGACCCGGACCTCGGATCTGACGCCACGCCCACACTTCAAGCGTTTTTTATTATTTCGATCGTTCGTTGGGGGGGGAAAACATGGACGCCACCCGGAAAGCTGTTGTCGCGGTAGCATTGGCAGAGTACCGGGCGCTCCAAAATAGGCAGGCTATATAGGCCATGGGCAGAGATACGGAC